>BPLS01000474.1:276436-326712 GCA_019656275.1 Rhododendron kiyosumense | reverse complement strand
TCTCTCTCTCTCTCTCTCTCTCTCTCTCTCTCTCTCTCTCTCTCTCTCTCTCTCTCTCCATACCCAGGTATGCATTATAATGCATACATGTTTCTATATATATACATCAATCGATTTTTTCATGGCCTATATAATATGGATGCTACTGTCATTTGGATGACTTGAGCAGCAAAACGTGTTCCAAGCATGTAATGTTTATTTTTTTATGTGACCGCCCAAAGTTCAAACCCCAAATACTTCTCCAAAGGTATAAGATTTTCAATTTGAAGTGCATTTGGAATTGAAGTTATTGTTCTATCTCATTAGGTTGATCCTGCATCTCAATCGATTTGGGAGTGTGTTCAGTTGTCGCGATGCGGCAATAATGGTTGGAACTCGATCTGTCCACCCTTTTGAGTGTGTGTTAGGAAGAACTAATCGCGTCACAGAGGGACCCATCGTCTCTTCAAAGTGCTTTTAGCCCTTCTCCTAAGATATATAGCATTCTAGCTAGTATTACAATTTCCAATTTAGTTTGTTATTAAAATTGACTTGCCTTTGTAAATAACTTTCCCCCACCAACTGTTTGATTATATGCTTGATTGAAATTTGTTTCTCAAATCTATCAACCAAACAACTAATGTATGACGGGACAAATTAATTACTTATCAAACCATATTCGATGAGATTGCTTGATTATATGCTTGGATTAGATTCACTATGCAATTGTTGAGAGTGGCCTACAAGCACTTAAGAGCTTGCAGCCCAAAGGTTGATCTCTGCAAATTCAAATTTTAAGTAGTCTTTATTTAATGTTATGTAGCGTTTTTGCATTGTTTTGGTTTCAATACCCACAAGAGTTCAGAACCTCTTGGAGATGGTTCGCGCTTGTGGTGCAGTTTCTAACAGGGTATAAAACCTATAGAGATGAGGTTTTGACTAAGTAGAGGCTATTTTCCATATTTAGATATCAATTTTTTGGGTCCTTATTTGGAACCAGGTCTGATGTCTTTCAGAGTTCTAAACCTGATATGGATAGTGCGATGTGCTATTGACAAATTAAGTGCTTTCATTGACCATATTCATCAGGTTAAGTAAGCACCTGTTGATTAGGTCCTTGATACTAAAAGCTTATGATTGATGGATAACACAACTTAATGGGATGTTCTCGTTGTCAGGTACTTGATCATATGCAAGGACAGGCAGCAACAACGCCGACAAGCGTCATCATTTCTCCAACCTGTGTCTAAGTGGTATTGCGATAAGTCTTTTAAGGAACTCAGTTTATTGCAGCAGTCCAGAATGTTCAGAGTTGGCCTTGAGAAGTCCTATAACTATTTTTGAAATTCTATAATTGTAACTCCCAACCCAGATGTGTTATATGTACTAACTCCCAACCCAGATGTGTTATATGTACTAACCTCTGATCATTTTCATTCCAAACTTGGTTTCCCAAGCTTTTCTGCAATGATTTTGTCCGTTGCAACAAACAACTTTGTTAAGCCAACTTATTTCGTGGTCAACATAATCATTACAATTCATTTACATGTTGACAGCCTCGATTGTTCTTCTGAAAATGGTTGTCAAAAGAGGTATATCTGTTTGTTTTCCGTTCCTACATTAGAAAATAGAAGCTTGTTTTAACATATGCCTCATGTTTGGTTCCTGCACTCAAATCGGTGGTGTAAGCCTAATGCCTTGTTTGGATGACATTTTTGGAAAAAAAATTCAAACTCAAAAAATACTTATTACCCATACTTTCAACAATTATTTTTATCTCTCTCAAATTATTATTTTTATTTCTCTCTCTATTTCTCTTCACTCATTACTTGTATTTTCAATTATCACTCTAATTTCTCTTTCTATTTATTATCCAAAAATCAAACTTAAAAATTGTCAAAATATCATTCAAAGAAGGCATAAGGTTGCACAATCAGTGCTTCACTTTTATAGCAGTGGGGTAGTATAAAAGCTTGTGGCTATGTTTTTTGAGGCACGAGCTCGTCACACCTCCAGGTTGAGATTAACGCCCAATTAAGGTAGGGAAAATAATACTCGTACTAGTAGTATTCATAATTGAGAACCTAAAAGTTGGGTGGCATGTAGAGTAGTGGTAGGAGTAGTAGTGTACTCCATTTGGTAGCCAGTGGTCTTTAAAATTTGGGGTAGTTCACCCACCACGTCAAAGAGTAAGTAAAACCTTTTTGTGGCTGGACACCGTCACGTGGGATGATGAGAAGTTTCTACCAGGGGGAAGCTCTAAAAGCTAAGAGCTCCGACCGAGGATGAGAATGGTGAAAACCTCAACGTCATCTACCAAATTTTAGTAGGGAGGGAGTATCTGCTTTTTTGGAAATCCTGTCTTGTCGCGCGTGTTTTTTCTTTCCCTATTTTTGCTCTTTCGGTTCTTTTTAATTTGTTGACATGCTCGCGCTCTCTCTCTCTCTCTCTCTCTCTCTCTCTCTCTCTCTCTCTCTCTCAAGAGTTCGCACGTTCAATGAATACTGAAAACCAAGCAATGCTTTAACGAAATCACTGGTTTAGTAACCTGGTGTTTGGCACCCAGATTCGTGTGGAGCTTCTAAGAAGCAAATGGGTACTATCCTATTTTTAATACATGACTCCATCACAGCACGTCAATTTTTTATGGTTCTTACGAGTTCAAAGGAATATTGTCCATAAAAGACCAAAAACAAAAACAAAGCAATTTTTTTGTGCGTACCATAAAAAACAGGCACGGCACGACACGATTGAAAAATAACACGACACGATCAAGTAAACGGGCCGGCATGGCATGACACGATTAAAAAAAGGGCCAACACGACACGACACAATTTAAGTAAATGGTCCGGCCCGGCACGACACGATTGAAAAACAGCACGACAAGACACGATTAAAAAATGGGCCGGCACAACACGACACGATTTAAGTAAATGGGCCTAGCCCAACACGACATGATTGAAAAATGGCACGGCACGGCACGACACGATTTAAGTAAATAGGTACGGCACGACACGATACGATTGGCTATGACACGATACGGCACGACACGATTTAAGTAAACGGGCACAGCACGACATGACACGCACGTTTGACACCTCTACTTGTCTGCATGGCCAGGCACTACTTCGAAGGACTCAGTGGTGAAGTTTTGGATTTGATCATGCAGCTTCTCAATTCTTTCTTTGACAATAGCATAGTCTTGAAGGATTTGATTGAAGCAATACACAGTAGTATTGGCTTCGAGCCATGACTTGATCACTGGAAGAAAGTCCAGGAAGCAGTGAATTTGATAGGAAACTGTGGAAGGAATGGAACATAGCACCAGTTTCTCGCAAGCCCATTTAAAATTGGTTAATGGGACTTGTTCTTCCAGGATACAAATATCCAGGAAGGAGAAAGCTGCAAGAAGCTGTAGAGCTTTACTCTTGTCAGCAGGGAAGATGGAATAACCGTATTGCCATTGGAAGTGAGGGGTATTGACGGCAAGGTTATTCACTTCATTAAACCAGTCAGGCTCTTCAGGAAGGGGAGCCAGCTTATTGGTCTCTTCGAAATCCACTGGGAAATGTGGAGTTTGCACCTCTGTGAGCCAGAGGAATTTTTGGGATTGGGCCATGCGTTTGAAGTCGCAGTAAGGGGCGGGCCCAAGGTAATTTTCCTCCTGTTTTAGGAAAGGAGAAAATTTGAAAGAGGAATAGATGGATTCAAGCATGCCCATGTGAACGGTGTCGTTACCATTCAGGGGCAAAAATTGGCTCGCGAACAGAGTTCGAAAGTGATGGAATTTATTGGGTGTAGGGTCAGGTTGATCGAACTTGACCAGGATGGTGCCAGTGTTGGTATTGCCAGGGTTTTCCTCCCATGAGCCCCAGTTGGACCCATCAAATGAATTCGAACGGGTCAAAGAGGAATCCCAACCCGTGGGAGATGGGTTGGGGGTATAGAATGTTCGGTCAGAAAGAATTTTGCCTGCCAACATTCGAGGAGAATTTGGAGGAGACATTTGGGGAGAGTGAGATGGATGATCGAAGTTATCTAGGATAAGATTGATTTCTGGAAGAGAGTCCATAAACGTAAGACTTCTTAGCAGAGAAAACTCGAATTCGAAGGGGTTTATGAGGGGTAATGTGATTCGTTAAATCCTATTATTAACTGCCATTTATAGGAAAATAATTGTAGCTATCTTTGGGAAGCTCAATAGACGTGCATGGAAATGAAATCCTATCATGCTTCATGCGTCCGAATTTGAAGGGACATGGGCAGAGAACGTGTGCCATTAACATTTATTTAGCCTAAATAAAACGTTAATGCGGGGGATGTGTTTACATCCTAAAAAGTGCCACCCAATGAGAAAATTACACGTGGCACCGAATGATGCGTTGTCCATACAAAACATGTCCCAATTGGGTATCAATTACAGAGGATTACAGGAATTAAGGAGGATGTTATTTTAATGATAAAGGTATCGTTTTGATTTAAACTAGTGTCGTTTAGATAGCTATTAAGTGATGGTTTGGAAAGTGATTGGATTTAGCCGTTGATTAAAGCCTATGATCATCAAACGATATCCTCACTGCCTTGGTTTATAACTGAAATTGGATGCAATTGCAAGGAATCATTTGGGAAGCCAGACGTGTTGCATTAATTCACGTTGCTTAAAAATAGGAACCACGATCCAGAGAGTGGCCACGAGCACCATTATCGAAGCATGCAGGGGAAGGAAGAATTCTAGAAATATCAATGTAACCGTTCGAAGACCCCTCTCAACCGGTTTATGTGGCCAACGTGGGCATCAATCGAAGACGTGGAGATCGAAGGCAAGCCTGGCGTCTATAAATAGAAGAGTAAAGCAAATAGAGAACCCACACAAAAATTCATATCATCTGACAATTCATACAAAATGATTGTTCAGAGATCTATCTTAGATTAGTTTTAGTTTAGAATAGGATCTTTTTTGTAAGTTGAAGGCTTATTTGCATGTAAGACTACTTTTGATTAAATTCAAATTCTCTTATTTTCTTTTAAGTTTTTTCTTACCAAAGAATAGTCGTTTGTAAGTTCACTTTCGATTAAATTCAGTGTGCTTATATTTCTGCATTATTCTTGAGAGAGTCTTAAGAGTTTTTGTATACAAATTTACATTTGATTAAATTCAGGTTTGTTTGTGTTCAATCATCTTTTCTAATTCAAAGCGCGTCAATCTTTTATTTGGTTGATACCTTAAGGAAAAATCCTCTTAATTAAGGTAATCGAACGGATAACACAATTGCCTGATTTAAATTAGTTGTTTCAAATCAATTTGAAAAGAGTAATTTCTTCTTTGAAGTTATTTCTTTTCTGGCACGCCCACACACAATCATTTGCCATTTGATTGAGCTAATTCAGCCCAAACACACATTCACATTCGCTATTCAACTATCATTGGTGTCTGTGATATCTGTGTTTCTCCTACGCGACTCATCGTAAACCGTGTCTTATTTTCATTTATCAAATCAACATTTCAAAAAACACTTTTTAACACACCTAACCTCAGTTCCGCCGCTCCGGATTCCCGAGTATCCTCACAATGGTTTGGCCGTTCTGGGTTCCCATTGGCACACACACACACACAAACATTTATGTTTTCAAAAATATTTCCAAAATCGTTTTTACACACCCAATCTCAGTTCTGCCGCTCCGGGTTCCCGAGTATCCTCACAATGGTTCCGCTGTTCCGGATTCCCATTGGCACACAAAAAAATATTTCCGTTGGCTCCTCTCCGTGGATAACCAAACCACAATTCAACCTCGGTCCCATCATTCCAAGTTCCCAAGTATCCTCACAATGGTTCCGTCGCTCCGAGTTCCCATTGGGTTTTTGAAAATCGTTTTATACACCCAACCTCGGTTCCGCCGCTCCGGATTCCCGAGTATCCTCACAATGGTTCTACCGTTCCGGGTTCCTATTGGCACACAAAATTTAGCATTAGCTCCTCTCCACGAATAACCAAGCCACACACCACACAATGGGCTACCACGTCCGGCCACATTGCGGTTTTTCAAAACATTCTTTTCTTTTTCAAATCACACCTTTCAGTAACAACACCCTAAGTGTCATGTTTCTACTTTCTCGATTTCTGTGTCTCGTTTTCATGCAAAGACTTCGTGGCAAGACTTTTCACGTAAGTAATTCATAAATCATTCATTGTAATCTTGAAATTAAACTAGCAAAATCATCTAACTCTATATTACTATATCATACTCATGTTCACGGAATCACATTAAAATAATTACCACATACTTAAAGCATAGTGTCACATGGATGGACACCTATGGAGTGGAAACCACTTATGCTTTATCACACATCAAAACAAGAAATCCATGCATGCATGCTCATAACAATCTCAAGGATCAAAATACGAATACTTTCAATCAAACTATTATTTCTTATGTTATGAAATCCGTTCTTTCTTTCTTTTGGGAAGTTCAAAACAATATATGTTTTTCTGGTAATAAAAGTCGAGATATTTAACATGATCGTATTTCTTTTCAAAAAAATAAGTCTACTGGTTATTTTTCTTTCATGCATTTAGAACAATACAAGCAATATACACATTTCTATTTATACTTAGAGATAGTGAATAAGGATATTCTACAATTCTTCTTAGCGGTAGGGCAGCTACGAAAAAGTAAGTCGGCAATCGAACAGAGTAACTTCCTACGGAAAGCTTACGGTAGCTTTGAAAGAAAAAAAGGTTTCTCTCGAAACTAGTTCTTGACTAGACTACTAAACTTTTTGGATCGAAAGGATTGTCAAGTGGTAGTTTAGTGGCGGCCTAGGATGAGTTTCTTGAAAAACTCAAGAAAAAAGGAAGAACAAAGAACAAGCATAATGTTTCTAGAGAGAGAAGTGGCAAGATTGAAGGTGTGAGTTGGAAGCTTGGACAAGGGTCCTATTTATAGGAAAAAATGAAGTCTCTCTCTCTCTCTCTCTCTCTCTCTCTCTCTCTCTCTCTCTCTTGATTTGTTTATTTCATGTGTTGTCTAATCTTACCTTTTATCATGGCATAGCCTTCCCTCACTTGTCATTTGTATTTTTTAGGCATAAGACTATATAATCAAGTAGGATATTAAGGCTTTTTAGGGAAAATCCTAGGTATTTATACCCTAGCTAAGCAAGTCTTACAAGTCAAAAGATATGGTTGATTAGGCTTAAAGAATAGCTTTCCATGTTTAGTCAATCCTCGGCTAGGTTGCAAGTAAATTTCTAGGGTGATTAAAGGCTAGGTTTTTGAAATGATGAAATGGTAAGGCTTTCAAGTGCAAGGCATTGTCGAATGGGTAAGATTTTCCTAGAAAGTATATCTATGTATATATAGGCATGATTATAGTTGGCTGGTATGTATATATACTTATATATATACCTAGGGAAAAATCTATGAAAGTAACCTTGGAGGGGTAATTAGGTTCAAAACTATTGTTCTTAGGCTTGCATGCATGGACACCTACAAAAATCTATCTAGATACAATTAAATATACAAGGGTATAAATAATTCCCTTTATCCTTAGGAAATGACTAGTTAATTTTATATGAAGAAACTTAATTTATAAGTCTAAAATTTAATTATAATTGATTATTAGAAATTAAAAAGCAATATTTAAAAGCAATTTCAAGTAATTAAAAAAAATTCAAATATTTAACAAAATTTTTATTTACCAAAAATTAGGATCGTTACAATGAGGTTGATAGATTTGTCCAAAGAATGGCACTGATGCCTTGTTAGATGCTGCCCCATTATGCTCCCTCATTAGTTGTTCCCTATTTAACCATGGAATTTCGTTTTTTTATTGGGTAAAATAGCTTGAAATAGAAAAAAGACAAACCGAATATACAGCTTACAAGGAGCATACATAATGTAATAGGCCAAGTGGCTACACAATACTTCAAAATAACCTTACCAGGAATTTCTGACCCATCTAAGAAGAGGGAGCAGAAACACACTTTCGCAGTGATCCACTTATTTAATAATACTTGTGCTTTTATAGTATAAATACTTCTGTGAATCATGAGCTTATTTTACACCCATCTATTAATCCAAAATTTTGTACCACAGGGAATCAAGAAGATTGCGCGCATCAATTCCACGTGCTTGGCTTTGGGAGGAAACAAAGACCAAATTGCTCGAAGATTGCATCAATTTCAACAAGTTTGCATCATAAAAAATATTCAAGTAATACGGGGATTAGCTTGTTTATACCTTTGGTAACATTGGACACTTAGATACTATACAAATCCATTGTAATTCTTGCAACCCTTTTATGTAATTTGTTTTTTCGAGTTGTTTCGAAAGCTGGTGTAATGAATACTTGCCCAATTGAATGAATTTGGTTAATTAATTTGGTTAATTACATTGGCAACATTGAAGTTTAAGATTATATTCGTGTTTTTCCTATAATTGTTTTGCAATTGGTGTCGAATGTAATAAAAAAAAATATTAAATGAGTGATGCAATGACAAACACGCTATTAAAAGAATCTCAAAATTAGCATGCAAAAACTGCTATTAAAAGTTTTTATCTACGACAGTGTTCAAAAAATGCTATTAAAAATTTATCTAAGATAGCATTCTAAAAACGCTATTAAAAGTTTATCTAAGACAGCGTTCAAAAAACGCTATTAAAAATCTTGACTTTTAACAGCATCAGCTAATACAGCATTCTCTAGAACGGTATCTGTGACATTCAATAGCGTTTTTAAAACTCTGTAAAATGTAATTTTTGTTGTAGTGAACATGTCTTAAACATTGAACAGCTTCGATTACTGGCATGAGACTCCGTTTTGTCAAAATATGTGTTAGCGGAACAACCCCTACGCACAATCATTTTCTTCTTTACCATCATTTAGAGCCAACCTACCACTAACAATGAGACGAAATTCTTATCCACCAGACACACCACTAGAAAGACTAACCACAGTTACGAATAGTAGTTTGATAGTTTCCAATGATGGGCATTGAAGACAACACCACATGCACCAGAACCAAAGTAGGCAACTTAGCTAGCTGGTCATAAAGAGAGAGAGAGAGAGAGAGAGAGAGAGAGAGAGAGCAGATATACCATAAAACTAATCCTGTATTATTCGAGAAACACAAGTCACAAGGACCTCCAACTCCAACTTCCAGTTCACTAAAAAAGAATGGATGATGCAATTTAACAAGTGGTTTTACATCATGGTTCTTATTTATCCAAGGTTTACGCAGTGACAACCCTGAATATGAAGAAACTTCGTAGAAAAACTATAGTATATACCAAGTATTGGCCAGTACAAAAAAAAAATTCCGGGTCAGCAATGGCAAAGAAGACTTGGCCAATTTTCATAGTCAATCCCTTAATTCAAAAGATTAATAATTTTCAACTTTCTCATACACCATGCCCAAAGTAAGGAGAAAAGGATTCGAAATCTATCTGGTGCAGTAAAATGATTCATTTTCTCCTACATTATAAGGGGAGGAGACTGGCCATTCTTCTGAGAAAGCAATAGTTTCATCTTGTGAGTATAATACAAAATTTTCACCTCGTTACACCAAAACGCCCAAGTCGGTTAAACTTTCGTTCTTTCGAAAACTCTAGCCAGGAGACAGTTTCAATAAACTCAATTTCCTAAAGGGCTAAATAAAATAAAATAGATCAAGTACCTGCCAGAAGTGTTTGAAGCAGCTTCTCAATCCTTAAGTGTCTAAAACAAGTGCCACTACAATTTGAGGGAGAGGTACAATACTGCTGCAGATTGAACCGCACACAGGGTCATCTAATGACGTCGCCAGCTCGGAACCCCAATGATTCAAAATTGACATCCCAGAGCAGGGCAGCGAAGGACAAAACCACAGGGGTGAAGGTGCAGAAAACGAATGAAGCAGAACCACGAAGAGTCAAAGACACCTCAACACAAAAACAAACGCATAAACCTGTAGCAGAGTTCTTTCCGGTAGAGGTGCATCACAGCTGCAGATTCAATCACACACAGGCATCTAGAAATGCAGCCAGCTGGGACCCACAATCATTCAAAAAAATTGAAGATCCCAATGAAGGGCAGTGAAGAACGAAACCACAGGGGTGTAGGAGCACAAAAGCAATGAAGCAGAACCACGAAGAGACGAAGACACCTCGACAGAAAAACACAAGCATAAACCTTCAGCAGAGTTCTTTCAGTTTAGGACTTTATAATAACATGAAAGTAATCTTAAGATCCATTGCCTTCAAACAACTAGGACTATAGTGCATAGCTAGAACAAAAAGAAAATTAACAACCTGAAGCTGCAGCAAGAAAGAAACTTAACCAAATCCATGAGTCGAAGCTGAGGGAATCACCCAACTTAAACAAAGTCGAAGCATAGTAGTCACTAATAGTCATCTGAAAGACCTCAATAAATGGCAGTCACAAAACCTGCAATTCAGCTCCTGCTTCGGCGGCGTTCCCTGAGACCATTTCTGCACAAGATTCAGTAAGCAACAATTTAGTAAAATACCTCAAGCACTATTATATTCTCATATATTCTCGTAGCACCATATCAGGAAACCAACAGGGATAAGGCCCCATTACAAAAACCGTCTTAAAAAATAAACAGCTTATTTCACATTTTCAAACTAAAAAATACTGTAAATGAAAAATAATTTTTCAATTTTTTTTGCATTGTATAAAAGATCTCGATGAGATCTTTCAAACAAGATCCATATTGCATATTTTTAGATTTGAATAAGCCCATAATTTTTGAGTTTGAATTGCCTTCTTAAAAAATGACATTTTTTACATTCTGGAACGGGGCATAAGAGCATGTTAGCCCAAAAGCACATGCATAAACTGGAGATCTCAGGGCATGCCTCCGTTCACCTCCGCTCACACATGCAGCTTTGGATGCAAGAATGATTTGAGGGTAAGGTTTGCAAAGCCAATGGGAAAATGTAGAAGATTAGGGTTCAAGGATCACTAAGATCAATTTTTGGCATACAGGTTACACGAGTTTCATAACCTAAATCACCCGTCAAGCACCCAAACAAAAGACAGATGTCAATGTAAGCTGTTGGGAAATGGGAAGCGCATATAGGGAGAGTGAGAGTGCATTTTGGAAGAAAAAAGCATATTTGCAGAAACTTCAAAGATGACCTAACCCACATACCAGAGAGGCACAATCAGATATTTTGCATTTAAGAAGCCCACTACCTGAACTTCCACCTCTAATAAGATGAATGGTTGACGTATGCCATGCATTGAAGTTACATTCAATCCTCGAAGCAAGCCCTAAAAGGGCTTCTGTCTGATGGTCTTACAAATAGAATTTCAAACATTTCATACCTTGTTTTATCATCAAGAAAAGTTTTAAGATAAAAGAACCTCACCCGTTGGCATATGGCAACTCCTCACGTCCACGATATGGTGGTGACCTGCTAATGCTGCGCCCACGCGGCGACAAACTGCGATGTTTTGGGGATCGCCCACGAGGACTGTAACTCCTGATTCAACACAGCAAGTATACCAAGTAGAGTATCAGATGTCAAATACAATAAATATATAAATAAAAGAAGCCCATTTTTTGTAAGGCCCACGGATATAAAACCTACCTAGTTTCCCAGATAAAAAGACAATCAAATATTGGCGACAAAACCAGAAGAGATCATTTAAAACTACAAAGCAAGCAGGAAATTAACCTTCATAACACAAAAATTGAAACCTCTTATTTGATAGCCTCACCTCCGACCATAACTTGGACTCCTGCGATATCTAGGAGGACTGCGGCTACGACGTCTACCAGAACCGCCACGCATGCGGCATTCACGAGCAAAATGACCTGGCTCACCACACTCATAGCACTTCAAGTCAGAACCACCAGAGCGACCCCGGCCCCCTCCACCCCCGCCACGACCTCCGCCGCCGCTGCCACCACCTCCACCCCTAGAGTTGTGAGAAAGCTCAACTCTCCAGCCATTTTTACCTGTTTAAATCATGAGTAGACAAGAAGTTATAGACAAAACTTAAGCAACGTGAAATGAAAAAGTCTTGCACAACGCATTTAGGAACCGACTAAACCATGATTGTCCAAGGGAACGAAGTTACAAAACTAACATCCATCATACTATTTTCTTGATAACTAAAGTGTCTGGGCCAGCTTACACACCCTTTGACTAATCCCTCAGCAATCAATCCCACCATCCACTAGTCGGGACAAAGTCTGTATGCACTGGCTCCTAATAGCACCGAGGAAGGAGCTAAGGGGTTTAAATTCAGTATACTAAGACATTTGAAAAGGTGGAAGAAAACAGGTTATCGGCTTATTATTTGTCAAATACGCAAAAGGAGTTACCTAACCGAATTGGGAGAAAAAAAGAACAGAAAGTTAGAGATCTCTTTAGTAGACTTCAATCTTAAGGATCCAATTGTGTTTAACGAGAGTTAATGGAGGATGCCAACAGTACCGCAAAAATGTGCGATCATGAAATTAGAACAAAAATACTCGCATGACAACCTATCATCCTAAACGAAAACTAGCACTTCACTTCAAACATGTTGAGGTTCATCTCAATGAATTTGGATTCTTCATCGATCAATGCATTCAACGGAAGCTTCAGTCAGTATGGAACGAAATTATGCTTCATAACCAGCTAGCATGCTTGGTCACAGCTAGACAGGGCAGTCTAGGATGAGGCACGGAGTTTATACACCTAGCAATATGAAGTACGAGTAAAAGGAGAGAACAACACTGTCCATGTTTTAGTAGAAAGTCCACCGTTGAATAACAAGAAAAGTTGACTATCTAGGTCATAAGGAAAAAAAAATTCTTACAAAACAATTAAAAACATGGCAAGTCAGAGCATTTGAAATTCAATATGCACAAGCATTTGAAATTCAATCTGAAGGGTTAATATATACATGCACATTTCCTATGTGTACGCCCTCCAAGGCAACCAAGATCTGTACTACACATAGATTCATACATGTATTTTACATATAGGAAGAGAGATTTTCTCATTAAACTCAATCAACCCTACCCGAATTAACAATAGCTTGAGCCTTGAAGAAGAAATTACTAATGCAACAGAGATGAGTCAAAGTTATACATAGATTAATCAGCTCCAAATATCTTGGATGGCATCTGAAAAAGCTATATGCAAATGCTACAAAGAAAAAGGAACAAGAAAAAGAAAACCACAGTAAGATAAGAAATCCTTTACTAAGGTTGACAACTCACATACATATTTATCAACGGGTTTTAGGCAGAATAGAAAAAATAACCACAATACATTGCCTTTGTAAGGGTTACCGTTTTAGTAATTCCCAAATATAATCCAAAATGTAACAAACATTCAGCGCAACATGCTACATGGAGACTTTCATCGTTCACCTACTTCAGTCGTACATTGTGGATGCCGATGGGAACTGATGACAAATCGTTAATGCTCAAAAAATGAAGTTCCCAAACAGATGAGAAGCTCAAGTCTCAAGCTTGATTTGTAGAAGTCCATCTAATCATGACCATAGTGGTAAATTGGAATACATGCCAAAAGGAGCATGGTAGCCACTTCTATTGCAGTAGCAGGTCTAGCAGTTCTCACATAATATGCCTAAAAACACGAGGTTAGGAGGCTAGGAGCATCCTAATTCCTAATAGCTATTAGCAAGCACATCCGAGGACCTCTCATCAATGAAACTTGATAAGTATTGAGTAGAGAAAGGGAAAGAAGACCCAAGAAAAGGAATATTGACTTCAACAAGGGCTGAAGTTACTACGCATACCATCCAATTCGCGAATTGCATCTTGTGCATCCCTGCGGTCATCAAAGTCAATAAAAGCATAACCTGGAGGCCTTCGTGCAACCCAAACACTGCATGCAGAAGATTCAAAAACCCAAGTCACGCTACAATTAATTAAAGAATTCTAGTGGCTCTAGCACACCTTGAATGTGAGAAGTCAAGTCGTCGTGAAAACATGCTGACACCAAGACAAATTGGCAGCCTGTAGAATGCGTATTCCTTATCTTGGAGTCAAAAAACATATTGCTCCAAGGTTATAACCTTTACTTGGGCTTTTATTGCTCGATATGTTTACATAAGAATAGTGTATTTAAACAGACTAGAATCACCAAAATCCAACACCAAGAAAACTATTGCAATTCTTAGAAACATTTAAGTTACAAAGTAATAAATCAAATTCCGTACAGTCACAGAAATCGAACAGTACGCACAGTAATTTTGTCTCAACTTACGATTTGGATGCGACATACTTACATCTCTCCTACTTCCTCGACTAGAATTATCCGACTCTAAAATATGGAAATTCAGCAAAAAAAGGAAACTATTGATGTAATTTTAATTGTTCACTTGAAACATAAGCAGTAGCAGAAAGATGCAAGTCTTTCACACTAGATAGACTGAAAAGCCCTTCTATGGGAACCGAACAAACAAGCATCAGACTGGCACACGGGGCCCACATAGGGTCTCGCACGGATTTCTACAATCTGAATGAAAAATTGGATCAAGCAAGCACTTACACTTATCCGGTTGAGTTAAATTTTCAAATAATTATTTTAAAATTATAAAACAGCTCGGATCATTCGTGTGGGACCCAGAGTGGGCCCCGTGTGCCATGCACATTTGGTCGGTAGCTCCAACATTTTCGGATAAACATGCATGTCAAAGCAAAGAATAATAGTTAACAAAAGATGATGGAGGCTAGTAGGGGATCTTTTTTATTATGGAAATGAGAAGGATGGATTCTATGTTCAAAAATAAAGTACGTATGCAATCTAAGCAAAGCTCATTAACAAGGTGACAAGACTACTAACTGAATTCACACCGTTAAGTGGCAATTAGTTACATGATTGAATGCACGTAATAGAGAATCCTGCTAGTAGGGATACAATACAATTCCAAAGCACAATGGGATATATTATTTCAAACACCAATCGTATGAAAATTACCGTCCATATTTCAATGAGTTCAACATATCTATATGTCATTTAAAAAATATACACATATTTACCTCAAAGCTATCTTACCTTCGGATAACTCCAAACACTCGGAACTCATCTTCAAGTTCTCGCTCAGAGACACGCGGATCCAAATTCCCAACATACACACGAGACATCTTGAAATACTTCATACAAACAGAGTCGAGAGAAGTTACACTAAGAAGAAAGAAAGGGAAGAAAGGGTGGTAAAAAAGGAGACAAAAATCCCACAAAAAATTAGTGGTAGTAAATTTCATGGTAGGCATAACCAGGGTTACCACCAAACGCTCCCCTAGCGATCTGCGATCTGCGATCTGGAACCTCCGATCCCAATCGCAGATCGTACGCAATCCGGAACGGCCATTGCAGCGATCCAACACGGAGAAGAAAAGGAGAAACGAAGTCCTGTAATGCTCGGAAACTTACCTTTACGACGGTCGACGAAACCGGGGATGTCGTCTCGTGTAGTGTTCTTGTGGTCGTCGTTCTCGAGTCGAAGAGGCAACGACACTGTTTAAAGTATAAACTTATACCAAACCCTAGAAGGATTCTTTATCCTGTGGGGCACAACTTGTGTTACCTCATTTTGTCCTACCAATCCCGTGGGCACAACACTGTTTGAAGTATAAACATATACACACAGCAATCTGTGCATAGATTTCGTTGTGGGGCTCACCACGGGTCCCACACAAATTATCCGAGCCGTTCATTAAATATAAAACATTTTTTCAACGGTACCCGTAAAAAATAAACTCAATCCAATACCTATAGGTGCTTCATCAAAGCATCTAACTTTTCATTTAGATTTCCGGATAATGAAAAGTTATATGATTGGATCGAGTATCTATAGGTATTTGATTGAGATTATTTTGTACGAGAATCCTTGAAAAAATGTTTTACATTTAATGAATGACTCGGATCATTTGTGTGGGATCCGTGGTGAGCCCCCACAGTGAAATATGTGCACAATCTGTGCACAGATTGTATGTAGGTGTAGACTTTCTGTATACTAAACCCTAGTATAATTTTTTTGACATTTAAATTTGTGTTTTTCTTATCAGAGCATCCCAAATAAACTAATTAAAATTGAAAGGTCGTTAAGGTTAAATATTGTAATGCCCCAAAAATTGGATACGTTAATAAATAAAACTTCTCTTTTTATTTAAAAGAAAAAAAAACAAATCAACTCATTGATAATTAAAAATCTCAACCTCTAAGGAGTAAGGAAAATTAACTAACTTATTTCAATTAGATTTTGTCCAAATACAAAATTATTTGGAAAACTCAAAATTAAATAATGTAACGCCCCCAAAATTAGGGTACGTTAAAGAAGCATTTATTACATAATAAAGAGAGTTTATTACATTATAAATACTTCAAAAGGGGTACAAGTATTCAACAAAGGAGAAACTAGGCTCCTAACTACTGCTCCACCGGCTTCTCCTTCCTGGCAAGCTCCTCAGCTCCGAAGGCCTCCAAGTGAACTGTTCATCTTGATCATCTACAAAGTTTGACACATGATACCGGCGTCGCCACCAATATAATATGTCAGGGTTACCACAAGGCAACACCGTGAGCTACAACGCTCAGTAGAGTAATCCCATACCCGCTAACCCATAACTTACAAACAAACGGTAATAGGAATCAAACTAATAACGATAAAACAATCCACATTCTCGATCTAACGTTGGTGTCCAAGTTTCTCTTTGTTTCTCCTACGTAACCCATCGTAGACCGTGTTGTTTTTACTACCTTTCTTTTCCAAAGTCTCCTTTTAAACTCACCCAATCTCGGTTCCGCCGCGCCGGGTTCCTGAGCATCCTCACAACGGTTCCGCCGTGCCGGGTTCCCGTTGGCACACAAAACTTGCATTGGCTCCTCTCCACGGATAACCAAGCCATATTACCAACAAGGCTACCACGTCCGGCCCTATTGGCAATCTTCACAAAGGGCTACCAAGTCCGGCCACTTTGTGGTTTTCACAACCCACGCAATGGGCTACCAAGTCCGGCCACATTACGGTTTTCATTCACACAACGGGCTACCAAGTCCGGCCACGTTGCGGTTTTCACAATCCACACGATGGGCTACCAAGTCCGGCCACATCGCGGTTTCAAAACACACCTTCCTTGTTAAACACACCCTAGGTGCCATGTTTCTAACTTCCTCGGTTTTCGTGTCACGTTCTTCATGCAAGACTCCGCGTGTAAGACTTTATATACAACATGCATTCAACAAGCTTCGAAATCGTACAACAAGAACATCTAAGCAACTTAGCATGCTTGAATTCCATAAACAACATAATCATGCATTTCTACTTTTTCATCCACAACCAAGTAACTTTTTAAACTTTTGGAAAGTAAGTAGAGATTTCAAGTAACAAGATTATAGCTACATATTGAAAATAAAGTAAGCACTTGGATAATAGGTAAGGATCACTACCTTGATCCGAAACTAGTCGGGGCCGAATAAGCTAGGTGGAATTCCTCGCGAATCTGGACCGAACTTCGGACAGCAGTAACTCGGTCAATTTTTGGCCGAATAGAGTCGTTCTTGGGTCGAGAACGAAGCTCAAGAAATTCTCTACAACTCTCGAGAAGGAAGTTAATCCTAGAAATGAACCTAGGTTGGAGAAAAATGGGAATGAAAGAAGTGACAGTGAGCTGTCTGGAAATAGAAATCCAGAATTTTCACTGAACTTCGGATGACGATATCTTGGTCATTTCTTATCCGATTGGGGTGATTCTTGAGCCTAACTTCAAGGTTTCGAAGTGCTCTACAACTTTTCAGAAGGAAGTTGGTCCTAAAAACTACTCTAGGCAGGAGAAAATGAAGGATTTCCGACGGGACAGTGGGCTGCCCAGAAAACAGAAAATGGTTTCTAGAGAGAAGGAAGAGCTATTGCTTTGAGGTGTGCTTTGAAAGGCTTGGAATGGCCTTCTATTTATAGGCAAGAGCTTGGCCCTCTCCTCTCTTTCTCTCTAAGCCTCACCTTGACACTTGGCAAGAGATCATGGAAGATCAAAGGAAATCCCTAGGCTTGTAAGGCTATTTTGTACCATGGTGAGATTCTTGAATCCAATGGATGGTTGAGATGGAAATGGTACATGATCAAAGGGTCAAGAAGCTTGCTAGGTGTTCAAGAAGTACATCTAATCAAATCCAACTTTTAAGCACAAATCAAGGGAAAATCCTAGGTTTGCATGGCTACTTTGTACCAAGATTTGATCTTGGATCAATTGGATGGCTAGGATTGATCCTTGGTGGGCAAGAAAGAGATTGGTACAAGATCTAATGGTTCAAACAAGTGCAAGGTGTATACAAGAGTACAATGGAGGTTAATGGAGAGTTAGATACACCAAGGATTTTGAAAGATCAAGAAGATCATGGGAGGTACAACCAATCTTCCTCTCTCTTTCCTCCTTCCTTCCTCTCTCTCTCTCTCTCTCTCTCTCTCTAGCCGAATTCTCTCTCTCTCCCCTCTCTCCTCTCTTGCTCTCACATGGTATATATATGTATATGCATGCAAGGTTCAAGAAAACAATAAACAAAAGAAAATTTGTACTAGAGATCAAGGGAGATTTAAAAGGGCTAGATTTTCCCATTAAACTAACCAATAAAAAAAAATCACCAAGTACTAGAGTAATATATACATAAGTACTTATGTATCAAAACCCTAACAAATCATAAATAAGGGTACTTTGGAAAATCTTGGTATTGAGTACTTTTATATTAAAATAATGGGTACTTTGGCACATGGGGTTAAAAGAAAATATTAAATTAATCCACCCATGTACTTAGGTGGAAGAACAACCTATTACCCAATGGGTAATAACCACCCTAACTTTTATTATCCAATGGATAATAGTTGCTAGGGAGATTAAATAATAAAATAATCCAAAAAGGTACTTTAAAGTAATTAAAAAGTTACTTTTTACTATTCATAATACTTTAACCAAGTAAACATTTAATATAAACAATTGGGGTTTCTATTATCCAATGGATAATAGTCTCCCTAACCATTATTGTCCAATGGACAAAGAAATAAACCAATTTGATTAAAAAAAATGAATATTAAAATTTCAAGTCTAGGGTTCAAAAAGTTCAAAAGGTTCAAGGGGGGCAAAACGGTAATTTTGCGGTTAGATAAAAGTAACTAGGTAGCTTCCTAGCTTAGTTTCTCCAACCGGATGGTTGAAAGCTACTAGGATTGCTAAATCGGACTAAAGTGCAAGAAACGAAAGTTTAAGGGCAAAAACGTAATTTTTGACAAACCATAAGGAAATTAAGGAAATTAAAATAAAATTCAAATTTTTAACGAAATTTTTAACGACAAAAAATCAGGGTCGTTACAAATAAGCATTCAATTCAAATAGGAATTTATTTAGAGCCATCTATGTCAGTGGAACTACTGATAAAGCCACGACTCTGACGGTCTATTTCCATCCTCCTATTCTGTCGCCACGTATTCTGCCAGTGACCCCTCATATTTTGTATTATCCTTAAAACCTGACGTAAAATGTCAAGACCACAAAAAGAAGCACCATAAGTGAAAATCACTCAATAGGGCACCCAAAGCCACCCCTTTCCGAAAATTTACTCACGCATCAAATAATAACATTTATAGCATAGAAACATGATGCATTGAAGATTTAAACATTACAACTTCAACAAAATAAATCATTCTCTTAATCCATTAGCTCAATAGATTCGATAGATTCAACCGTTTTATTTTCAATATCCAAGGGTTAACAACCCACAACCAATTCAATGAATCCAACGCTCAGCATCAAAATTTTAATATCACATCTCACATTTTTCAATTTCTCAATCAAATCAATCACTATCTAGTATCGGTTCTCATCCACATTAAATCCCACACCGCAGCCTCCCGTCCAACATGCCTAACTCCTAGGACCATGGTCGGCCAAAAACGATCTCGGAGGCTCCCGTCCACCATGCCTAACCCAAAGGACCATGGCCTGCTAAAAACTACCTTGGGGCATTGTGATTGGCTTACGACTCATGCCGGATAGGAACGTCCCAACCCATACGGTCATAACTTTTACATTAACTATTATCCAGCATGTAGCGCCCCGAATTTTGGGAATGTTAAGTAAATATTTTATTGAAAACTTAAATAGAGTCTGTCTCATTATTACATCATAACTCCCATGAGAGTACTTTCATTACATAAAGGGAGGGGAAACTAAGGTTCCTCACTACAGCTTCTGCTCCTCCATTCTAGCCAGCTCTTCAGCTCCGAAAGCCTCTAATGTGTACAGTTCTCCCTGGTCATCTACAAAGTCTGACACATTATACAAGCGTCGCCATCAATATAATATGTCAGGGTCACCAAAGGTAACACCATGAGCTACGAGAGCTCAGCAGAATAATCTATACCCACTAACCCATAACTTACAAACAAAATATCATAAAGTTAACGATTTCCACATAGCACATGCATTTTTAACAAAACAGCTAACAATAACACATCCACATTTACTATCCAAACTATCGTTTGTGTTCATGATTTTCTGTGTTTCTCCTACGCGACTCATCGTAGACCGTGTCATCATTTTCACTTTTCTTTTTCCAAATCAATATTTTCAAAATCATTTTTAACACACCCAACCTCGGTTCCGCCATTCCAGTCTCCCGAGTATCCTCACATTGGTTCCGTCACACCGGGTTCCCATCGGCACACAAAACTTTGCATTGGCTCCTCTCCACGGATAACCAAGCCATATTACCAATGAGGCTACCACGTCCGACTCCATTGGCAATCTTCACAATGGGCTACCAAATTCGGCCACATTGCGGTTTTCACAATCCACACAATGGGCTACCAAGTCCGACCACATCATGATTTTCCATACATATAATGGGCTACCAAGTCCGGCTACATTGCGGTTTTCGTAATCCACACGATGAGCTACCAAGTCCGGCCACATTGCGGTTTTCGCAATCCACACGATGAGCTACCAAGTCCGGCCACACCGTGGGTTTCCATACACACAATGGGTTACCAAATCCTGCCACATTGCGGTTTCAAAACATGACTTGTCATTAACACACCCTAGGTGTCATGTCTCTAACTTTCTCAATTTTTGTGTCTCGTTTTCATGCATAGACTCCGCGGTAGAACTTTCCACGTAAGTGATCATATATCATTCATTGTAATCTTGAAACTAAACTAGTAAGATCACCCAACTCTATATTATTTAACAAGTTCAATTTTATCACTTAAAGCATAACGCCACATGTACAGACGCCTTTGGAGTGAAGACCACTTATACTTTATCACACAACCACAAGTAATACAAGAAAGACATGTATGCATTCTCATAATCATCCTTAAGATCAAAATATGAATACTTACAATCAAACGTTAAATTATTAACTTTCAAAATTCGTTCTTTCTTTCTTTTGGGAATTTCTAAACAACATATGCTTTTCCGAAGAATAAAGTCGATATGTTCAACATACTCCCCATCCCTTTTAAAAGTTGAAGAAGAACACCTTTCAAGTTCTTATGCATTTCTAACATTCAAGCAACATACAAGAAACCTAGCGTTTAACGGATATGGAAAACTTTACGTATACCTAGAGATAGGGATTAAGAAGTTTCTACATATATGAGCTTTATACTTAGAGAGAGTGGTTAGAAGTATTCTACCGTTCCTCTTGGCGGTAGGGCAGCTACGGAAAAGTAAGTTGACGATCGGACGGAGTGACTTCCTACGATAAGCTTCTGGTAGCTTCGGAAGAGAAAGGTTTCTCTCGAAACTAAGTCTTAACTAATACTACTAAAACTTTTGGATCAAGAGGGTGGTCGAGTGGCGGTTTAGGATGAGTTTCTTGAAGAATTTAGGAAGAATTTCAAGAATAACTCAAGAACAAAGTAAGCACATAAAGATTTCTAGAGAGAGAAGTTGGAAGGTGTGAGTTAAATGGCAAGGATGAGATGCTATTTATAGCAAAAGCCTAAGCTATTACCCAAGGAATAAAATTTTTCCTAGCAATTATTGTCCAATGGGTAGATTTTAGGAAGATTTGATGGAGGAAGGAAGGGATGGTTCAAAGATTGGGTTGTAAGGATGTAAGAAAATCATGTCAATGGTTCAAAGATTGAGTGATTTTTTTTTCTAGAAAGTACATATATATATATATATAGAGAGAGAGAGAGAGAGAGAGAGAGAGAGACTTAAAATAGCCCAAAAGGTGCATATGTAATACATAAGTACATAGGAAATCTAAGAAATTGACTTTGGTGGTAACTTAAGTTTGGCCTATTCTCCAAAAGATATAGATTTTCCTAACAATTATTATCCAATGGGTAGAAGGATGATAATGATAGTGTTTACATCCTAAAATGTGTCACCCAATCCAAAAATTACACGTGGCACCAAATGATGCATCAGCCAAACAAAACTTGTCCCAATTAGGTCCAAAATACAAAGGATTACGGGATTTAATGAGAATGCTATTTTAATGCTAAACGATATCGTTTTGGGTAAAACCAACGATGTTTGGATAGCAATTAGAGATGATTTAAAAAGTGATTGGGTTCAACCGTTGATTAATCCTTATGATCATCGAACGGTACCGTTGCTGCCTTAATTTATAACTGAAATTAGACACGATTGCAGGGAATCATTTGGGAAGCCAGACGTGTGACACTAATTCACGTTGCATAAAAATAGGAGAACCACGATCCAGAAAACGGCCACGAACACTATTATCGAAGCATGAAGAGAGAGAAGAAATTCTGAAAATATCAAAGTAACCGTTCGAAGGCCCCTCTCAACCGATTTATGTGGTAAACGTGGGTATCAACCAAAGACGTGGAGATCAAAGATCGAAGGCAGACCCAGCGTCTATAAATAGAAGAGTAAAGCAAAGAGAGAAGCCCCCGACAAAAATTCATATCATCTGACAATTCATACAAAATGATTGCTCAGAGATTTATCGTAGATTAGTATTTAGATTAGTTTAGAATATGATCTTTTTTGTAAGTTGAAGGCTTATTTGCATGTAAGATTACTTTTGATTAAATTTAAGTTCTCTTATTTTTTTTTAAGTTTTTTCTTACCAAAGAATAGTCGTTTGTAAGTTCACTTTCGATTAAATTCAGTGTGCTTATATTTCTGCATTATTCTTGATAGAATCTTAAGAGTGTTTGCATACAAACTTACCTTTGATTAAATTCAGGTTTGTTTGTGTTCAATCATCTTTTCTGATTCGAAGCGCGTCAATCTTTTATTTGGTTGATACCTTAAGGAAAAATCCTCTTAATTGAGGTAATCGAACGGATAACACAGTTGCCTGATTTAAATTAGTTGTTTCAAATCAATTTGAAAAGAATAATTTCTTCTTTGAAATTAATTCTTTTCTGGCACGCCCGCACACAATCATTGGCCATTTGATTGAGCTAATTCAGCCCAAACAATTTTTGGCACGCCCAGTGGGACTCGAAAGTGTCAAAATGCCAAGGCTTCGAAAACAAATAGGAACACTCGTTGGTGATCTAGTGCCAGAACAGACAGCAGAACCAGGAACGCCTATAAATCTTGTTTTTTCTCAATTGGCTATGGGAATGGAAGAGCCTCTTTATGAAGAGCCTTCTTACGAAATACCTCCTAGTGAAGTCCTCCAAATTTCCAAGGGGGACAAGCCAGTGGTAAAGACCACGATAAGGAGAAAATGTTTAGAGAAATGATGATAGCTTTTCGGGAGATGGCTCAAACCCAAAGAGCCATGATCAAAAGCATAAGAAATAGGTTGCCTAACCTAGAGCCAGCAAGAAATAGTCCAGGAAATATTGGGCTAGATAATCATGCTAACTCGAGCACTCACCAAAGTCCCTTCGAAGGAAGGCTTGGAGAGGATGTTGGTAAAAGTAAGATGAGGTCTAGAACAGGTAAGGAAAAGATGTATCCAGAGGAAATACCACAATCTTGGTATGAGCCAGTGAAGCCTACAAAGCCTGTTCTGGAAATTCCGAAGCAATCCCATGGTGTTACTATTGGGGTTCCAAGAAACGCTAGAGATAGGCACAATGTTAATCCTCTCTTCGAACCTACACTTGGGGAATGGGAGGATGACATAGAACCAGAACTAGTTTATAGACCCGAGAAAAGGGGTGATAACCCACAGCACTCTCGGCAAAATTTTCCAACTACCAAAAATCCCATCACAACAGCTTATGGAAATCATAAGTATGCTCGAATTAATGCTGCATTTGACAAAATGCAACAACCACCATATGGGAGATTTCCTAGAGAAAACCAAGGGAATTTAAACACGACAAAGAGAGTTTATGAAGATGATTTCATAGGATCAGAACCTGCCATAGAAAATCAAGAACAAAACTTCATCGTAGGCAACCCTATACTAAGAGACCAAGTCATGGGTCTCATACAAGAAGTTTGTGGACCTCGAACTCGGGGGGTACAACCTCAGATTTATAGAAAACCGTATTCAGAATGGGTAGACACAACATTTCAGGTCCCTAGAGAATTTAAAATCCCTGATTTTACTTTGTTTTACGGTGATGGGAGACAGTCCTCTATAGAGCATATTGCTAGATTTTCTGCCCAATGTAAGAACTTGGCTCAGAATGGCTTCATGAAGTTGAAGCTATTTCCAAATTCCTTATCCGGGCCAGTTTTTGCATGGTACACTAATTTACCACCAAAATCAATAACAAATTGGTTTCAGATGGAAGAGGCATTTCATGCACATTCTTTTAATGCTGAGCTTGAAGTCTCTATGGCAGACTTGGCTAGGTTAAAGCAGAAACCAGATGAAAAGGTAGCAGACTTCATATCTAGGTTCAAAAGAGCAAAAACCAAGTGCAAACTTCATCTGCCAGAGGCAGAATTTGTGAGATTAGCACAGGATGGTTAGAAAGAGAACTTCGAAAGAGGTTTGATTCTACAGAGTTTAGAGACTTTGCAGATCTAACTTATAAAGTTGCTAGATATGAATCACTGTTAGAGGAGGATATAGACAGACATAATTTCTCCTACCCAACATACTACAGGGACCCCAATTATGAGATAGATGCTGCAGAAATTATAGAGCACGATCTTTGTGTTTGTGAGCCCTTAATTCAGAAGAATATTTCTCTAGGGCAGAAGTTCAAACAAAAGGAAATTACTAAAGTATATTCTTTTGATATATCTAAAACTGATGAGATCTTTGACTTCTTGTTAAGAAAGCAAATCATTAAGCTGCCTTTGAATGTGAAACTGCCCACAGTGGAAGAAAAGAATGGAAAGACCTATTGCAAATGGCATGACTCTTGATCTCATTCAACTAAGTTTGTAATATTTTTTGTGACAGGATTCAAGAGCAAATCAAGAAAGGGAGAATCAAATTCCCTGAAAAGGCTATGGGGATTGATGCAGTGCCTTTTCCAAAGGTAGAAGAAGTTAACACCAATGTGCCCACTTCACTGGCTCGAACTATCAAGAAGTATTGGCAGGATAAGGAGGCGCCAGTGAATATGAATACCATTCAATATGGAAGAGGCAGGCCATACGCTGGCAACCCTCGAGGCATGGGAATGAGGCAAAATCACTATAGACGAGCCAATGATGATTTTTCTCCACAGAAGTTCCCAGGTAATAATCATCTGCCCATATTAGAAGCCTCATTCTTGGAGTGCGTGTGTGTGGGATGCAGGGTCAACTATTTGGTTTTTAAGGACTTGGACAGAAAGGGCGTGAGTTTTTTCCCTAAAGAGATGGGAATAAAAAGAATGGCTGTAGTACAAGCCAAGCAAAGTGACAGCAAGCCTTGGTTGGCATTGAAGAGAGATGAGTCTACCAGCCCTGTCTCAGCCATTCACAAAAGAGAGTTGCCACCTTCGAAGAAAGCCAACATTGGCCAGACATCAAAGGCACAAGAAGAAGCCAAAAAGGAGGAATTCACTTTGGTGAAAGAAGTTCCTGACTGATTTCTGAAACAAGTCAAGCCTGATTTATTACAAGGACACAAAAGTTCGAACAGGAATGAGAACAAAACTTTCAAGCCATCAAGTTCAAACTCTGGAAACTGGGTGTTGATTAGGGATCCCAAGTCCCAAATATCACAGATGGTTCTATTGCTCTCAAGAACATAAAAAAGAAAGCTCCAGAGAAAGTATACACTTTTCTAGTAAGGAGAATCCTCAACAGGAAAAGAATCAGGAAAAGGAGCAAGGCCTAATTCGAGGTTCGACAGGGTGAAAAGGGACCCAGAAGAGTTTCGAATCCAGTATCACGAGAGAGAGACTTTGAAGAAAGTAGCCTCTGCCATGCTCGAAGAAGATCTTGACCGTCCTTCTCCTAATTCATTGGCTAGTTACCAGTCTGGTTTACTCAAAGCCATGTTGGTGGAGCAAGAAGGGATAGAAGGAAGCTCTTCACCTATGGAAGTATCAACACAAGGCGTTGAAAGGAAGGATGCTAAGGAAACCGAAGCAGTTAAACCAGTCAAGGAAGTGGCCACAATCCAATTTGGGGGCCAACCAGAAGTACAAGTTAATATGGTGTACCCATGCTCTATGGATTTCTTCAAGAATGGCCAGATATCCAAAGGCCAAGGTGATGCTTGGTCGAACTTGGGCAGGCCAGACAATTCTGAAGAAACACTGAGTGATGAGGAATTGAACATTATATGTAAAAATTGCGACCTCAAAGAAGTGGCTCAGATCGAGATGGACGAGAATCTGGTATATGAAATTGAGCAGAATCAAGAGAGTTTGGAGCTAAGCTCAAAAGAAAGTGCTTGTTTCGTGCCAAATTTCATGTCTGATATCAAATACTCCTTGGTAATAGATTTAAATTATGTGGAAATTTCATATCCATTTAAATTACCTACGAACGCAATGAGACAACATTTGCGTCAATTATATATTACTGCATATTTTGATGGAGTCCCACTTAATAGAATCTTGGTAGATAATGGGGCTGCAGTGAACATTTTGCCTTTCTAAACCTTAAAAAAGTTAGGAAAAGGAAAAGCAAAATTGATTCCAACCAGCACATCCATTGCAGGATTTACTAGGGAAAGCCAACATGCTAGGGGAATCATCTCCATTAGATTGGCAGTAGGTGGAATAGAAACAGACACCGCTTTCTTTGTAGTTGACACATATACTAAATATAATGCTTTATTGGGAAGAGATTGGATTCATGTTAATGGATGTATTCCTTCCTCTATGCATCAGGAATTAATGATTGTTAAGTATGATAATGGCAAAGAAGTGGGTGTTGAAGGAGTCAAAGCTGATCCTCATCCATTTAGTGCCACGGTGAATTTTGCTGAAGCAGAAATGTACAAATCAGATGTAGTTCCTTTGAGTGAACTACTTCAAGCAGCCACTTATCCAACCAACGAGCTGGAACTGGGAGAATTGGCAGAGTTGAAATCAAAGCTGAAACAAACTGTTGATTATGAATCAGACACCCCAAAAGACAATGCTGCTTGGATGTAAATCCAAGGAAGAGACGGAAAAAGAGGCCAACTCATTGGCTTTAGTGAGGTATGTCGCTCTGGGGATCGAACAGAAGATTCAAGAGGACAACATATGGGAAGACGTTATGCTTGATAATAAGCCTCATGAGGAGGAAATCCAGCTAACTTCTCAAGAATAGGTTGAAGCACAAGACCTTTTGGAGGAAGTAAGATTGGGGGATGAACAAAACCCCAATCCAATGTTTATTAACAAACAGCTTGAACCAGATGTGAAAGCTGGATTAATAGCACTATTGAAAGCAAATAAGGAATGTTTTGCATGGAGTTACAAGAACTGCCTAGATTGGACAGGGAATTGGTGGAGTATAGGTTACCTATAAAGCCACAATTCAAACCTGTGAAACAACCAACCAGGAAGATGAATCCAGAAACTATTGCAGGTGTCAAAAAGGAGATGCAGAGGCTTCTAGACGCAGGTTTCATTAGAACAGCCAGGTATGTCGAATGGCTATCTAATGTGGTTCCAGTCCCCAAAAAGAATGGAAGTATCAGGATCTGTGTTGACTTTCGAAACCTAAATACTGCAACCCTTAAGGATGAATACCCAATGCCTAATGTGGATACACTTGTGGACAGTTCAGCTGGGCACAAGGTATTGTCCATTTTAGATGGGCATTCAGGGTATAATCAAATTTGCATAGCAAAGGAGGATGTGCATAAAACAGTATTCGCTTGCCCTGGTAACATTGGTATCTTTGAATGGGTCAAAATGCCATTTGGGTTAAAAAATGCTGGAGCCACATGTCAGAGAGCTATGAACGCTATTTTTCATAATTTAGTGGGAAGTTTTCTTGAGTGTTACATAGATGATATCATTGTGAAGTCAAATTCTGATGGAGATCATTTACAACACTTAGAGAAGGCATTTCAACAAATAAAACACTATCAGCTGAAGTTGAATCCAGAAAAGTGTGCTTTTGGAGTATCAGTTGGAAAATTTCTGGGATATTTAGTCCACAACAAAGGAATACAAGTTGACAAGAACAAGGCTAAGGCTATTATTGAAGCCAAACCACCTTCTACCAAGAAGGAGTTGCAAAGGTTTCTTGGTCAATTAAATTTCCTTCGAAGATTTATATCTAACACTGCAGGAAAAACTAAAATATTCTCTTCTTTGTTAAAACTGAAGGAACGGGAGGAATTCAAGTGGTCCAGGGAGCACGATGAAGCCTTCGAAGCCATCAAGAGGTATTTAGCCAACCCTCCTGTGTTGGCACCTCCCATCAAATGAAAGCCAGTAAAGTTGTACCTAGCTGCAACACAAGACTCAATAGGAGTACTGTTGGCTCAAGACAATGAAGATGGCAAGGAAAGAGCAGTTTATTATCTTAGTAGGTTTTTAAACTCCTGTGAATACAAGTATGCTGCAGTAGAGAAATTATGTTTAGCTTTATTTTATGCTTCCAAGAAACTCAGGCATTATATGTTGCCTAGAGTAATTTATGTTATTTCTCAAACTGATGTAATTAAGCATATGCTTTCGAAGCCAGTGCTTAGTGGGAAGATTGGGAAATGGATAGTATCTTTAATTGAGTTTTGTCTTGAATATGTACCTCAGAAATCAGTAAAAGGCCAAGCATTGGCCAATTTTTTGGCTGATCATCCAAATGAGCATGAGACACCAAGAGCATTGGAGGCCAGTATGGTCGAAATCAAGCCATGGAAATTATGGTTCGATGGGTCAAGAACTGTTCAGATGGCTGGAGTAGGCATAATTATGGAATCCCCCCAAGGTTTGAAAACCAAATATGGTTTTCGACTAAATGAGGGACAATGTTCCAATAACCAGGCAGAATATGAAGTATTGATCATAGGATTAGAAATTTTATTTAACTTAAGAGTTAATGTTGCTGAAACTTTGGAGATTCTCAATTAGTGATTAATTAGCTGAATGGACAGTTTAAATGCACCAGTCCAGCACTAATAATTTATTATCAACATGCTAAGAAACTGATGGATCAATTATTTATGCTTACTTTGACTTATATCCCTAGATTCTTCAATGAAGAAGCTGATGAAATAGCTCAAAGGGCATCTGGTTTCAGATTTTTTTCAGAAAATGAAAGGGAATTTTGTCAATTAACTTTGAGAAAATCTCTGCTTATGTTACAAAATAGATTGACTGGTTTCGAAGTATTAGAAATTGATGTTCCTACTAGTCAAAATGTTGATTGGAGGCAAGCATTGATCGAATATTTATCCAAACCAGATGATGCTACAGACAAGGCAACCAGATTGAGAGCAATAAACTACATTATGTACAACAATGAGCTATTTAAGAGAGGAATGGATGACCTTCTTTTGAAATGTCTAAGCAAGGTAAATGCATTTAAAGTAATGGCTGAAGTCCATGAAGGAATTTGTGGAGCACATCAAGCTGGCATAAAAATGAGGTGGTTAATAAGGAGGTATGGGTATTATTGGTCTACTATCCTCAAAGATTGCATAGATTATGCAAAGGGGTGTCAAGCCTGTCAAAAAACAGGTCCACTCAAGCATTTGCCAATCACAGATTTACAGTATGTAATAAAACCATGGCCTTTTAGGGGATGGGCTATGGATATGATTGGGATGATTTATCCTCCTTCATTGGAAAAGCATAAATTCATCCTAGTGGCCACTGATTATTTCATGAAATGGGTGGAAGCTCAAGCTTATCAGGAGGTCAAACAAACCCATGTGATCGATTTCATAAAATGGATCATATACAGGTTTGGAAGCCCTCAAACGATAACAGTGGATAATGGTTCCATATTTGAAGGAAAGTTGGTAAAGAATTTTGCTAATAACCATGGAATTTCATTAATATATACTAGTACTTATTATGCTCAGTCAAATGGTCAAGCAGAATCAACTAATAAGATTATCAAAAAGCGGATCCAAAGAATGGTGGATCAAAACCCAGAGGTTTGGCATGACCTGTTACTCAATACGTTATGGGCATATAGAAATACAAAAAGGACTAGCACGGGTACTATTCCATTCGCATTAACTTATGGACATGATGTCGTGCTGCCTATGGAGATCACTGTGAGATCTCAAAAAGTAGTATTTCAAAATGATTTAGATACAGAGTCTTATCATCAAGCCATGCACATGGAATTGGAAGATATTGATGAAGTTAGAATAAAGGCCTTAAATCAAATTATGCTGCAGAAGGCAAGGGTCGCAAGGAGTTATAACAAAAGAGTTATTCTTTGAAGCTTTGATGAAGGGGATCTTGTGTGGAAAGTTATCCTCCCTATTAGAGATAGGAGAATTAGAACAGATGGATTAGGAAAATGGGCACCAACGTGGAATGGGCCTTTTCAAATCCATAAGGTGTTGAAAGGAGGAGCATATCATTTGAGAAACTTGAGCGGTTATGTTCATCGAAGGAAAATAAATGGAAGATATCTCAAAACTTACATTCCTTCTATATGGGAATCTTTTCATAAAAGGTAGCTTATGAAGGATGAGTTTTTTCATTTATATAACCAGATTCATCCCTGAATTGGGATTTATTATTTGTTTGGTGGAAAAGTTAGTCATTTTTGGAATATATCCAAAAACAGAACCTGAACTTGAGTTGTTGGTTGCATAATGGTATGGTTTCGATTGGCTTGGTATTCAGGGACTTTTCTTTGGAGTTCTTTATACGATCATGCTCAACTAAGTTGCCATATTAGCATTCGAAGCCACAAAGAATCAAGATTTACTAAGCAAACTTCCATTATATTTATAAAAAGAAAAAGAGAAAATATAAGAAAACCCAAATGGGTTTAAAACAGACCTAAGTAGATCTGAACAAAAAAAAAATCTACTAAGATCATAAAAAAAATGGACACTCTGGCCTAGAAACAAAAATGAAGATCATTGCTGATCCTCATAGTCCCAAAGGAGAATCTTTAAGAAGATCCTCCCTCCGAGGGACTTTTTGCTTCATGGGCCGAAAGGACGGTCGAAGGATCATCCCAGGTCCTAGCCAGGCAGAGACGTGAAACTATTTCCACGCACACTAGTTGGCTTCGAAGTTGGCTGATCTCCCTTCGAAGGGCCTGGAGTTCTGTCTGAACGTCCCTTTTAAGCTCTGCAATCATGTTGGCCATGTTGGCCAACTCGCTCGCAAAGTTAGCAGGAGGAATAGGTTGGTCATCAGCCATGATTGATTAATGGGAGTGAGAAAGGAAAGGGATACAATGTTCTATTGACGTCCATGTGTATTTATAACCTAAAGGTGTATGGGAAATTCACTCCATTAATTACGAGCATTAATGAGGGGAGATACATAAGGCCTGGGAGATGAAGGGTCTAAGGGCGTTAGTCGCCATGCATCTTGTTAATTAATGGTTTGCAACTCACGAGGAGACGACTGAGAAGCCACTGGAAGTAAATGAGTTGGTTGGATTACTTTAGACCACATTAGGTTAGTCTTCGAAATATCAATGTACTTCAAAACGTTGTCTGTTATTTTATTAAGGACTTCAAAGGTGAGGCCCAATGAGAGCACAATAACAAGAAAGAACACCTGTATAGAAAATTTCTATTTTTCTATATTTGTAGGTTTCTTCATACTCATCACATCCACATTAGTATATTTGGCTTCAAAAGTACAAAGCTAGAACAATAAGGAAGGGTTAAATCACCGGTTTATTGATCAAAGCCATTACAAAATTGTAGAAACACAAATGAATATATTTTTATTCATAACATTTACACAAAAGGTTACAAGTAGGGTAATAGTGGAAAACCTATTTAAAACCTAAATATCATGGAGAGGGATCTCTCAAGATCAAATGACCGAGATACAAAAAAAAAAGAAAAAAAAACTTCAGCAAAGCTCCATTGGTAGGGAGATAGGCTTCGAATACCACTCTTATTAGATCCTTTGGTCTTCGAAGCACCAGCCCAGTATAGACCCATTATTATCATGAAGGCTGATGTGTCTATACCTAGGAGCTTTACCGTTGAAGGAAAACATCATGAGGGCCGATGTGGCTATGTTTCGAAGTTTTTCTTCGAAAACTTTGGAGGAGGCTTCATGGTATGTAATTCTTGAAACCCTAATGGAGAATGAGGATTAGGTGTTACTGAAGGGGAGGAAAGTTAAAGAAGAAGATGAGTTATATGTTTTCTTTCCCCAGAGACCCCTATTTATACCAATAAATTTGGGAGTGTTCATTTATGACCCTAGAGAAGGTAGGTGAGGAGTTAACACAGCAAACCTTTTACGAAAAGGAGAAAACAGTGTTTGATTTAATTATGGTCGTACTTACCCGGAATTGAGTAAAATAATGGAAGGATAAAGTATAAACTGTGTAAAATTACAAAAAATGACTTATTACATCACAAATGGTGGATAATAGTCCTCGAAGAGAATTGAAGTTAACATTCAAAAGGGAAGTGTGGGCAGCCTTTCTCTTCTGTTCCTCTCGAAGGGAAGGAATAAGTTGTGGAAGCATGGACTGATCCCTTAGGGCTTCACCTTCAAGCTCTGGGAAACCAATTGAGACCTCAGCAATCTCATTCCTGACCTTCTCCATCTCTTCTTGTAACCACTGCATCCTCTAGTCTAGTTCTGCAAGTTTGTTCTTTCGAGCTTGATAAAGAGAAAGATGGGAGGCAGTCTAGAGTGCTCTGGCTTCTAGCTTTTCAACCTTCTGAACAGTTGTGTCAATGCTCTCAGATAAGAATTGGTTGACACTTATCAATTCACCAAATTGTTGGAGATGTTCTTGGAGGGTGGAACTGACAGAAGTAGGTAGCTTTTGAGACAGAATTAAGGCCTGATTGCACACCTCGAAATGATAAGTCAGATTATGTTCAAACAGAGTTGGAAGTCCTAAATGATTTAAAGCCCTTAGGTGGCTTTTTAACTTCTAAATTTCTTCCTCTGAGAGAACATGTTTGATTTTAAATGAGGGTGAATCTGGCAGCATGGATGGGCGCAAAAGCTGTTCAAGACTCTCAAGGGATTGGAAGAAATCAGAGGAGTGGGTTCAGCAATTTGATCACAAAATTTTTCCAATTGGTTTTTGAAGAAAGATATGTCAAAAACCACTATAGACATGTCAGTGGGGACGAATGAGGATTCACCAAGCTCAGATGATCGACTGGTGTTAGAATTATTTCCGGAAATACAAAAAGTTTTGATCACCTGCATAGGAACAAAATTGGAGATTAAAAAGAACAGTTACCAAGAATGTAGGAATGTGTTGGCTGCATACCTACTTGTACCTACTGATGGACGGGTCAGTCCCTTGCTGGTGAGCGTGGCTGCTCAAATGGGAACGTGAAGGAACATGATCCCTTTGGTCTTGGCGGAGACACTCTTGAGTTTGGACTTGGTAAGCACAAGTCAGTCGGCCGTCTTCAGTGGAAGCCCACTTTTGCTTTAGGTAAACTCACCCAGCTCACCTTTTCCTGGTTTTTTGCACATTCTCGTTTTACCTCGACACTCGGCTTAGGCTATGCCCTAGTTCCTTACTTGTCTTTTCACTCAGGCTTTATCTAACTTCTTACTTGTCTTTTCGCTCATGCAATTGTGGTTATCAGATAAGCTGAATCTACTGCTTCCACCAATGGCAGGCTGGAACTTGTTTCCAAAGAGGATTCATCAGAGGGAGATGCGGTACCCTGATTTGGCCGTAGCGGGCTGGCATGAGTTCATGCAGCAGATGTAGCCCGATGAAATTGTCTGGAGGTGCTCCTAGCTGGACCTTCCAAATATGGCTGTCCATTCTGATGGCTTCGACAGGATGGTTATTGCAGGGCTGACCAGTTTCACATTTTACATTCCCGGCCGCATCCTTCGTCAGCTGGGCGCTCCCCAAGAGAATAACCGCATCAACACCGGGAATTTCCGCATTCCCAACTTCAATGCTCAAACACTCAACGGCTATCAGAGGAGTTGGTGCCTGAGGGTTCTCCAGGCAGAAGCGCCAGATTTTACCTCGAGGTTGAGAAATCGCTATAGACAGTGGCTAAGAGCAGATGTGCATGCAAGAGAAAATATTGACTGACCCCGAACCACTTTGCTGTACTTAGAATAAGCTGTGAGCCGTTAGGCTTCTTAAGCATTTTGTTCTATTTTTCATGCTTCACTGTTTTAAGGCTTTTATGCTCAGCTTGTGTATTAGAAATAGTAATTTGCAATAAAGTTGAAAGACAAAGGGTTTCCCCCTTTCGATTCTCCAATGCAGCTTAGCATGTTCTCGCCCTTTTCGCCCTACGGTGTGGGCCCAAAATGTCAAACCATGGACCAGTTTGATAGAATATGACCGGGTCTCAAGGTGAGACTGCCTACGTATCCCTTTTCAGGGAATCAGGTCAGAACGTAGTTCAGGCAAAGGTTTGCTCGTGTATTTTACCTCTCCTTTTATGCTCTAACTTTTGCCTAGAACCGCCTTTTCAGGTTTTCGGTCTAGCGAGCTTTCGACTTTTGCCTATTTATTTTTGCCTAGATCGCCCCCTTAGGTTTTCGCTCTAGCAGGCTGCTCTAACTTTTGCTTGGAACTGCCCACCCTTGTGGTTTTCAGCCCAACTAGCATCTCTTGGGGATAATAACGCTTAAGCTGATCCAGGTTGACCAGGGTATTGAATTCATTTCCGTCGGGATCGATGAGCTTGGCAGCACCCCCAGAAAGGATGGTCTTGATGATGTACGGCCCAGAACGCTTCGACCGGAATTTCCCACGGGGATCGAACACTGGAGCTCAGATCTCCTTTGTAATCATGTCCCCTTCGACCAAACCTCTCGACTTCACCTTCTTGTTAAACGCTCGGGCAATTCGACGCTGATAACCTTGAACATGATACAGTGCATGGAGCCTTCTCTCATCAAACAACATGAACTCAACAAACCTTCCACTCAGCCACTCTGCTTTCTTGAGACCACTTTCAGCCATGACCCTCAGAGATGGAATTTCAAGCTCAATGGGAAGTACTGCCTCCATTCCATAAACCAGGGAGAACGGAGTTGTGCCTGTGGAAGTGCGGATTGATGTACGGTACCCCCAGAGTGCTAGAGGTAGCAGCTCATGCCAATCCCTTACAGATTCAGCGATCTTCTTGATGATCACCTCGACATTTTTGTTTGCGGCCTCGACTGCTCCATTTGTTTGTGGACGATAGGTCGTGGAATGGTGGATTTCGATCTTGAACTCCTCGAATAGCTCCAAAACCCTGCCTTTGAAATGACTTCCGTTATCCGACACGAAAGCCTGAGGAACACCGTATCGGTAGATGATGTTCTTTCGAATAAACTGCGCGACTTGAACCGTTGTCAGGGTTTTCTAAGACTCGGCCTCAACCCACTTAGTGAAATAATCAATGGCTTACCAGTATGAACCTATGGTCGTTCGACGCAGAGGGTCTGATCATTCCGATAACATCGATGCCCTATACTGAGAAAGGCCAAGGCGAGGTCATGCCATAGAGCTTAGACGGAGGAACATGCTGCACGTTAGCATGGATTTGACATTTGTAACAACGCCGAACGTAGTTGATGCACTGTGACTCCATTGTAGACCAGTAATAGCCCTGCTTGAGGATTTTCCTTGCGAGCATGACACCACTCATGTGAGAACCGCAGACTCCTTCATGAATCTCCTCCATTATCCTTGTCGCTTCGGCACCGTTTACACATAGCTTGTGCATTCCGCAGTGAGACCTTCGATACAACTTCCCCCCCACAGATGATGTACTGAGCAGCCATATGTTACAAGGAAATTCGATCCTTCTTGGTAGCCCCAACGGGAAACTCCCTGCGCTCCACGAAGTTCCAGATGTCGTGGTACCATGGTAGTCCATCATCGACACCATCAATGGCGTTGACATATTCATAGGCGGGCAAGTCCCTCTGTTCGATCATAATTGGCCGCATCTTAACTGTAGGGAGGTATTCCCGAACAGGTACAATTAGTCACCGAGCACGTGATGTACCGTGGACACGTGGTAGGCATGATAAGCTTATCGCCGGGCAGTGCGATGAACGGCTGTGTGGACCAGTGACATGAGAAGTCATTGGCCCAGGCTGTTTGTTCGGCTAATACGGACAAATGTAACGACATGGACCAGTTGCATGTGAGGTCATTGGTCCATGTGGACTGTTCGGCAACAAGGTAGCCGAACAGGGGAATAAGTTGCCCTAAATCGTGACGCGGCAAGAATGCTCCACAAGGTTCCAGAATAGTAATATTCCGTAAAGGACTGAGATTCCGAGTATATAGGATCAAGGCAAGACACCCAATGTGAATGGGATATTCGGATGATTAGAGGAAAGAGTCCCAAAAGGACTGAGAGTCCTAAAAGGATTAGGCCATTATACTGATAAGGGAATGAGAATCCATGGGATACTAGGTTTCCTATACGAGATAGGAATCCTAAGGCAACAGGGATGCTTGGGCAGCAAGCACCCGTGAGACTATAAATACGAGGTAAACCTAGTGGTGAAAGATACGCAATATTTGGTGATCTCTTATTGTTCTCCTACTGATAATTAAGGTTCATTGCTAGTTCGAGATACTAACTTAGGCATCGGAGGGCCTTTGCCACGAGAGGCAAAGGTGCACTCACCCCTTGTCTGTTTTGCAGATTAGGGTTCCGACGAAGAACTAGGGTTCCGGTGTAGAGGCACATGAAGCTGTTGCAGTTTGGTGTTGTCCAGAGCACCAATTGTTTTCATCCCCCTAGATTAACTCCTATCGAAAGTTTGATCATTGAAGCCAAAGTCGCCAAAGCATCGGCGAACTGATTCTTCAAGCATGGAATATGGGTGAAGGTCACCTTATTGAAGCGAGGAATCAGTTCTTCCAAATCTTGGTGATAAGGCTTCAGCTTTTCCTCATAAACCTTCCAGTCTCCATTAGCTTAAGAGACTACCAAATTCGAATCTTCGATTACCTCGAGTTTCTCAACCCCTAAAGCAATTGCAGTTTCCATTCCAATGTTGCAGGCCTCATACTCAGCTTGATTGTTAGTGAGATCGAAATTCAGCTTGAAGGCGAGCGGGATATGAGCACCGGCTGGCGTGATCAGCAACACCCCGATTCCGAAACCTTTCTGGTTAGCAGCTCCATCAAAATAAAGCGTCCACACTTCCTCGGTTACAGTCAACACGTCTTCATCTGAAAAAGTGAAATCCACGTCCTCTGGCCCCTCAACTAGGTGGTCCGCCAGGAATTCCGCCATAGCACGGCCCTTCACAGACTTCCTCGTGACATGTTGGAGATTGAACTCAGCCAGCAGAAGCAACCAATGTGCTAGCTTATGGGTGAGTGCTGGCTTCTCGAATAGATATTTGATAGGGTCCATCCGAGAAATCAGCTTCACCGAATAGGCTAGCATGTAGTGTCTAAGCTTTTTGGTAGCCTAAACTAGCGTCCAACATGTCTTCTCTAAAGGGGTATAGCGCTCCTCGCATCCTATCATCTTCTTGCTCAGGTAGTAGATGGCTTTCTCGACTCTGTTGTCCCCTTCCTGTGCTAGCAAACATCCCATGGCCGTTGGAGTTACAGATAAGTATAGAATCAAGGGTTGACCTGGCGTTGGCGGCATTAGTACTGGTGTGAGTTATACCCCTTTCTTTATCTCGATCTGCCAGAGCGGTGTCCTCACCTTAAGAAGGAATGCAAGAATGGCGGCATCTGTTGGGCTAACAACCCATTCTACCATAGTGAACTGAGCATACGACTTCCCAACCTTCTGTGAGCCTTGCTTCTCTTATGATTTTTTTGACTTTCTTTAGTTTAGTGATTGCTATCTGATAGAGTCTAAGCTCGTAAGCCGTACCCTATGAAGTCTCTGACCGATGGCTCCTTGACTGGTGTGTCTAGTCAAGCTTAAAAGAAGAGTGAGTCAATCAAGGCCTAGACGAGACCCGAACCCAGGTTTCTCTCCTTTGCCTGGTAGTTCTATATTTCGTATCCAATAGTCCCACCCAGCTACTATCATCAAAAAGGCATTTGAATACTGGTACTTGCACTCCTGCCGAGAGGTAGTCAGGGAAAGCTGTTGAGTAGATACTAGCCACTTCTGAGCTCACCCAGCTGGTTCGCCTTTGGTTCCACGGTTCGTTGATCTAATGACTTTCCATCTGCATCATTTGCTGTTGAGCTGTGTGGTTTCTTTCGCTATGTAAAGTCGAAGAGCAGGGCGAATTACTATAGTAACAACGCAAGGAAAGACAAGAAATAAAGAACATAACCAATACAGGGAACAAGGGAGTACCAGACCATATCTACTTTTGCGCCATGACAATCTCACTCAAATAACAAGAACCTACATGACTTTCTTTACATATGAAATCTTTCTTTATTCAATAGAAAGAGCTACTATAGAAAGGGGGGCAGGTTTCGATTTTTCAACCAATTAGCCACATTCAATGTGACAGGATTCGAACCTATTGCCCTCTGTACCCAAAACAGATGTGCTGACCAGACTATACTGACAAGCTTCCATGCCTTCGGTTAGTTAACGTTTGTTCAGCAACACTGTCAGTCTTCTATTTGATGTTGAGACTCGGCTGGTGCATACCTCCTCTTCACACTTTCTCACAGACACTCTGTTCTTAAAACCAAAAGGTGACGAATTGGCCTGTTCAGGTCAAATCATCCATACCCTAAGTGACGACCCTGACATCGCAGGTTTGATTAGTCGCATATTCAGTCAAATAATGTTAAGCAATCAGTCTCATATGTGCGATTACATATCACTTTTCTAGGTTCAAAACCATTTTCAAACATGATCTTAGCGACCATTAGATTGCTACTAGAGAGCTGAATCTCTTGCAGTTGCTCTTTCGCTACAAAGAGCTGATTCTCGAAGTCGATCTATCTGGTTTGGTTCTATCCTTTCCACTATTGGAATGGAATCCCTTTTTCTAGTCACCCTAGCCCTAATCCTTTTAGTAAGGGTACGTTTCCTCAACCAAATTCATGCAGGGACAAACTTCTGGGTGGAAGTGGCAGCCACCAGCAGGGTCACGAGTACCTTACCGCATCATATTCGACATGGGCTTGAAAAAGGACCCGTGAGAAGCCTTTTGCACCAAGCTAAGGAATGCAAAACTCAGGGCATGTAGAGACCCGTATTTTTGGAAATTGTTTAAAGGTTTTATTAATATTAGAATATTGAATAAATATAAAATTTGTTGAATTTATTTGATATGGGGCATAAAAGATAAGGATTGAAAGTGGAGGGAGTGCAAGTGTAACTAGTGTGTGTGTCCTAGTATATATATATGTGTGTGTGGGGGTGTAGGGGATTAAAAATCCCCAACCCACTCTCTCTCTCTAACTCCCAATCTCTCTCCCTCTCTCGGCTCCTTTTCTCTCTCTCACTCTTCCACCCAAATTCCACCAAAACAACATAAAGTCTATTCAAACCGACCTTCAATCCTTCTTCTATGCACGTTTTGGAGCATGGGTCGTGCCGGATCGAGCTCAAACAAGGTGTATTGCACTCGGTGCCAATTTTGGAAGCTAGGGCTTGATCTTTCTTTGGGTTTGCTCTCTAACTTCGAGGTAGGGATTTCTCACTTCTATTATGTGTTTATGTGTTGATTTGGTGTTTGAATCGTACCCTAAATCGTTGCTTTCATTGTTAGAAATGTTCTGGTGGAGTCTTAAAATCGTGTACTGAAAACCCAGGTCCTACCAGTAGAAAAGCTGTCCAGTAATGTCATTTTCGTGAAATTGTGGTCTCCTACCGGTAGGAGAATGTGTCCTACTGGTAGGGAATGAAAATTCAGCATTTTGGCAAAACTTCGAACGGGCATAACTTTTTCATCCGAACTCCGTTTTGGGAAAATTTTATATCAAAATTCATGTATCGGAAATCTACTTTCCAATGGTGGTGGTCTCATCTCCTAATTCTTAACCGATAAGCTTTGGTAGCCAAAATAAGATAGATATGTTCGTATATGTTGGGAAATCCTTTTCCTTAGAATCGTTTGGGTGAGACAAGGGTGTTTTTAGGTTCTCCTGAGTACTAGTTGAATGGTTTGACGAGGCTAGTGGTATACTTAATGCTTGGTAGTGGTCGTTGGGCTCCGTATGAGTCGTTTGACACCGAAACAAGGGTTTAGAGAATATAAGGAATATAAGTGGGTGAAGGTTGTATGTGTTGACAAGCAATGTGAAAAACAAACACATAAAATACTCCCTTGAGTTAAATAACGCTAGGCATGGATTCATGAGACATTTCCTTGTGTTTGATATGTGGTACACCTCTTGCATAACTTATACGATTTTACGAGTTGCAAGGTGGAAATCTATAAATCGTTGTGAGAGATTATCTTTTGATATGTGAGTGCTTGTATGGTGATGAGAAACCAATACGTAATGATAGCGAGTTGATTGAGATAAAATTATCTGTACTACTTTTATGTGAATAAGTTTTCTTTGTGAATTCATTATTTATGACCGAGATGAATGGCTAAATTGTAAAGTGTATAGGAGGAATTGTGGTATGGTGACCTATGATGTGTGACTTGAATTAGCTCCATCAGTGAGGGAGGTACTAGTGGTGAGTATCGGGATTCCTTAATTGGCCCAGCAGGAGCTTTTGCTCGTGATACAGAATGATGAGGAAATTGTGACACGATGTGAATGAAAATGGGCTATCATTGTGAAAGTGTAAGTGGTATGAAAGATATTGGCATTGCGATTCTTTGATTATGATAGTTTCAAAAGTCAAGATATCGGATTGGTGAGTCCAAATAATAAGATGGACAGTGGCAGTCATGAGAAAATCGTATAGATAGTAAGTCCTCGTGGTTGAACTAGAGTTTTGATATGTAGTCACGGTACTTCATTTATGCCGTTGACGTTGGGACAATTATTACTCGTGTTTTGTTTCACCTTTGAGATACCGTACCTTGCTTCTGTTATTCATTCTACCTGTCCTCCCAGTTGCATATAATGGTTCTGTAGATTTCTCTACTGGGCTAGTGTAGCTCAACCTATCATTTTTTAGGTGTGAACCTGGAGCAGTAGCATGGAGCGAAGTGCATGCATTCAAGTACATATTTTTAAAAGAAGTGGTAAACGAGACTCATGGACTTTTTGATAAAACATGTCTTAGGAATGTAATAGAACCTTAATTTTATTTCTTTTTATGATGTAATACATTCAAACTCTTGGAGTTGGATCTGTAATTCAATTATTAGGACATGGTGAATCTTTTGGGGTATTATGTAAGCTATTGTGAGGAGTTTTATTTATGAAAAACTATCTTTATTTATGTTGAAATTCGAGGGCATGACAGGGCATTCAAACTAAGATTGCAGGAATGAGCAAGAAAGAAAGTGAGCCCCAATGACAAACGAACCTACGGCGGGGCATTTTTGGGGAGTAGCCTGCTTCCCGAAACTATCCGAAACTAGAAAGAGTAGTTTCGAATAGATTTTCACAGCTGGGATTGGGATCGGTTCTAGAATAGACTCAGCTTATGGAGTTTAAATTGCATACATAAGAGAATACTATTTTGGAATCAGTGGCAGATGGAATTAAATAGAGGTTTCATCCAACGCATTCATAAGTTCCCCTGTTCATTTGAGATCTCAAGTGAGAAGACAATGATGGTGAGGAAAAGGCATGGGTTGGCCTCCATCTTCCAGCTCTGGGGAGCATCTTTGAGCTTGGAAGCCTCTCTTGGACTTGGCCTATAAGGTATGCTTATGCGTAGAAGACCTAAAAGCCTATGCCTAATTAGGATCAGCCTATGAAAAGTAGTTCCCCATGGAAAGCAAGAGAGCTATTTATTGATGGAAGAGGCACTTATGGGCTATAAGTAAGAAAGCGGATTCTCTATGGGTGAAGTGGGTTCATATGTATATTATTAAGCATCACAACTTGTGGCATATGGACATTCCTGCTTTCTTGTAAAGAGAAAGGCGCTTTCAAATCTTCTTAACCCAAAATGGCTAAGTAGAGGATGGACATACGAAGAGTCCTTCGGGAGAGCTTCCTTTGATAGAAGGACTCTAAGGGATACAACTATTCCGTATGCAAAGCATCCTATTTAAGTCCCCTTCTTTAATAGGAACTTCCTGAAGGTGCTATCCTATAAGCAGAAGCTATCTCCATATCTAAATAGGGAAGAACCAACACTTAAAGGGCGTAACCAACGAAAGGTTCTCACTCTATCCCAAACATTGTTCTCTGACGATGTCCCCTGGGATTTAGGCTCCTTCCCTTCCACTGCATAGCTGCGCTAGCAAGTACTATGAACCATTTATCCCACGCATCTAACCAACTCGCGTGGTTCACCGGTTCCACCGAAAACTCTCAAAGTAACTGAACTGACTTAATCCCTTAGGTATTCGAAGAGCAGAAGGCTTACTAAGGAAAGCAAATGACATAGTGAAAGAGTAGGTAGAGAATGCCATGGTTGTTGTTCAACTACCCCGCTTCAATCCCTAACCCTCATATAAGAGAATTATGAAACCCAAGAAAAAGATCGACATACCTTTTCCTTCTTTGTGCTTTCTTTCTAGTCCCTGTGCAATTGGATTAAAGACTAACATCGTCTGGCCTTCTTTTTTGGTTCATCTTGATGTGCCTTAACTAGAGATGCCGCCAGCATCATGTAATAGCTCTGGTCTTGTAGCTCGGCCCTTCTATAACAAACTCTTCTTAGAAAAAGAGGTTGGTGACAAAGAGAGGTTCTGACTGGTCACAGAGCAAGCCCTTATGGTGCCTATTATTATGAAATAGACTGCTTCTTACAGTTTTCTTTTCATTGGTGAGGGTCATGCATCAGCACTAGAATTACAGAGGAATCAGTTGGACATGGTAGCAATCTGCTAACGGAGCGAATCATTAAAATAAGGGGGTAGCTTGTCATGTTGCACTTATGATATACTTTACTTTTTTGAGTAGCTAATTCATACCTATATCATAAACGGCAATCCGTTCTCTTCCCATGACAAGGCCATATCTCCTACTATGCAGGATTAAAGCATCAATCATTGTGCATACAGCGCCCCTCATGAATACCTTTAATCATCCAGTCTGTGTTTAGCCAATGAAAACCAAGCAGAGGACCTTAGTCAAACAGGGGCGCAGTTCTTACACATCTGGTGACGAATGCCAGACTTCCTGCAGTTGGTGAACCAACCCCCTCTCTGAATGGAAATCTCTCATCCAATTTAGATCTTTGTTTACTCTCCTCACCAGACACCTTCTCTTGAAAAACATTTGTGGCCATAGGGAGATTACATCTGTGGCACTTCAATAATGAAGCCTGCAACCGGACAGTTTTCGCTTGTTGTTCAACCAAAGAAGCAACACGAATTATAGAGTTATATTCAAGTGAGTTAAATACCTAACATCCCTACCGTTACACATATCTGAAAGAGGTTTTATCACGGCACTTTCCATGGGATTTCCTAGCTGCTTTACTAACTTACCTTTAGAGCACGTGAAGGAGTTAGATGAGATAGAGCTTGACCCTCGAGAATAGAGTGGAAAGAAAAACTATTAGATCAAAGCCGGAGATTTTGTCAACTTACAAGACTGAGAAAGAAAGACTTTGAACTGCAACTAGAGGGGCTTCACACAAGCTACATTATCTTTTCTAAGCCTCCCAAACTTACCAATAGTCTCCTTCTGAGGAACTTACTATCAAATGGTGGGTGAAATCTATGATTGAATATGTCTCTTGGAACTCGAGAATGAGGCGATCAAGGAGAGAGGGGCGAGGCACAAGAGGATGTACGGGGCCAACCATGGTCCTTTTCGAGTAGCTCTTTCAACTGCCGCCTAATCTCCTCATTGGCCAATGTCTCTCTCCTTGTTCGCCTACTCTTTCTAACACTTGACCGGATGGGGAGTTCATTAAGATTAGATGTTGGCATTGTGGCACCTATTCTTCTCTACACATTCAAAGTCAAGTTCCACTTTGCTTGGTTCATCTGACTAGCAAAATACACCAACATTGTAGGCCTTGCGCCAAAGAGAGAAAAAAAGAGTCAATTCATGCGTGGACAACAATGCTAAGAACAACTCTCACTGTAGGTTGCTTAACAACTAGACTGAAAGTCTCAAAGTAATCCACCCCTTCAGATTGTTGATTGCCATTGGTAAGCAACCTAGCTTTGTATCTAGCTATGATACCATTAGAATGATGTTTGATCTTAAAGATCCATTGACACCCAATCACATGCCCATGAGAGGGAGGAGGAACTAAATTCCATGTAGCCTGCTCAACTAGAGCTTTGTAAGATAGAAAGGGCTTTTCTCGTTTAGTATTTCTTTTCATTTTGTTTGATAAATGTAGGTGCTTGCAGGGTATATGAAGATAAGGGAAGGTTTAATAGTTCCTAACATCAAAAATAGATTTGATCTTCTCACTTGCAATGCTTTAGTTGCACAGATATTCTCTTCCCTGTTGGTCAAGGACTTCCCTTTGATGCTGATAACATGGCATGGCGAGTGGACAAGCAAGCTGTAACGAATGAGAATCAGGTAGTCAATTCCGTATTCATTGATCCTTCAACCATGTTCTTGGCAAACCTAATTCACTTTACCTACTGCTTCAGGCTTTAGTGTTGATTCTCAGCCAATTACTACAACACATATGGCTTTTTATAGCATAATTTTATAGCGTTCTTTTACTTATGCTATCATAGAGAAGCAAGTATAGCGTATGTAGTGAGAAAGGAAGGAAACCCCTCGCGTCGAAATAAAATAGCATTTCGTTTAAAGCCTTCAACAGCGTTCCGCCAAAATTATAGGTGCCAAGATTAGAGCCCAAAATCGCACACCCCTTGTGAAAATTTCAATCGACATCTCAATGGCGTCAAAACTCCCAATCGTTTCGTACAAACTGGTGGAAGATTTCTCGAGTTGGATGAATTGGAGTTGGCCGATAATGGATCGACTGTGGTATTCTAGGGTTACTCGTGAGTAGTTGGTAAACCCACCCAATCTTTTCTATTTCGTTTTCCCGACTTTGCTAGGGTTCTCCTACTACAGGTTTTCATTCAACAAATCAAGTGGGTAATTCTTCTCCTCATCGACAGATTTTGCCCGTACAGATAGTGACATTCAGAAGTACGCCTTCCTTTGTTGCTTTCATCTTTGTGTTCAAGTTTCATCTTCGTGTTCAAGTAAGTGAAATCAAATAACTCTTGATTTCGATTCTAGGATTTTATGATTCATGGGCCTAGAAATAGTTTAGAACTGATTTATAGGTTCAGTTGTGTATGTATGTATATCTTGCCCCATTAGTTTTAGGGTTAATCTTAACTCCCCTGTAGAGACCCGTAATTTCATCATTTAATTCTTGGTATTTATTATGCAATTGGTATATATATAAAAAAAAAATGAATTTATGTTTTAAACAAAATAATGTTCTTAATGTGTGAGGAAGTATGAGTTGGGGGTTATAATGTGATGCTTGTGGAATAGAGGGGTGTTAGTGCATTAGGGCTATATGTATGAACTCACACCAGGAGTACACTTCACTTTCCCTTTTCTTTTCTTTTCTTTCCCGGCCGGCTCTCTCTCTTTCTCTCTCGGCTCACACCTCTCTCACCTTCTCTCTTCGATCTCATCTACCACGAGTGAGATTTTTGAAAAATCCCAAGTACTAAAGTTGTTCTACGCGACGAGAGCTTCCTATCCATCCAAGAAAATTAAAGATCGGAGCGCTTCGGAGTTTCCTCCATGTTCGGGCATGCTTCTAACCTTCGAGGTAGGGATCTCCTACCTTCTTTACATGTTTAAGTGTTAGTTGGATGTACAAGAATCAATTTTGAGTCTTGAATAAATCTTGGGTATGCTGAAAATTTCGTGGGTTCTGGTAATCTGTCTTTTAGGAGCCCTTCTGTTAGGAATTAATTTTTGGTGTCTTCATAACAGTTAAAGTACGTTTCAATACAAAGATTTTGGTGCCAAGATCATGAAAAACCGATAATCACACAATTAGTTATGAATTTTTGAATACTGGCTGTTTTTCTGGATGCGCGAATCTGTGCGTGGCTGTCTTCTTTTAATGTTCTGGGCATGATAAGCATTTTGGGTGGCTTTGGGTCTTTTATAGGAGCTGTGTATTTAAGTTAAGAAGGGATTGGCGTTGGAATCAAGTGATTTGGTTAAGTATACAATTTTTGGCGAGTTTCTAAAACGGGGTTGGTCAACTAGGGCGAAAATGGTTGCGAATCTGTTTTTCCTTTGATCGTTGGGCTAATCTCCTCTCGTTTTTGAACCTGCAAATTTTATTGAGTGTAGTGCTTATAGTGATGCATCGTTTGGCATTGGTTTCAATATTTTTGGGTTTAAGATGGAAGGGTTATGATTTTTCTAAGAGAGAGTGGCAAATTCACTCAAAGAAATTGGTGGTGCCATGTGTGTTGAGACCTTTGGGGGTTTTGGAAGAACTTGGTTTTAATCTCGGGTGTTCTAATTGCAATATATGGTTGTGAGTTGCTCCTTAATTGTAGCTTGATTCTTGCTTGCGTCGTTGTTGTTGTTGATGTTGAGAAATCCATGGGAATTTGTTTAAAATCTGCTCGAAGGCCATCGTTATCGATAACAATTTTCCTTGTTATCGATAACACTGTGTTCCAAACCCAGAAAGCCTTTAGTTATCGATACCCTCTATCATCATTATCGCTACCCTTGCGTCTGGAATGACATTGACCCCGTTGTTATCGATAACATTGCGTTTTAACTGATCTTGGCCCATCGTTATCGATACCATTCTTCAAGGGTATCGATAACATCATGCATTTAGACAGTTTTGCTGATCGTGATCCCTCCTCCACTATCTTGGGTTCCGGTCACTTCTAATCTATTCCGAACACTTCCCAAATGATTCCTAACATGGTCCTCCGTACTTAGCGACACCATTGAACATATTTATGGGTTTTTTAATGCTTAATTCGATCTGTTTTTATAAGAATTATTTTGTAAGTCGTCGTTGGAATTGAATGATACGAACTTGCTGGAAAAAGAATTTTGAAACTTTACGAACACAATGAGAATACTTCAGGACATCCCGAATGGGTAAAGAGCCTGGCAGAGGACATTGGGGTCCTTAAATTGGCCAGTTAGAGCTATATGCTCATATTTCAGGACATTCCGAAAGGGTAAAGAGCCTGGCAGGGGACATCGGGGTCCTTTAACTGGCCCGACATGAGCTATACGCTCACATTTGATACTTCAGGACATCCCTAATGGGTAAAGAGCCTGGCAGAGGACATTGGGGTCCTTTAACTGGCCCAGTACGAGCTTTGGCTCAGACACATGATATGAAACTGGTTTGTGAAGTTGATGAAAGAGATTTTGGGTTTTGTTAAAGGATTTTGATAATAATAATCATAATAATAATAAAAAGAATCTTTGGCATTCTGAGCGGTCTCCGGTGTTAGGCATAAATCAACGGACTCTGATTTTTAAGCTCGAAACGACAAAGTTTTACCTGTACTAGTTTGGGTGTTCATCCACTCTACCTTACAATCAAAATGAAAAGCTTGTAAGAAATAGGTTCGATAATTGATGATGTGGATTTGAGATAGAATGGAATATTCATATGAGAAACAAAGAACTTGACCACGAGTTGCCACCATGGATCGTCCAATATGTCAATACACGTCTTATGCTCCTTCTTGTAGACCTCCAAATCATTGTGGCTTGTTCTCTTGATATGTGGTGGGCAACTTGTTCTATGTGTGTGCATATTTGGTGCCTTTTTGGTGCTATGCATTGCGAGGGTTTCATATTGTGTATTTGCTTGTTAGACTTATACAAGAAATCTTATTGTGAAAGGATGTTGCTAGATGTTAACTTGAGATTTGAAAATTGGTTTGGGGTTGACGGGTGAGTTTCCTTGTTGTTGAGGTGCAGTATTGTTCGACTTGTCATTGCTTACTTTATGTTCTAACTCTATATGCGTAGTGTGTATATGAATGGTGAGAGAGATTGGCTAGTTGTATGAGAAAAGAAAGTGAAAACATCTTGTTAAAGAAATCAGATTAATCTTTAGGTTATTGAAATGGAAAAGAAAAAGGAAGGATAGATTTGGGTAACGCTATAACGATAATCTGAGATTTTATGCTTTTTGGTGTGTGTGTGTGTGTAGGTGAGAGTGTCAGTGTTAGAGAAATGAAGTTAAATGTTTTCCAATGTGAGAATGGTATTTGAGTTCCACTTTTGACAAAACAAATATGCTTTTTGGGAAAAGGTTTTTTCTTGGGATCTGTCTTCACTTCTGCATATAATTTAGGTAAGAATATCTCTACGAGCTAGTGTAGCTCACCCTATCCTTTTAGGTACTCGCCATGGTTCTTAGCTTGGATTGCACGGAGTGCACATTGAGACATCTCTTGGGAGCTTCATTGAAATCTTTAAGAAGTGGTTTATCATCAAGTTTAAATTCATGTCATGTACTTTACTTGAAATTGAAGGTTGTATCTTTTGATTAGATCGTATGTAAAGCTATGTATAAATTCATCTCCTTGTTTAATGTGAAATCCTTTTTAAGAGAAAGACTTTTGTTTGTAGAAAGTACATTTTTATTTAGTTGAAAATCGGGGGCGTGACATCCCCGGCCTGGCAATGCAGTTTATTAGCTTCAAGCTCTCTTGTAAATTAGCCTGTCTCTACCTATCACTAGATCTTATAGTTTCTTCATCTTACATCCATGCTATAAAAAATCAGTTGATTATTAATGTTCATTCGTCCTTCGTCAATGTATAAAACATCAATTGGTTTATATCTTAATGATTTCTTGTTCTAGGGTTTTGATTTGTATGGTGGAATTGAGGTTTACAATTCATGGGTTCAGATGCATTCGTCAGGATTACTTTGGTTTATATATTCGTAGAGATTCCGAATTTCCCTAGTCTGCTAGGTGTCTTCTACCAGTTTCCATCCAAGGAATTCTTGATTGGATTGTGGGGTTAGTAAATAAGAGGGTTAGGGGACAAAGTATCTTGTCCTCTTCCATAGGAATCAAGTGGGCTCTTCTCTTTCATTGAAGTATTCCACCGGGAGAGTTTTCATTTGTGTGGTGGAATTTGGGGTTTATGATTTTAATTTTTAAGGCTAAGTAATTTGATGTTGGAATTTTGATTTCGATCCAGTCAGGTTCGAACGGATGAATAGAACTTACAATTGCCAATGTGGTGAGAACGAAGTTCATTGAAGTTTTGTGTTTGCAAGGCTAAGTTGAAAAATTAGATTTATGTTAGTTTGTGGGTGACTCGTATAGGAAGGTTCTTTTTCTCTTGTTTATGTGAAGGCTTGATACTCTAACCTTGAGAGACCAAGGAATCATCTAATGAGCATAAGGGAATTACTGTTTGATGGTCTCTTGTTTTGTGTGAATTATGTTGTCTGATGGCCACTCCTGTAAAATTAACAGATGCTTGAAATGGTTAGTGAACTTAATAATAATATCCCTTTCATCTTTCGGCCAAAAAAAGAAGAAGAAGAAGAGAGAAGTGTGTGGGACCACGTCGTTGTCACCAATTGAAACAAGAAAACCTTCCCTTTTTTAGCAGGGCTTCTGCATTTCGCCTCAAATGAGTTTATGAGAGTCCAACCAGGAGACAACAACGCTTGATTGAAGAAGACGAGTGGTTAAGGGTCATAAAGTATTTGATTTAAACAATTAAACTCATAAGCTTTGTATGGATTTTGATTTCTTTGCTATGATACACCTAGTACGTGTCATTTTATTTACAACTAGAGGTAATAGAGACCTTTTCTTTTGTACGTTACACTTTAGAAAGATTACAACTCTAGGTTACTGTTTGTTTCCGAAATGTAACAACTGGCCTAGGAACAGCGAGTAGTG
>BPLS01000474.1:234456-276426 GCA_019656275.1 Rhododendron kiyosumense | reverse complement strand
ACCAACAAATTGATTTTATGAATTTTGGCCAAAAATGGGTGTAAACAGTTACTGAAGTTCCTAACTCAGGTTTTGGGTAAGGATATTTATTCAAGGCCACCACCTGATATTTTTTTATCGTGACATGCTTGTATGTACTAAGTCATTATATCTGCCGAATGATTATCTGCATCTATGCTTAGATATATACATGAGATGAGTAATAGACTTTTTATCTCAGTCTATAGTCCTTGTTTGCTCTTGACAACATGGTTAATTGAATGACTTTTTTGGTTGCAAATTTGTTGCTGGAATTGTAAAATAAGTAGTAGAGACTATAAATTAAGTGCAAGAATTTGATGGTAAATGCTAAAAATGGTTTTGTTGCTTGAAATATAGGTGAACTGCTGGAAAAAGATATTCTAGTTGCTAGAACAGGGAAATTAGTTGCTGAATTTGGTGCAGGGAAGTTGGAACAGTTATTTTGGGGAGCCTAAAGGTATTTACTTGTTAAAAGGTTAGAAAGATATATTCTAGGTTGGATTTATAGAGCATGATATGAGTATGCCAAGTGCAGGATGATGGTGAAAGCTATCTTAACTCCGCTACCATATCGTGATGAACCCAATATTCTTGTGAATGGCATTGTGGAGCTATGTAACATGCTGTCTTTTGCAAGGCATTGCAATTTGAGAGTTCAACTGTTGGCTCTTCCAGGGCACATTAATTCTATCCTCTTTTTTTTGGGCTATGTCAATCTTTGTTTATTCTACTATATAGGGTCAAACAATTGTAAGACCATGGCTTCTTGTTTATTCTACTATATATTGCGATAGTCACCTTAATCATTTAGTTTGGTTGTTGGTGATACAATTTTTAGAAGGAATTATTCATCTTCAACTAATCTATTTTTTTTGTTTTGTTGAGAGGAACTAATCTGATAGAAGATGCTCTTCTAAAGCCCTTGGTCCTGAGAGGTGTGAACGTGTAAGAGGAGTGGGAAAAGGAGTCGCACAAATAAGATTAGGTAAGTCAAGAAACTGTTCAGTTGTTCACAGCTTCTAGTACTTCTATTTATGAGGTTTTTATCTTTTAAACTCTTTCCCATTTATTGTCTTTTCTATCGCTTAAGCTTCTATTGGTAGTTACTGTTATTGTATCATATTAGTGCTTACTGTTATGTACAAATAATTGATGTACTGTTTGTACTTAATAGGTAATGTACGTAGTGTGGCAGAGTGAAGACTTCAGTAGTAATAAAAGTTATGGGTGTAATAGTATAATGCAATAAGTGTGGCAAACTAGGCTTAGACTATGTGATGTAAGCAATGACGCTGGACAGCCCCTCCTTGCGCCTAAAAAAGGAGGGCGTCTCTCCCTGTAAGAAGTAAGTCAATTTTTGCAATAATATATCCAGTGTTTCATATCCCTTGTTTTGTGTTCTCTTTGATCCTAACCTACTTTGTGTTTGTACCTATTTCGTGTCTGTAAATTTGGTATCAGAGCCATGGCTTTCATTCTAGCTTAAACCCCTTCTGGGAACTTTTTTTCCAACACCACTTCAAATCTTTTCTAAAAGCAAAAACTTGAAGTGTATGCTCTGTGGTTGCCTTCTAAGGATCCTCCATATCAAAAACTTCACTAACTATTTTGGTTAAAAATTTTGTATGAGTGGGTTAAAAGTACCTTGAGACTTTGGCCTTTGTGTTGGCGGTATGTCTTGGTTTATCTACCCTAGTATACAGAATTTTATAAATCAAAATTGGTTGAAGATCTTACGTTGAAAAAGGAAAGACTTGTTGTACTAAGGGAAAGAAGAACCCAGAACTTTTCTGAAAAATGAATCATCTGTTTTCTACTTATTCCTCTGCCACCCATCCCTTATTCCTTCACGTTCCTCTAGTAGAAATTTCTCCACTTCTTCTCCCAATCTTGAGTTTTTATATGAGTTTGAGTACCTTCCTGATGATAATAAGATTCCCCTTACTGATCTCCCTTTCCTAAACCCTTATAATGCTTTTGTTCATCCCCAAACCTCTGTAAAAAAATCTGTCACTCAACTTTTCTCTACAAAATGACCAACCTCGGTAAAAGAGTATGTCCAAGCCTCTAAATTTGATCAATGCTTTATAGCAGCAACGAAAGCTGAACAACTCTAACCTTTGGAAATCCCAGTTGATTTGCCTCGTCTTTGGCAATAACAAGGATTTACCCACCTTCATTTTGGAACAATCCGCCTGGCTGTCACATTCCATGGGAGAAAAGGATTACCTGTTACTTCCAGACTTGCTCTGGTCGATACCAGATTTCTGCAGTATCAGCACGCATGTATCGCTACAGTCCAAACCACTCTAAATGCTGGAACTGTTATTTTTACCTTTTACCCCAATTTTAACATGCCACTAGCAGACCCTCATTTGCTATCAGCCTTGAAAGTGCAAGTTCAAATTGGTGGTGCTTCCCAAATTTCCACCACCTATTCAGCAACCCTTAATTACCAAATTGCCTATTGCCTCCAAAACTATGCTTTTGACATGTCCTTACCTTTCTCCACAGATGAAGCTCTTTTCTTAACTGTTAATGCCCCTCACCAAGCTTCATGTGTCCATGTTCCTCGTCAAATTTCTCGTCATGAACTTCTCAAGCTTCTCCCAGAATCTTGGGTCACAGCTTTTGAGAAAAACCAGCAAAAGCCCATACCAGTTCAAACCTCAAATCCAACATTCATCCCAAAACCTAACGATACAATGAAGATCTCGTTCCCCAAAGAAACCTCTGCCACATCTTCAACCCATCCTGTCATTTTTCCTTCGAGAATTAACATGTTTGTTGATGGTTCTAGACCTGGTCCTCCAATCAAATATTTTCAATCCAATGGTCTTCTAGTCTACTATTTTAAAAACTCAGAAACAGGTCATTGTTACTTTGATACCTGTGACTGTGATGATTGTCTAGAAGAAAGTCTTTTAGACGATGAATAGGACTTTGAAGATGAACCATGTTCACTATGTTCTCCTTTACCCCCAACTCCTGTAAATCTCCACCTTCACCTCAACCTCCCTCTGATAATGGTTTGTCCAGTCAACCAAGTGAATGTTTCATGTTCACCTCATCCTCCTCTTGGACTGAAGCAGATTTTCCTCCTTTGGAATTCCATAATTCTCAGGAGAGGACGACTCACCGTTATAAAATTCTGGACCCTACTACCATTCTCTCTGATGGTAGCACCAAAGCAGTTTCAGCCGCTGAAGTAGCAATAAATTGGCAGTCGGTAAATTTTCTAGCTCAAAACCAAATTCTCCAGAGAATTGCTAAATCTCAGCAAAATTTGGAGAATGCCGTTCATAAGAAGTTATCAACTCTTGAGCTTCTTATCAGAGATTTGCAGCAGAAAATTCAAACTGTTCACCAGGAACTTTTCCAGATGGCCTATGTCAACCAAGCATTTTCAGCAGTTTTTTACCAAAAAGATGCTGAAATGAAGCATCTCAAGAATCAGCTTCATTCTCTCCAAGTTCAGCAGTATTCTCAGCAAAAAAGCCCATTTGACATGTTCACATCTTCCTCTCAACAAGGTTTGTTTGGGTATTGTAACGACCTTGATTTTTGGTCGGTAAAAATTTCGTTAAATATTTGAATTTTATTTGAATTGCTTTTAATTCCTAAAAATTGTCGTAATTACATTTTAGCCCTTGAAATTTTGCTTCTTACCTTTAAGCCCTATTTAGCAAGCCTAGTTAGCTTCGAATCGATTAGTTGGAGAAACCGAATTAGGAAGTCACCTAGTTACCGTAAATGGACCGTTTTGCCCCTCGTTGAACCTTGTGAACCTTCTTAGCCCTAGACTAAGAATTTATTATTCTTTTTCTTTTAATTATTTTGGTTTTCTTTATTCTTTGGACAATAAAAGTTAAGAGAAACTATTATCCATTGGATAATAGAAACCCCAATTATTTATATTAAATGTATACTTGGGTAAGTACTTGAATTTATAAAAAATAGATTTTTTAAATGCTTTAAAGTACTTTTTGGATTGTTTTAGTATATAAGTTACCTAATAACTATTATCCATTGGATAATAGAAGTTAGGGGAATTATTACCCAATGGGTAAAAGGGTTAATCTTTCAAAGTACCATGGGATTTATTAAACTAATCTTTTCTTAAAACCCCATGTGTCAAAGTACCCATTATTTTAATATGAAAGCACTTACACTACGCCAAATTTTAGTATTAGCGGCATGAGAAGACTGCCGTTAATAGTCCCAAAACCGCCGGTAATACTCAAAACCGCCGGTAATAGTTTAAATACCGCCGGAAATAAACCGCCGGGAATACAATTGTCGGAAAAACAAAAGAGGCATTAGAAAACCGCCTGTAATACTAAAAACGGCGGTAAAGAACCGCCGGTAATAATACCGCCGGCAATAAAATCGGTGGTTAATTTTTTTTGCTCTCCCAGGAATCGAACCCGGAACCTCCGGATCCTATAGCGCGCGTGCTACCAACTGGGCTGAGTCGCATATCGCGTCATATAGGATAAATAATAATATTTATATTATACGGGTTGGTATTATTATAAACGGCGGTAATAAACCGCCGGTATTAAAAAAACCATATATTCTATTATTTCCGGCGGTATTTTAAAAAACCGCCGGTAAAAGTTTGTAAAAACGGCATTTTTAAAAAAACCGCCGTTTTAGGTAGTTATTCCCGGCGGTTTTACTAATGCCGGTAAAAATAGCTTTTAACGGCAGTTTTTTTACCACCGGTAATAATACCGCCGGTAAAAGCGATATTTGGCGTAGTGTTAGTACTAAGATTCTATAACGACCCTGATTTTTGGTCGTTAAAAATTTCGTAAATATTTGAATTTTATTTGAATTTCCTTAATTTCCTTGTAGTTTGTCAAAATTACGTTTTTGCCCTTCAAAATTTATTTCTTTTCGCTTTGGTCTACCTCGCAAGCCTAACTAGCTTTTAACCATCCGATTGGAAAAACTAAGCTAGGAAGCTACCTAGTTACTTTTCGCTAACCGCAAAATGACCGTTTTACCCCCCCTTGAACCTTTTGAACCTTTTGAACCCTAGACTAAGAATTTTAATATTCTTTTTCTTTTAATCAAAATGGTTATATTCTTTGTCCATTGGACAATAGATGTTAGGGAAACTATTATCCATTGGATAATAGAAACCCCATTTGTTTATATTAAAAGTTTACTTAGTTAAAGTGCTATGAATAGTAAAAAGTAACTTTTTGATTACTTTAAAGTACTTTTTGGATTATTTTAATGTTTAATCTCCCTAGCAACTATTATCCATTGGATAATAAAGGTTAGGGTGGTTATTATCCATTGGGTAAAAGGTTCATCTTTCAACTTAGTACATGGGTTGATTAATTTAATATTTTGTTTTTAACCCCATGTGCCAAAGTACCAATTATTTTAAAATAAAAGTTGCCAAGTCACTATTGTCCATTGGACAATAGAAGTTAGGGGATTTATTACCCAATGGATAAAAGGGTTAATCTTTCCCCAAGTACAAGGATTTTAATAAACTAATCTTTTTCAAAATCCCATGGGATGTTATACAATATTTTATTGGAGGATTTTAATACCTAAGATTTCTTAGGTACCCTTTTATTATTCTTTATTGGGGTTTTTGATCTTTTTTGATACATGAGTACATATGTATATATTGCATAAGTACTTGGATGACTTAAATATTGCCATGTGCCAATTCATTTGTTAGTGGGAAAATCTTAGCCCTTAAATCTTTGATCTCAAAAGTACATATAATCTTTCATATCTTGTACCTTTAGTGTATGCATAGATATGTATTGTACCTTGAGAGAGAGAGAGAGAGAGAGAGAGAGAGAGAGAGAGAGAGAGAGAGAGAGAGGAAGGAGGAAGGAGAGAGGAAGATTGGTTGTATCTTGGCATTGATCTTCCTTGTACCTTCATATCTTGGTGTATATATATCTTCCTAGCCTAGACTTAACTCCATTGTACTCCTTTGGACACCTTGCAATGGTTTGAACCCTTAGATCTTGTACCAATATCTTTCTTGCCCACCAAGGATCAATCCTAGCCATCCAAGTGATCTAAGAATCCAATCTAGTACAAACATAGCCATGCAACCTAGGATTTTTTCCTTGATTTGTGCTTAAAAGTGGATTTGATTAGATATACTTCTTGGACACCTTGCAACTTCTTGACCCTTTGATCATGTACCATTATCATCTTAACCCTCCAATTGATCCAAGAATATCACCAAGGTACAAAAATAGCCTTACAAGTCTAGGATTAGTTTTGATCTTTCAAGATTCATTGCCAAGTGTCAAGGTGAGACTTAGAGAGGGAGAGAGAAGAAGGCCAATCCATTTGCCTATTAATAGAAGGCCATTCCAAGCCTTTCAAAGCACACCTCAAGCAATAGCTCTTCCTTCTCTCTAGAAACCATTTTCAGTTTTTCTGGGCAGCCACTGTCCCGTCGGAAATCCTCTGTTTTCTCCTTCTTAGAGTGGTTTTTAGGATCAACTTCCTTCTGGAAAGTTGTAGAGCACTTCGAAACCTTGAAGTTAGGCTCAAGAATCACCCCAATCGGTTAAGAAATGACCAAGATATCGTCATCCGAAGTTCAGTAAAATTTCTGGATTTCCATTTTCTGGACAGCTTACTGTCCTCTCCTTCGTCCCCATTTTTCTCCAACCTAGGTTCGTTTCTAGGATTTACTTCCTTCTCGAGAGTTGTAGAGGGTTTAGAAAGCTTCGTTCTAGACCCAAGACCGACTCTATTCGGCCAAAGATTGACCGAGTTATTGCCGTCCGAAGTTTGGTCCAGATTGGAGTTTTACCGCCCGTAGGATTTTCCAACTAGCTTATTCGGCCCCGACTAGTTTCGGATCAAGGTAGTTTAATCTTACCCTTCTAACACTAGTATCGTTTCAAATCATATGTTAAAAAAATGGATGTTATTTAGTAGTAACTTTGATCATTACTTTTAAAAGTAGATAAGGTTATCTTTTATTGAATGTTGGAAATGCATGGTTTATTTTCAAGATGTTTCAAGCATGCTATGTACCTAGAGTTGATGATCTTGTTGTGTTAATTTCAAGGCTTTGATTAAATGCATGTTTGTATGAAAAGTCTCACACGCGGAAGTCTATGCATGTGACGAAACACGAGAAACGAGAAAGTAGAAACATGGCACCTAGGGTTTGATAACAAGGAAGTAATTTGGAAACCACATAATGACCATTTCGAGGGTATTATGTGAATGGTGTGTGTGTGTGTGTTCCAATGGGAATCCGGTATAGCGGAACCATTGTGAGGTTGTGTGTGTTCCCATGGGATCCCGGACCGGCGGAACCATGGTGAGGTATAGCTTGGTTATCCGCGGAGAGGAGCCAATGCAATGTGTGCCAATGGGAACCCGGTGCGGCGGAACCATTGTGAGGATACTCGGGAACCCGGAACGGCGGAACCGAGGTTGGGTGTGTGGCTTGGTTATCTGCGGTACGGAGCCAATGCTAAAGATATTTTGGAAATGCTTGGTTATCCGCGGTACGGAGCCAATGTCAAATGATTTCGAAAAACGGTTTTGTAAATGGAAAATGATTGACACGGTCTACGATAAGTCGCGTAGGAGAAACACGGTAAAACTTGGACACCAACGAGAATGTGGTTGTGCTATCGTTATTAGTTTGATTTCTATGATCGTCTGTTTGTAAGTTATGGGTTAGCGGGTATGGGGTTACTCTATTGGGCTTTCGTAGCTCACGGTGTTGCCTTGTGGTGACCCTGGCATATTATATTGGTGGCGACGCCGGTATAATGTGTCAGACCTTGTAGATAATCGAGATGTACACCGTGGAAGCTTTTGGAGCAGAGGAGCTTGCTAGGATGGAGAAGCAAGAGAAGCTGTAGAGTAGGAAACCCTAGTTATTTCCCTCTGTTGTAATATTGAACTCCTGTGGGGGTTTTTGTTGTAATAAGAGCAGTGACTCTTTATTTTCTGAAATAAAATGTCCATTTAACGTACCCTAATTTTGGGGGCGTTACAGATTCTTAAAGTACCTTTATTTATTTTATATTAGGGTTTTGATCTTCTTAGATCACATGGTACATATGTATATAATATATTAGTACATGGTTGATTAGTTAATTGCCTTATTACCACATGTGCTTATTTGGTAGTTTAATAGAAAATCTAGACTATTTTGATCTTTAGTACAAAAATACTAATATTTTAATTGTTCTTCTTTCTCCAAATAGTATATATATTCATATATTTGTACCTTGCAAGAGAGAGAGAGAGAGAGAGAAAACTGAGAGAGGGAAAGGGAGAGAGGCCGAGAGAGAGAGAGAGAGGAAGGAGAGAGGGAGAGAGATTTGCTTGTACCTTGGCTTTGATCTTCCATGGTACTTCCAATCTTTGGGATTCTACTCTTCCAAAGCAAATCTTAACCCCATTGTCCTCTTTGTACATTTCTCAATTTGTTTAAACCTTAGAATCTTGTACAATCCTTCCTCCACCACAAATTTGTTCAAGATCAAATCTATGGTACAACCCTAGCCATGCAAACCTAGGATCTTAACCTTGATCTTCCATGAGATCATGATTTTATTGGAATAAAAAAATGAGTTTTAGAGAGAGAGAGGGGCCGGCCAAGAGAGGAGGGAGGGGAAGCTTTGCCTATAAATAGAACTCACTCCAAGCATTGAACTCACACCTCCTCACTTTGCTCTTCCTTCTCTCTAGAATTCCAAGAGTTCTTAGTTCAAAGTTCTAATTTTTCTTGAGTTCTTGAGTGTCCTTGAGCAAAACCACCAAACCACTCCCAAAACCACTTCTTAATCTTTAAAAGTAGCTTAGTTAAGTTAGGAAGTTGTTTCTAGGAAAAGAAAGTACAATTCTTTTCCTTTCGAAGCAAACCGAAGCCGTTACGCCGCCGATTTCAAAACCGTCGACCGAAACACCGTAGCCGACCACCGCCAAGAAGAACGGTAGATTAATCTCTACTCATTCTCCCTAGTATAACTTTAGTTATTTTAGTTTATGATAAGGTTATCTATTTCTGTCAATGTTAGAAATGCATGAAAATATTCAAAAGGTGTTTCCTTTGAAATAATGAAAAGGATGGAGAGTATGTTGAACTCATCAACTTATGCTTTGAGCATGCTAGATAATGTAAAATTGGATGATCTTGTTTCAAAGTTTTGTTGAATGATTGTTGTGTGAAAATCCTACCGTGGAGTCTTACATGTAACGAGACACGAAAATCGATGAAGTAAAAACATGACACCAAGGGTGTGGTTAATGAATGGAAATGTTTTCCGAGGACGGAAATATTTTTGAAATGACATAATGACCGTTTTTGGTGGCATTACATGTGTGTGTGTGTTCCAATGGGACTCTGGAATAACGGATCAATTGTGAGGTTGTGTACGTTCCCATGGGATCCCGGACCGGCGGAACCATGGTGAGGTATAGCTTGGTTATCCGTGGAGAGGAGCCAATTCAATGTGTGCCAATGGGAACCCGGTGCGGCGGAACCATTGTGAGGATACTCGGGAACCTGGAACGGCGGAATCAAGGTTGGGTGTGTAGCTTGGTTATCTGCGGTTCGGAGCCAATGCAAATGTGTGATTTAAACAAATGATTCTAAAAGGATGATTTATAAGTGGAAAATGGTGACACGGTCTACGACGAGTCGCGTAGGAGAAACTCTAATTTTTTGGACACCTACGATAGTGAATAGCGAATGTGGATGTGATATTGTTACTGTATGTTGTATGTGATCTATTGTTATAAGTTATGGGTTAGCGGGTATGAGATTATTCTATTGAGCTCCTGTACCTCATGGTGTTACCTTTGGTGACCCTGACATATTATATCGGTGGCGACGCTGGTATAATGTGTCAGACCTCGTAGACGAACAGAGTGAACTTTACACCTTAGAAGCTTTTGGAGCTAAAGAGTTGGCCAGGAGGGAGGAGCAGGCGGAGCTGTAGATAGGAACCTTAGTTTCCCTTCCTTTTGTAATGAAAGTACTCTTGTGAGAGTTATGTTGTAATAAAGAGCCAAACTCTATTTTGAAGTTTCAATAAAATTGTCTATTTAACGTACCCAAAATTCGAGGCGTTACAGGTATCCTCAAATGTCTCAACCCTTACCTATAACTCCTACCTCAGGATTTGGTGAGTCCAATATTTTTGGAAGCTCATCAGCTTTTCTTCCTCCACCAAAAAGACCATTTCCACCAAAACTTTCTTTTCCAAAGCCCTAGATAAAACCTGTCCAACCTCCAACAGTTTCGTCTCCACCATCTACCTCTACCTCTATTCCACCTACCTTCACTCCTCCTAAGCCATCTGATCTAAATTCCAAGTCGCCTCAGTTAATGGTCCAGTCAACTTCTAGCCCTTCCAAAAGTCCAATCTCCACTCTCGTACATACCTTAGCCACTATCCCTGAATCCCCATCACCTGAACCAACCATTGAGTTTGATTCGAATACTGAATCCACAAACTCTATGCCAATTCCTCATGTTTTCATGATGAACCCGGAAAACCCAGAGGAAAATATTGAAGATCCCATCATTGAAGAAGGTCCTGAGTTTAATACACCTCCAGAAATTCCAACCTTTGATTCCTTCTCACATTCCAATATCCATACCCAAGGTTTCTCCTTTGATACCATACCCCCATCAAAATGGTTGGATAAGCTCTACGAGATTCATGCTTGGTGCACTGCTGCTATGCTTTCCCCAAATGCTACACTGAGTATTGTCATTACTAAGTGTACAATAAATTTTCTTGGCCGTCTCCGTCAATGGTACTTAGCTCTTGGTGAGTACCGACAGCTGCAGCTTAAACAACTTCGAACCTTTGATCAATTTATCTCAATCCTACATACTGAGTGTCTTGGAGATCATAACAACACGAAAGAGTTCATTTGAGAAGAATATGTCAGCATGAAGTGTTGTTCATTCAAAAGAAAAGATTTGGAGATCCATTATGACCGTATGTCTCAGAGATTTTATCTCCTCAATGGCATGGATTATGTCAACCTCAAGTAAGCTTTTCTCAATTCCCTTCCTGAACCATTGGGAAATGAGACAACAAGGCTCCTTCAGACAAAAGGATTGACACTGAATGCCACATCTCTTGGTGGTATTTACTAGCACTTTTTGATTGCCTAGGAAAAGTTATGCAATCACCAAAAATTCCTCAAAACTCTTGAAGAACAGGGAAAACTTCTTGGAAAAGCATGTGACCGGCCCGACCTATCTATAAAGTGCAAAGACAAGAAGTGCACTTGCCGTCCTTCATATCGGAAGTCCAAACACTTTCAGAAATGGAAGTTCCAATCTCCTGGCAAGTTTTCAAAGTTTCCTAAATCTGGCAAATTCTCACGCCGGAAAAAATGGAAATTTTTCAAGAAGAAGAAGTTCAGAGGACAACGAAAGTCTAATCGTTGCTACATATGTGGAAAGAATGGGCACTATGCCAAACAGTGTCCAAAAAAAAAAACAAGAGACAAGATGGTGAGCTCTCTGGCTCTCATTGATGATGATCTTGAAGATGCTGATGTCGAATCACTATTCTCTATTGATGATGAAGCAACAGATGAAGTAGTCCTTGCATTCACCTTTGATGACTCTTCTGATGAGTCTGATTCATTCTCCTATGAAATCCAAACATTTGGATTCTCAAACATCATGCTGGCTTAACCCTTAGCCAAGGTCAAAATCTTGCTTGGAAAATATGATAAACCTATACCAGTTATCGCCTTCTTTGATACTGGTGCAGCAGCCTCCATTCTCAACCCAGCAATCCTCCCCAGATCCTACTGGCAGTCATGTTTTAGACCCTTTACAGCAGCCAATGGAGAAACATTCGTCATCACTTTGATCAGTAAGCCTATTACCATCCAACTCTTCCCTGGATACACCATAAAACACCAAGTTTATGGTTCTGATCTCCCAGCAAAAGATTTATTGTTAGGCTTTGATAGCCTCCAAAATCTTAGCAAAGTCTCTTGGCTCAAAAAAGGCTTGAAATACAAAAATTACCGATTACCCTGGACCACTCAACCCAATCTCTTTTCCATAGAAAATTTCTCCACCATCAAAGAAGCCATAATCCAAATTTCTTATGCTGAATCCCATTCTCAGTTTCTCACCAAATGCTCCAACCCACCTTGGAAAAATCCAGACTTCTTCATTTCTCTTCCCTTTAAGAAAAATGAAGACATCAACCCCACCGAAGCTACCCATCATGGACTGAAACCAGAACACTACCAGCTTGCTTTTCAGGAGCTCCAGCAACTCCAGTAAGAAGGTTTAATCGAGCCCACAACCTCTCAGTGGGCATGTGAAGTATTTTATGTCAACAAAAGGATAGAGCAGATAAGAGGAAAGCTCTGCCTGGTTATCAATTACCAGCCTCTTAATCATTTTCTGCAGGATAACAAATTCCCTCTTCCTCGGTGAAGACTTTTTTTGCAAACTTGCCTACAGCTCAAATTTTCTCAAAGTTTGACTTGAAAGCAGGTTTTTGGCAATTGGGCATCCATCCAGATGATCGTCCCAAAACTGGCTTTTACATTCCAGATCACCACTTTCAATGGTCAGTCATGCCTTTTGAATTAAAAACAGACACATCTTTGTTTCAAAAGGCCATGATTCGGATATTTGCTCCCATTCTGTCCTCAGCACTCGTCTACATTGATGATATTCTACTCTTCTCCCTAGATATTGAGTCTCATGTTATCTTACTACAATCTTTTCATTCCCTGGTTCAAACCCATGGTATTATGCTCTTAGAGAAAAAGATGCTTCTTGCTCAACCAAAAATTGATTTTTTAGGGATGTATATCTCTAAAGGTCAATATCTCCTCCAGCCTCATATAGCCTCCTAGCTTGACCATTTTTAGATGAAAATTTCACAGTCAAACAAGTTCAACAGTTCCTTGGAATTGTTAACTATATAGCTGATTTCATCCCCAACCTTGCCCAATACCGTACTCCTCTTTCAGCTCTACTAAAGAAAAACCCTCCTCCTTGGTCAACCCATTGTACCAAAACTGTCACAGACCTCAAAGCCATATCCAAAACCCTTCCTCCATTAACCATACCTTCAGATGGAAAAAGAGTTCTTTAGACAGACGCCTCTGATCTATATTGGGGAGCAGTTCTTTTGGAAGAAAATTCAGAACAGAAGCACAGAATTTGTGGATACAAGAGTGGTGCATTCTCTCCAGCAGAACTTCATTACCACTCTACTTACAAAGAAATTCTGGCAATCAAAAGGAGCATTGAGAAGTTTGAATTTCATCTAATTGGTCATCATTTTCTAATTGAGATTCATATGATGAGTTTTCCCAGCAGCTCAAGTTCAAATAGAAACACCTTCCAAAGGCACAATTACTCAGATGGGCAAATTGGTTTTCTAATTGGAGTTTTGATGTTGTCCACATAAAAGGAAAAACCAATGTCCTCCCAGATTTTTAGTCCAGACTCAAAAAAGAAATCAACCAGTTTTCCAAAACAAAACCATATTCATTTGTCCCTGGTTGTTTTCCAATGGTTTCCTGTTTCCACCTAGTCAATCTCCCAGTCCATCTTCAGTGTCATCTTTTGGAGTTAACCCTTCTTTCTAGATGTGTCCAAATGTGTCAAAACCTTCAACATCTCTGTATTTTCAAATACGGTCTTGATGAAGGTCCCATAAAAGGTCTACCCTTCCATTCAGGCTATCCCTTTCTCACCCAGTTTGAAGTATCTTACCATAATGTCTTTTATTTCAAAAAAGAAGCCTACCTTCTCTTATGGTATTTAGTCGATGTGTATACTATAAGTGTTAGTTTCAATAAATCAGCAGTGTTGGTTTATCTAGCACATGCAGCGTTCAATCAGGTCCATCCTCCAGAAGATTTCTTTTTGAAATTTCTCTTACTTTTTGGAAGCATACCCTATTGGCATCAGAAGGTTAGACAAATCTCCACCAGTCCAGACAAAGATCTCCAATTTGCTTTTTGGACAAGTCACAACAACAGATGTCTTCCTAATCCAGATGGTTTCATCACCTGGCAAAAGGAGTATCACACTATATTCCTTTCGGCATATCAAGAGTCACCAAGCATTGAGATCCACAGTGGAAATTATTTGGTCATGACTCAAACGATGTGTTCACTCAATAGATTAACACTTGCAGAAGTACCCTCATCTCTCCTGTCACGCCCTCGATTTTCAACTAAAATAATAATATATTTTCTACAAACAAAAGTCTTTCTCTCAACTATACTTGCCCTGAATTGTCATGTAAATCCAAACAGCAAATCAAGTTGCTTCTTCTTCTTCTCTCTAATTTTTTTTTTTTTCATAAAGTCTCCCAAATGTCCACAATTAAATGGGTTTCTTACTAATCAAGGAGAGGAGTTTATACATAGCCTTTCATATGATCTAATCAAAAGGTACAACCTTCAATTGCAAGTAAAGTACATGACATGAATTAAACTAAATGATAAACACCTCCTTAATGTTTCCAATGAATCTCTCAAGAGACGTCTCAATGTGCACTCCATGCAATCCAAGCTAAGTGCCATGACGAGTACCTGAAAGGATAGGGTGAGCTACACTAGCTCGTAGAGATGTCCATACCTAAATTATATGCATAAGTGAAGACAGATATCAAGGAAAAACATTTTCCACAAGCATATTTATTTTATCAAAAGTGAAACTCAAAATACCATACTTATGCTAGAAAATATTTCACTCCATTTATCAAATGCTGATGTTCCCACTCACACGCACGTCTTTTACTCAAACCGATATTAGGACAACGAGTTCCAATGATTTGGGAAGTCTATGAGAAGAAAAACAAGTTAGTATCGACATCTTACACAATCTCAGTTACCAACTCTAACTGACATTTCAATCTTAGTATGGTGCTAAATAATAACAAGATTCTCCGTTTTCACTATGTCACCTGTTTCGATTTCATTTCCGGGCATTAAGGACCCTGTGCGTCCTATGTTCATTCCGGCATCACACCTTTCAGTGGATCCGTGGCATTCTTGTGCACTTCCGGGCTTTAGGGACCCCCGCACGTCCTATGTTTATTCCGGCATCACACCTTTCAGTGGATCCGTGGCTTTCTTGTGCACTTCCGGGCTTTAGGGACCCCCGTACGTCCTCTGTTCATTCTTGTGCACTTCCAGGCTTTAGGGACCCCCGTACGTCCAGTGTTCATTCTTGTGCACTTCCGGGCTTTAGGGACCCCCGTACGTCCTGTGTTTATTCTTGTGCACTTCCGGGCTTTAGGGACCCCCGTACGTCCTGTGTTCATTCTTGTGCACTTCCGGGCTTTAGGGACCTCCGTACGTCCTATGTTCATTCTTTTAGTGTCACATATTCTCATTGAGCAAGCAATCTCTTTATCCACCGTTTTCTCTAATCCCCACACCTAGCAAAACATATCTCTCACACCAATACTTAGATTCAGTTACACGTAAATAATCTCATCTTCATCATTTCAATAAAGAAAGCACAAAAACCCACATCCTTCACATAGTAAATCGACCCTTTATTTCACATCTCAATTTACCACCTAATGGATCCCCTCTTTGTGACATCTCCATTAGGAGTCTAATTGCAAATACCTATAAAGATCCGCATCTATGTAGTACCCATCAATGCTTAACAACCATGCACTCATGCCAAATGATTCACCAAATCCTGTTTAACTCACTGCAAGTATCCCGCAAGCCCAAAGACTCAATCTCATGGAAAGGCATCGAATAATTTACACATCGCGTCAAACATTCTACAACTTAATTTATCATCGATCATATTATCCATCTAATCCATTTTCTATTCCAATCGTTTATAAGTATTTAACCCTTATGCTCACTAGTTCTCATATCCCAATAATTAATCACCTAGATCAACTCATCATATCCCCACATATCCAATAGGTGAAATTAATCTTTCACACTTCAAGTTCTGACCATATCCGATCAAATAACATAAATTTAAGAACGACATTTAAACCATTGAAAAGTAGACTTCTTCTTCTTCGAGTTGATAGGTCGTATGTCAAAAACAGAGTTCAAGTAACCTTACTTCGGCCCCATGATTATAACTCAACATAACAGTGAAACTAGTGCAAAGGCAGATTTGGGTCAACTTTGGATGCAAATCTGTTATCGCTCGGACATACCCATGATGCATGGGATGTATTGTTGGAAATCTCTATGTGTCTAGTTTCTAACAAAACAAACGGTGCGTCATTTCGAGTCCTGAGCTAGGAGTTATGGCCATTCTACCAAAGTCCGCTGGTGCTGTCAGATCCTACACGTAAATAAGTAAAATTGTTTGAAAAATCATAGCTCTCTCATCTTAAACCCAAAAATAGAGAAACCAAAGCCAAAAGTTGCACCACAACAAGCCCTACACTCAGTAAAAATCCCAGGTTCAGAAACGAGAGGAGATTAACCCAACAATCAAAAGAAAAACAGTTTCGCAACCATTTTCGCACCAGTCAACAAACCCTGCTTTAGAAATTCACAAAAAATTGTATACCTAACCAAATTACTTGATTCCAACTCCAATCCCTTCTTAACTTAAACGTCTAGCTCCTGTAAAAGACCCAAAGCCACCCAAGGTGTTCAACATGCCCAGAAAGTTAAAAGAAGACAGCCACGCACAGATTCGCACATCCAGAAAACAGCCAGTATTCAAAAATTCATAACTAATTGTGTGATTATCGGTTTTTCATGATCTTGGTACCGAAATCTTCGTATTGAAACGTACTTTAACTGTTATGAAACACCAAAAATTGATTCCTAGCAGAAGGGCTCCCAAAAGACAGATTACCAAAACCCACGAAATTTTCAGCATATACCAGATTCATTCAAGACTCAAAATAAATGATCAAACTTGATTCTTGTACATCAAACTAACACTTAAACATATAAATAAGGCAGGAGATCCCTACCTCAAAGGTTGAAATTAAAACCCCAAGAATCTCCGGGCAAAACCTCTCCCGAAAACACCTCCTCCGAGCTTTCCAACGCGATCAAAGGCTAGAACTCGACTCTAGGAGAAGAATGCTCCAAGATCCCTCGGTTAATTTGAGATTTGGGGAAGAAATTTGGTGAGGGTATGAGAGAGAGAGGGAAGCCGAGGGAGAAATGAGAGAGTGGCGTGGGAGGAGGAGAAAAAGAATGGAAAGAAAAATCTTCTCTCTCTTCTGGTATACTTACATATATGTACAAGTCAAAATAACACCTCACATCCCCCCACACACTTAGTAATAACATCAAGTCCCACACTAACAAGCCTTAGCACATAAACCCCAAAACACTTATCCACATTAAATTTCTCCACTTAAGCATTTATAAATATTATTTTTGTTGAAATTAAATACGGGTCTCTACATCTCCTCCATATGAAATTGCAAATTGGAAATTCAATGATACTTATCCGGAAGAATGGCGCCAAAATATTCGCTATCTTTTGACCCAGTATCACTTGACTAATAGAGATGAAGAAAGTAGTTCAGATGATCCAGAGTGACAACCATGTGATCGTGCTAGCTGTCTCTTTTGTGTTGTAAATTAAAGTATGGTAGTATTTTCCTCTTTTTCAGAGAGGGTGAAATTATTGGTTGTTACTGTTGTTGTATCATATTAGTGTTTACTGTTATGTACATATAATTGGTGTACTGTTTGTACTTAATAAGTAATGTACGTAGTGTGGCAGAGTGAAGACTTCAGTAGTAATAAAAGTCATGGGTGTAATAGTATAATCTAATAAGTGTGGCAAACTAGGCTTAGACTATGTGATGTAAGCAATGACGCTGGACAGCCCCTCCTTGCGCGTATAAAAGGAGGGCGTCTCTCCCTGTAAGAAGTAAGTCAGTTTTTGCAATAGTATATCTAGTGTTTCATATCCCTTGTTTTGTGTTCTCTTTGATCCTAACCTACTTTGTGTTTGTACCCACTTCGTGTCTGTAAATTAGATTTGAAGGCCTTAGAGGTCGGGTTCTATTGGCTCTTTGAAAGATTTGAGTGAACCAACATATGTGGGATCTGTGAGCTGTGTGTTTGATCCTCAATCTTCTTGTGAGAGGAGATAATAATTAGTGGGTGGCATTTTGTGAGGGAGAGTTTAGGTCCTTCCTTTGCCTTTAGTTTTTGGTGGGATAGGCTTTGAGGGAGAAAGGGGTAAGCAGATAAGGCAATAGTGTTTGTGTTGGCTTGTATTTTTCTGATGGCTCTTTGTTACTGCTCTATCCTGTTCATGCATAATGATTTGTGTTGCATTGGTTCATCATTGGAATCACTGTCTGCTATGATTTGCTTATGGTATGATGAGTAGAAGTCAATCTCTATTAGTTCTTTACATTGACCTATCCTTGGGGGGTTGTCCTTTGGAGTGTTTACGCTTTTCTAGGAGGCATGTCCCTAGGTTCACTTTTGTTATGCCAATTGCTACTTGCATTTGCTTGTTACTGTCTAGTTTTGAAGCTATCTGTTATGGTTGTTGCTAGTCATGGCTGCCTCTTGGTGACTGTTATGACTGTGGCTGCCTCTAGCTGACTGTTACGAAAGTTATGACTATTATGCCAATTGCTATTTGCCCTTGCCTGCTGCTGTCCAGTTTTGGAGCTGTCTATAGTTGCCTTTAGCTACCTTATCTGTCTTGCATCCAAGTTGATGTATCCTACAGTTACAAACTACTGTTTCATACGGCTGTTCCTAATGTTCTGATGGGTATAGTCCAGTTAACTATTGTTCAATTCTGTGTATCATATGGTTTCAAGCTGCGGTCTATATATCATCTAGGTTCTTCCTCACTCTGTAAGCTCTCTATTCTGCTGCTATTTTGCTATTATGTTCTGCTGCTATTCCGTGAGGAGCAGCTCCAGGAAAAGGTTCTATCTTGCTAGCATTCTACTGTTCTGCTGTGTCACACCCTCGATTTTCAACATAAGTATAAATAATTTTCATAATAAAACCCTCACATTATTTCGCATGATACCCAAAAGATTACAGTAATTCCATTCCGATAATAATACTTCTAAGTCCATGAGATTTCCAAATAGTATATCATCGGCTCAACGGCTCAAATTTACTTAGGTAACAAGTGTTATGAGAGTTAAAGGGTTACAAACATTCCTTAATCGATAGGATTACAATCTAAGTTACAGATACATCTTTCAAAATAAATTTACAAAGATGAATAGGTGACTCCTTCGGTTAACTTTCAAAAGGGTATGTCCACACTCCAAGCATTCCAGTCATGCAAGTTACTGATCTGGGTTAGCACCTGAAAATGATGTAAGGTCTGAGCAACACTAACTCAGTAGAAAAATCTACACATATTCTATATGCAAATGAAATGAGAGATGCCGAGGAAAACACAGACTTTCGAATAACAAAGAAGCATAGATGAGACAGAAAAACTGTATCAGAATCTAATAACTTAAACGAACACTTCGCTCTTGTTAATCAACCTATCGCTGTCTTTTGAATTCCTTTATATCAGATATTTCCATCAATAGTCACTAGGGTCACCTAAGGTCTAGTTCCCTCGTGCGCATGGTCACCCCGAGTCTATTCCCTCAATAATAGTAATCAGTTGGGTCACCTCGGGTCTAGTTCCCTTGAGCGCAGGTTCACCCTGTGTCTATTCCCTCAATAACAACCACTTGGGTCACTTCTCACACCTTTCATAATCATCATCACTTCATAATCAATTTCATCATCACCCTGACGTACTAAGCCCATACATAAAATCCTTCAATACTCTGTCCATTAGTTATCCACTTTCGTTCCGCTTCCCATTTCACAAACATCCATTCATTCAATCAAATCCACAGGCCATTTAACCAATCGCATGGTATTTCAAGACCAACAATCTACCATATCGCATATAGTCAAATACACACGTCTTCACAGTACCTCTAAGTACACCCTCGTATCTTCACATACCACATATCGACCCTCAACTAGACTCGCGATGAGCGGTCTTGTAGTTTCTATACTTGGAGTCCGTAAGTCATACATTAAAGGAGTCTAAAAGATTCTACGAGTCAGGAGAACACGAATTGCAACTCTACCCGTTGGATCACTAGACATGCTCATGTGTATCGTTCATGTTTCAATGTGAGATAACTTACATTCCTCATTTCTTAACTCAACAAGTTCATTCTAGGCCATTGGATACCACTCTAAGAGTGAGACAAATAATACTCTTTAAAACACTTGAAAGAATGTGCAAACAAACCCATTAGAGTCAGTGAAAAGCTTCAAAATGTGGGTTGGAAGATATAGGAAAGCAGCTGAAAGACACTGCAGCAGCTCAATCTCCTACCGGTAGGTGAGCAAGTCCTATCGGTAGGCCAAGTGTAATAGCTCAATCTCCTACCGGTAGGTGAAAGTTCCTACCGGTACAAACTAGAAACAGAAAGGCCGACATTTGAACAAAATAATTTTTTTTGCACTTGGCCTACCGGGAGGTGGGGAATTCCTACTGGCAGAAGTTGGATACGTTGAGCAGCTTTTGAGTTGCTGTTGTACGTTTGAGCTGGTTACGAAGAATTTTTCACTCGTCCTACCGGTAGGGAAAGAGAGTTCCTACCGGTAGGAAACTGATTTTCTCGCAAAGCAAGAACGCTCTACCGGTAGGAAAACGGGAAAAATAGCCGATTCTTACAACAACGGCAGAATTTTGATCCACGCTTAAATATGACATTACAAGCGCAATTTCAAACACCAAATCACTCATAAAACATATAAAGAGAGGTAGAATTCCCTACCTCGAGTATCCAAGCCGAAACCAAAGAGATTGAGCAAGCCCTAGCTTCCGGAATCCAAACCGAGCAAAATACACCGAATTGAGCTCTATCCAACGAGATACGAGCTCTAATACACAAGTAGAAGATGGTGTTGAGGTTGATTGTTGTGGGTTTTGAGTTTGGAGGTGAGTTTTTGGGTGAGGGAGTGTGAGAGATAGAGAGAGCCGAGAGAAAGAGAGAACTGGGGAAAGAGAATAGAAATGGGAAATGAATTCCCTGCCACTCACACTGCACCCATATATATATACCATATTGCACTAACACCCATACTTTTCAAACCCTTGCACATTTAACCTCCATATTCAAATTTATGCCACTTTCATCCTTTTTCATTGATTTCAAACATTAAAATTAAATAAAGAAAATTACGGGTCTCTACATGCTGGCTTTCTTGCGCTGCCATTCTTTTGTTCTTATCTGTACAATAGTCATGCTAAGGGTTCAGTACCTACATATGAATGTGATAGATCTGGTGGGAACCTTTTGCAAGGCCTTGGAATTTGAATTGAACTTTAGCATGTGGTACGTACTCTTCTGAATGTTGCCATCATGATCGATTTGCATTTGAGATCTACATTGGAGCTTAACTTGAATGTAAATGTCCTTGTTAAAGTATGTAGTGCTCTATTTTGGAGTTCATCTTTTAACTTCCTCCTTAGTGGTTTGGCTCTGGCTCTACACATCAGTTGGTCATGGTATGTATGCTATTCTAGATACTAAAGGTTCTCATTGTTTGTTTTGTAGCTCTCAATCCGACCTGGAACCTAATTTGTTTAAGGTATCGCTCGTTACCCTAGTTCTCAACTCTCTCTCTCTCTCTCTGTATGTTTTTGTCATTAGTTGTATTGGCTTTCGAATCTTCATTTATGGAATCCATGAAAAAATATGGGGCATATGGGTGAGAGCAATAGTAGATTGGTAAGTTAAAGCTAATTAGCAAGCAACCTTTGAATTGAACATGACATAGGGTGACAAACCTAACAAGATATTTCCACTGTACATGTAATTATAGACACATTCTATTGTGGGAGATGTTAGTTTTTTTTTTCCCCCTTTTATGCATGTTTATGTATGAGTATATTTATGTGGGGGTGTATAGTGTATGTAATTTCTCACGACCTCGTATAACAATTCAGGTTAGGCTGAGTGATTGCTAATTGAAGTTGATGTTGTTGTCAACCTTACAATTATCCATCAGTACAATTTAGCCATGGTGATAGCCACATAGCGAAACACATAGTTAGGAACTGGGTTGGTTTCAGGAATTTTACAAATGATTCAACTAGAAATGATATTTTGAGAGGGATTCAACTAGGAATGAGATAATAGTAGTACCTAAACTTATCCTATATTCCTAAGTGCCGCGCTATGGTACTAGTTTGTACCTTGGATTTTCAATTTTTTTCCCTCGAAAGGAGGTGGTTTGATTTCTATCAGATTAGGTTTTGTGGTACGTCTATAGCAAAAGAGAAACAAAATCTTTGATATACTGCCACCATTGTTGACACCAGAGCACTTTAAACCATAATCAAAATCCAAAACCAAAATCTCTAGAGATTATCTTTGCTCACCATTATCTTTATTAAGATCTAATGAATCCTTTACTAGAGACCCACCAATCAATAATGGCAAACATAGAAAAACATGGCTATCTTTTAGCAAATAAAGACTAGAGAATATATAGTACTGTGTTCTTACTAAATGTGACACTCTCGTGCTCTTAATTTTAGTTGTATACTCCAAAGATCCAACCTTAGTGGCTCAATCAGTTAAATTGATTTGGTCTTATAGATAACTCTTTTTCCCCACCTTGCTGAATTACATTGTGACCACTCCACCATCTTGTAAATTGCCTTACTTATGGACCAGTTCCTTCCCTCTTCCCCCCTATCCAAGTCTTGTACTGATCAATTTGGGACATTGGATCGTAGAACATGTGTTAAGAAACAGGCACTTAGAATCTAGTTCTAGGGAGGTTAATAGCATTATCTAAGATTAAATTTGGGTATTAATTTAGAGGTGCAAATTGTTACTATGCTATACAAGTTTTTTTTTAAACACTCATAAAGGTATATATTTACGTACACAAGTGAAAAAATCCACTAGGCTTTAGGACAGGGATAATACTTAGGAGGGACACTTGCTTCTATAAGACTTAGGAGGGATACTTGCTATTCTTTTGCTTAGTATTGTTATAAGTTTCATTTTAACCTGGGACCTTGTTACATAATTTGACACTTAAGCCCCTTTTTTTTCTTAAATGCAGGCAGCCAAATTTTAATTGGAAGAAGGTAATACCTGCTTTTGTTTGCTTGGTGTGGATGTCTATTATAGCTCTTGCTGCAATTGTTTTTCTTTAGACTTTTACTACGTGCTGCATCTTTTCGGGGATGATTTTTGCTGCTACAACTTCAACCTACGGGCATGTTTCTCATATTTTAGAGGGTTTCAAGTGGCCCATTTATGTGGTTAGCTTTGGGAGCAGAAAGAGTATAAGCTCTGCAAAGAAGTAAGCTTGAAGTAAAGAAAATCTATGAAATGAGATGGTTGGACTAGTGCATGATTACATTTTTAGGAAAGTAAAATTACATTAGTTATTTTTCAATGAGTCCAATTAGTTGGGCTCTTTTATGTAGTTTTTGTTGAGAAATTGTTTCCCAAGCTAATGTAATAAATTTTTATTCAATGGTTGAATTGTTTATTGTATATTGACATTTGAATATAGTTAGTATAGTATTGAATGGAATAAATCATTTTTGTTTCTCAAATGAAATTACCATGATCTTATTTGAAAATGCTAATATGTTGGTATTTAGAGAATTTTTTAAAAAATGCAAAAAATTGGCTAATATAGCATTCTTAAAATGCTGTAGAAACTGTACATTCTATAGCATTTTTAAAACGCTGTAGAAACTTCACATTCCATAGCAGTCATAAAACACTATCTACAGTCAACATTATATAGCATTTAAAAAACGCTATCTTATGTCTAAGACTTTGTGGGCATGCGTGCCCTTTTCTGTCAGGGAAAAGGATTCCGTTCCCTTCCCTAGAGAAAGTGTCGGTTCGATAGAGCGCTTTTAAAGCTGGACAATAAGCGCTCACAAAATACAGAGTCGCCACTCGGGTTTGAAGGTCTGACACCCAAGGAACCGTATTTCGAAGCACTTGACGCGCTGTTTGATTTGAAAAAGTAAAGGAACCAGTCCGTCATAACCATGTCTGGGTTCGGGAGCCAGGTTACGAGAGGGGAAGGGTTTTATGGCACCCCTCTCGCCCAATCCGGAGATCGGTCTCTACTTAGGCATTTGCGAAAATGTTGTTTGTTTGTGATTCTATTTGATTAATCAATTTTTAGCCAATTAGAGCGGGGGAACAGTTAAAGGGGATTAAAACTGTAACATGTTTGCAAGATGTGATAGATAGCATGGATGAACAATTAGTATAGGATGAGAACAGACTGCTGTGGGAGTTTAAACAAACTGGGAAGCCCTTGTTTTGGAGTGACGTGCGTAGGAAGAAACCAGTATGCACTGAACAAGTCACTGCATGCTATTTACTCCTGCGTGTGCAACTCTAAAACACGCGCGTGCCAGTGAGTTCAAACCCACAACTCTTATTCTCAAACTCTCTGGGCTCTGGAAGGACCAGTGCATACCCAGGACAAACCACACAGTTCAGATAGCAGCATAATATACAATTTAAAGGCTGAAAAGGCCTACAAATTAATAAAACACCCCATAAACAAGGTGGGGACAAAATCATGGCCTAAGGCCGAGATACCCGTGCAAGGCCACTCACTGGTCAGAGGCAGATTGTTGCGCGACGGAGCCAGTATGGCGCGCGAGGATGCGCCCTGGCGCACTGTCGAGCGGTGGAGTGAGTCTGTTGCGCGATGGTGCGCCTTAGCGCGGGATGGTTGTGCCCTGGCGCGGACCAGACTAGTGCTTGGTTTACACATTTCTGGGTTTTAGGATAGGTCCAGAAGGATCCCAGGGGTGCTCCAAAACAGCAGAATGAAAATTAACTACAAATTAGCAATTCTTAACAAAGGAAAGAAGTAAACTGATTATTATCATGCTTGCAGAGTGATCTATATATACATAAATAGAAAACAATAGGACACCAATCCCCACGCGGTCCATCTCATGCAGCACCGGAGTGTCGCGCGAGAGAGTGGGACCATCGCGTGCTGGTTCCTACCATGACGATTTTTGAAACCTTGCCAGCTTTAGGACCAGGACTAGTATTGATTACCAGCCTTGGCCCTACCAGCCCCCCTCAGGGATCAGAACAGAAACACAGTAGGTATGCTATACCTTTGGTTGAGTTTGAAACGAATTCGAGCTTTGAGGTTTGATTGAAGTGTTTGAAAAGGTTGAGGTGGAAGAACAAGCTTTGTTCTTGGATGGTTGAAGTGTGAAAATGGAGGATTGAGAGTGTAATCCTTCTTTGGGCTTAAAATTTGGTAACCCTTTGAAAGAGAAACAATGGGGCTATATATAGGGAGTGATGGAGGTGAATCTGGTTGGAAACAGAGGAGTTCAGCCAGTCCACGAGGCCTGGCTGAAGTTGCATTGGTGGCTAACTGCCCATCTCAGGAAAGATTGGTGGTAGGTTGGACCGTCGCGCGACAAAGTCAGTCTGGCGGGCGATGGTGCGCCCTAGTGCATTGTCGCGCGATGGAGCCAGTCTGTCGCGCGAGGGTGCGCCCTGGCGCGGACCAGCAGGGTTTTTGGTTTTTGAAGTGGTTTAGGCTAGGTTAGGTTCAAGGGTTTTGCAAACACTCAAAGCTCAAACACGCTATCATTCCCAGGGTGTTCTTGATCCATTTCATCATTAGGGAATCAAAAACTGTAAGTAAACTAATCTGGAAGCCCAGATTGGGGTGTCTACAGACTTTTAACAACAGCGGCTAATACAGCATTTGGAAAAACATTGTATACATCATTTAATAGCATTTTCAAACGCTGTGAAATGTGATTTTTCTTGTAGTGATGCAATATCTACATCTGACCTTGCTTCGCCACAAGCTACTCCCTATTGAGCGGAGAAGACTGGTTCCAATCCGCTAGGGATGGTTCTTCTCGACAAATTAAGCGACTTACTAGAGTTCGGGTATTGAACAAACGGGTGGCAACATGCCCAAATAAGAAAGTAGCCCAAGTGAAAGAGTTCTTGTTTTAGAAGCACATGAGTTGCTATAATGTTAGGGGGGTTTGGAGTCGAAGCAAGTGCAGCGGTAGTAGGAGTAGAAGTGACTCTTTCTTCTCTTAATAGATTATTGAATGAGGATGAATAGGCGAGACGGACCCCAAGAAATAGATTGAGACGAGTTCCCTCTGTGAATGAAAGAAGTGAATTTACTTGGTTGGTTATGTAGTACGTGGAGCTTCCGCCTCATACAGCTCCTCTAGGGATGGAGGTAGGCCCAACCCAGGCTTGTGCGGTTAAGTTTATTGTACACGACCTCAGTCATAAAGAAAAAAAAAAAGAACGAAAAAAAATATATGATGTTTTCAAAAAGAGCTTATGGACCATCCCACATAGCTTTCGCTAGATCCCATCCCTTTGCGGAAACCCCTGGCAAAGAGAGAAAAAAGGAGGAGCATCCAATCTTGCGCCATAAAGACTTTTATGAACTCCCTTTTCTGATAGCGAGGGGAAGGGGGTTATAACTATGAACTCATAACTCCTAACTCCCCTGCTGGCAAATTCCACCATTTCCCTAGCTTGAATCTTGTTCAATCCATAAACACGTGCAATCCCATCCCTAACGGAGACCACTCGATGTTCTTAGCATTGTTCTCCATCATAATTGGCCTCTCACTCTCTTCCTAGCAGCCGTAGTTCAACCTAGCTCCTTATCTCTCCCTCTAGGTGAGCCTCCTCAACCAAGAGGAAAGGCAAGGGCTTAGGCTTCTTAGACTCTATTTATGCAGTTAAGGAGACAAAAAAGCTAGCTGAAGGAGCAATAAACTCATGATTGTTACTGTTTGTATCCAAAAAGTAAAAATTGGCCTAGGATTAGCGAGTAGTGTAGTTGTAGGCCTGATGTGGGCGTGCCAGGACTAGATTGCAGTCCAAATTCATATTAAGGCCTGGATGCCTCAAATCTGACTTCATATAACCACTGCGTACGACCTAAGGGGTGAGGCTGTATGTGGTTCGTCGTTTGCCTTGTCGTGATAAGGACTTAGAATTCCCAACCGTTGTTGAAAATGGAAAGAAAAAGAAAGAAGGTGCGATGAAATTAAAGAACTTCATTAACGGTTTAACGAAGTTTAGGTACAAGGAAATGAAAAGAAATAAAATCTAGGCTGGGCTAGATTGGACTAAAAGATAAAAAACTTTGTTGAAAAGTAAAGATAATTGAAAGATAATTTGAGTAAGCTGTGGGCTTAGTTGGTCGGGGACCTTTGCCAAGGCCTTCAACTCTGGTATTTATAGGCAGATGTTCCAAGTCTTGAGCTGCTTCCACAAGCCTTCACGCATGGCTGCCAAGTGTCCTCCTGGTAAAGGCTTAGGCATGAGCTGCTTCTACTTCCTCCAATGAGTGTTTGCCACCTGTCGAAGCCTTGCTCCTCACTCTAAGAAATCAACTGAGGCCTAAAAGGCCTGAAAAAACTCTCATTTCTTGCATAAAAACTTGTAAAAGGGCAAAAGAAATTTTGGCTATGCAGAATCATGAAAGCCTTTTGAGCTGCTTGTAAGTTGCTTGAATGTCTGGATAAAAGATCTTGGGCCCCCTAAGGTGAAAGGCAAACATTTTACCAGGCCTTTCACCCATTTCATTGGCTTTTGAGCCCCTTTTGAGGTCCACTTGTTATTTTTAGGTATTGCCATATATATGCATATATATAAATATACATTTATATATGAATTAGAAAGATTTTGTGGGACTTATGCCCTACCACTTGCTTTCTTTAAGATTTCATACAGCAGGTTTGGTTGAGCTGCTTGTGGGCTGTCAGAGAGAAACTTTGAGCTACTTGTGAGCTGCTTGGGCAGGCCTAAGCTGCTTGTGAGTTGCTTGGGATGTCTCCATACATGGCTGCCATGTGTCCCAAGCCTTGCTTCATGCTAAAGGATAGTAGAGACTCAGGCCTTGAGCTGCTTGTAAGCAGATTACCTAGACCTACTAAATAAGAACATTCTAGGCCTTTCAGCTGTTTGTGAGCAGCTTGGGCCCTTTTCCTGCCAATTGAAGGCCATATGAGACATTTTAAGAAGCAGGCCCATCTGTCACTTGGGCCTGAGCTTGAGGTGAATCATGGGCCTCTATTCTTTGTAAGCCTTGTGAGCCCAAGCCTGGAGAAAAACCCAGGCTTTAACTAATTTGGACCTACTAGAAGGCCTTATGTTTCTAAAAACTGGCCTATGCCTGGATAAAACGGTCAGACCTAGTGGGTCGACCCAAGACTTTGGCTAGTCCTGGGCCTGAATTTGTGAAAGTGATATTTTGGACATTAATTTGTCCCAAGTCTTTGCAAATTCAATTGGCCCTTTTGCATTCAAACTAGCCCAATTCTACAAGTGACCGATTTATAAGGCTTCTCAAGGCCTGAAACTACCTCCAAGGCCATTCTTCTTCTCTTTTTCTAATTTTGGCCAAAAATGGGTGTAAATAGTTACCTAAGACTTAAGGCTTGCAATGGCTCTTTCTTGATTAGCTTTTCCTTCGAGGAAAGGACTTCACTTGATCTGGCTAAGAATTCTTACTGTTTGAGAAGGCTTTCTAAAACCAAATCCCAATGTGCTTGCTTTCATTGAATCAATGCAAGCAATGTTGTTCCCACATGCCTATTCATTCCTATTTGGTTGGATTCCTCGGTTCATATTGCTGCTTCGATCGGGCATTGGTCCTATCCCTAGAGGGAAAGCATACTTAGCATCAGTAGAAGAAGAAAGAGGGGAGTTGACGGATCTTGAACTAGCATAGGAAATCAAGTTGACAAGTTCCCGCAGGACTTTATCTCTCCTCTATGTAAAGAGGGGATGATAGGTGGTGTGGTATACTTATGAAGGAGCTTTTAATTCTGAAAGTGAGAGATAGTTGATCCAAAAACCTCTACCTAAAGAGTCCTCTACTATAGTACAGGACTGGTCTCCGGAAGGCTAAGATTCTTTCATTACGAAGAAAAGGGGAGGCGTCCTACACTAGGTCACCCTTGTCCATACACTAGCTTCTCCCTCTCTTATCAGGCACAACATCAAAGCATCTCATGATTTGCATTTCAACTTCTTTCACAAAGGGATAGTTACACCCCTCCTACTATGAACCGAACTGAAAGTCAATAGATTTCTATCTACTATTTTGGAACTACTCACAACTAGCAGCTACTCTTCATGTTGGCAAACTCTAATTAGATATTCAACATTTTTATATTGATAGGAAAGCTCTCTGGTCTTTCCTTCGAGTTTGAGTTTTTATTTCATAGAAGAATGTTAACAAAAAGAAGACCGTCAGGTCCAAAAATGCTTTTTTGCAATATCTCTAGCTCTTTTCAACAAATTGGTAATAAATAGCACTGAGATAAGCCACCTTGTCATACTATAACTTGTATAACTTGCACTGAGCTAAGTCTCTTTGACACTTTGTCATATCATTCAAAAAGTTAATATGAGAATAGACTCCACCCTTGTAAATAAAGACCTACCCAGATTGTAAACCACAGAGTCACCAAATCTATCGAACAATGGTCCAAGAGGGTGCCAATTATTAAGCCACACAAAAACATTTCTGCCATTCCCCACAATAGCTATCCATAAAGAAGAGTGAATCCTATGGGATCTACTACTACTTGTGGTGGTGGTTCCCAATAAGGATATGAATTGACTAGCTCAACTGCTCCCCTTGGCCCTTGAACGATAGAAGAACTAATTATCTTCGCAGTCGATCGGTTCGCATCTATGGTCAATCAATAGGCCCACGGATCTATTCTTCTATACGATAAATCGCCCCTTCTGTGAGCCCTGCCATCTATAGCCTCCTCATCTCTATCATTACACTCAAGGGTAGTGACACCTAAGCCGCTACTATCATTTCTTCATTATAGATTGAGATCTTCGAACTTGATGCACAAATAGATAGAATAGTAGCAAATAGCATCTTTCTAGCTTGCATATTCATGGAACACGATGTTCATTGATTGATGCTAAAAATCTCTCCCAAGTTGACACGCCATAATGAGAATAAATCCATGATGCAGTTAAAATAGAACCTGCAACTATGTTGCCTCCCCGAGCCTCTAATAACCTTGTAAGGTAGGCACCCAAAAGAGCTGTAGCAAGACTTAGCTATGCGAGTTAACAAGAACAAAACAAATAGGAAGGTTAACGAGCAAGGTAATCGAGTGAAGTAGTTAAGGGGCTAGGATAGCGATTTTAGTTTCGAGGATTTCACTGACTTTAACGATCAAGAAGTCAAGTAAAGAGTTGGCATCTTAATATTAATCGGTCTTGGACTTGACGTCTTCTGTCTTGCTACCACAGGGACCCCGGCCTTTTTCGCTTCAAAGCATGGTCATAATCGAAGCTTAGTCCATGTTTTTGTAGCCATCGGTAAACATTTTCCAAATACTACGCTCAGGCTCCCCCTTCTGATGATGCAGGGAGATCCCCCCAAATGCCCTACTTGCATCGGGCTTCCTTATTCATTCTTGAACTACATGAATGCGTCACTGAAGACTGTCATGCTTTGCTTGATCTCCTACGCCTACCAAGACGGATTTGCTTTACAAAATTGTGCTGTTTGGAAATCCCAGCTGCAAAATAGGGCATGGATGATGGTAATAGATAAGTCTCCGGCTTTTATTTATTGCATATTGCCCTCTCATGTCTTAAACAAAACAATCTCTATAGTTAGAATTCATGTCTGAATCCGGGACATGAAAAGAACAGAATTAAGAGTCTAAAGGCTGAGTCTCAGTCTCTTAGTTAGATATGCACGCTATTAAAACAAAAAATCTCAAATAGACCAAGATCTATCTTATCCTCCTACCCTATCCACCATTGTCACGCTCTCGATTTTCAACATAATTAAGTAATACATTATAATAAAAGAGCCTCGCATATCACACATATTACCCAAAAGAATTCCCACCTAATTAATTTACAAACGAAGTCCCCAAGTTTAATGAAATACAACCTTGGCACCACAGCCCAAATTAACTTGAATACAACTACGACAAGCTATTAAATTACAAATGATTTAGCCAAAAGAAATCGAGATGGATTAGTTACAAAATCATTTATAACAAAAGTATGTGATTTACAAAGATGATTAATTAATTAGTCTTCACTAGCTTCCAAAGTTGTCTTCCTCACCGAGCATACAATGCAATACGAGCCACTGTCTGACATAAAAACCTGAAAAGAAGGATTTTGTTGAGCTGCACTAGCCCAGTAGGAAATTCTATACTAAAGCTATATGTAAATGTGATTAGTCATGCAACAAGAGTGATTGATTTCTACGAAACGGACAAAAGTTACAAAAGGGAACACCACAATGAATTGATGGACTGCGACTACGGAATTCAATACTTCTTAAAGATCATTCCCAACCATTCATACATCAAACTAGAGGTAACATTAAATACACATATATCAAAATAAACCACGACGGTTTCTTAAACCACTATAAGATTCCTCATTCTTTACCAATTATTATTGAACCTCCTTTCGTAAAAGAAAACATTCCTTTTTGATTGCCAAAATAGTTTTGAGAAAACTCTTGACCTTTACGGGTCAAACTCCGTTGATTCGCTCGAATACCGGAATCTGTTGAATCATTCAAGAATAGCCGGAGGATTTTCATAAAAATACTTTTTCCAAAACCAAGTTCCTTCCTTTTCAAAAACTTCAATAAATTCAATCGTTTGTTCCCTATCTCAACACTCGCAATCTCAAGCATGAAACAACCCAACGACAACATGACTTCTTTATTCAATCACAACTTCCTTCATCATGCGAGACATTCAACTGTATTACCACCACTTGCGTTACAGTGAATTCTCTCCACCTGGGTTTCCGCATTACCACACCTTGCGTTGCAGGCCCTCTAGAGTCTCCGCATTACCACACCTTGCGTTGCAGGACCCCTTAGTTCAACATTCATAACTCACACAACACATATGCATTATCAATCCGAATACAAATGACAACACTTTCCAAGGTCACAATCTTTCATTCAACATCATTCAATGTATACAAACTCATAAGCACACCCCATTGCACATTGATAAATACTTTAAGTCCACGTTATTCTCTAAATCTATTACATCGCCCTATGCCACGTACCGGACCCACAACGATTCCACGACACACCACCGGCTAGTTTCGAAACGAGAATCTTAAAGAACGAGTGCCAAAAGAACTCTAGGATGACCAATCGAGACAAAGCACGAAGGTACGAGTTACCCTATTCTCTTTCAAACTACTAGGCAAACCCTATAGACCGACCACGCGCCCTACGCCATAATTTACATCCTACTACACCCGACAACCTTTCTACGATACACTCCTTCATCCTATCGTTCACCACGTCAAGTCATAGCACCCAACATACCTATAGCGTACATCAACTCATACCACATTGACTCTCAAGTGCCATTGATCCCATGAATACATTTCGATTAAGTCTTTATCTAGTAAGACACTACTCTTTCTCTAACAACGAAAAAAAACAACGGAATGAGGATAACATCGTTTTATCAAGGGAAGTCAATTGAACACACTTGAGAAAGGTTAGGAGGTGTTAAAAAGGTACTAGAAGTATCCGGGACTCAAAATAATCAAATCGGAACAACTTGGGCAAAACTGCCCAGAAAGCCAAGGAGTATCAATACTCAGATAACCGTATCAATACTCCAGAATCTGGAGTATCGATACTCAGATAACCGTATCGATACTCCAGAGTCTGGAGTATCGATACTCAAATAACTGTATCGATACGGGAACACTACGACAGATTTCTGAAGCTACTGGAATGCATATCCTTTCAGCGTATCGATACGCACAAAATCGTATCGATACGGGGACACTACGAACGACGATTTGTGCAGAAAACTCAAAAGTAAAAACAACCAAACACCCAAACGATTCAAGGTACGATTTCTACATGGAACCAACTCATAAACACATAACAAGAGCAAGAATCCCTACCTCGAAGTTGGAGAGCAAGCACACAAAGAGATCGGGTCACGAGAACTCTTGAACTCGAACTTTGAAATACGCCTACAATACTCCTCTCCGAGCTCTATCCAACGAACCACACGTCTAGAAGGTGGAACGGAGGTTGATTGCCATGGGTTTTGAGTTTCAAGGTGGAGTTTCAAGAGAGAAGGTGAGAGAGAGATGAGAGAGTCGGATGAGAGAGGGAGGGAGGGAGAACCGAGAGGTAGAGAGAGAAGGGACTTGGGATTTTGATTCCCTACACACACACTCACACCTATATATACTAGGATACACACAAATCACACTAGCACTCCCTCCACTAACAATCCTATCATTTAAACCCCAAATCACATAAACTCTTAATTTTCTCATTTATTCGATATTCTAGTATTTATAAAACCTTTAGACTATTTTCAATAAAATACGGGTCTTTACAACCCTCCTCAGCTCTTCTCACATAGTAATAGTAAGGTAAGCCAATTTGACCTAAACACTTTCTCCTCAGCAAACACCTTGAAGGGTAAGACCTCTCTCTGCTATTATCAACCCTATCTGCCCTCCTCAGTTCTTCTCACATAGTAATAGTAAGGTAAGCCAATTCGAGCCAAAGGCTTTCTCCCCAGCAAGCACCTTGAAGGGTAAGACCTCTCTCTGCTATTATTATGTGAGAATAGCTGAGGAGGGCAGATAGAGTAGGAGGATAAGATAGATCTTGGTCTATTTGAGATTGTTCGTTTTAATAGTGATTAGAATAACGAAGAACACCACTTCTTCGCGCAAGTCAGAAGAGGTTGCGGGATTCGTAGCGAACAACACGCGCATAGAAGCGAAGGTGGTCACAGTTTCGATTAAACAAAGAAAAGTGAGATTCTTGTCTATTTCCTAGCCTTATTTTCTAGGGGTTCATAACAAAGATAAGACAGAATCAAATAAAAGACTGACTAAGAGAAGTTGGAATGAGAGTACGGGATGATAGATAGAAAGGAATTCTGCCCCGGACTTTTGCACTATACCAAAAGAAGCTCTAGAACGTAGATCTAGCTACAAAGAACAAAAGCAAGAAAGAAGCACTCACTACGCTACATAGACTTCTTTATGTTAGGCCTTACGGGCAGCATTACCGGGCTTACGCTCCTCGCTTTATGGGACCCAATCCCTACCCCGGATATGCAATCTTGGGGACCTATGATAAGAAAGGAAGATCGGCAAAGTGGATCGGGAAAGGAAAGTTTATTTCGTTTCCTAAACGCTTCCACTTATGAGCTCACCAATGAGAAAATTCAGTTGTGGATGCCACTGAGTAAGCAAGCAACCCGCATTTCTTGTTGTTCACAAGGATGTCTTTGCATGGTCTTACGATGATATGCCTGGACATAGCACAGACATAGTGAAGCATAAAATCCTTTCGTATCCTGATGCCAAGCTAGTCAAGCTCATCGCAAGGGTAGATCCTTTGAAGTACATATTTGATAAACCATTCCTCACAGGCAGGATATCTCGTTGCAGGTTCTATTTTAACCGCATCATGGATTTATTCTCGTTATGGCGTGTCAACCTGGGAGAGATTTTCAGCATCAATTAGTGATCATCGTGTTCCACGAATATGTAGGCTAGAAAGATGCTATTTGCTGCTATTTTTATCTATTTGTGCATCAAGTTCGAAGATCTCAATCTATAATGAAGAAATGATAGTAGTGGCTTAGGTGTCACTACCCTTGAGTGTAATGATAGAGCTGAGGAGGCTACAGATGGCGAGGCTCACAGAAGGGGTCCAGCCGAAAGAGGTTAGCCCTTCCCTTGAATATAATTTCAACATCGAGCTCGACGAGGAGACAACATTGAAATTGAAGCTCTCAAGAAAATTTTGGACATGGTGGAACGTCATGAGAATGGTCTAAAACCCAACTTAGAAGAATCCTTAAGAGTCAACATTGGGTTAGAAGAAGTGGGCAAAGAAGTCAAACTTGGAGAGACAGACAAAGAGGGGACTCTATCATACCCACGAACTCTTAGTATGAGAAGTAAGTCCCTTGTTTTTGGCATGATGCCCCTATGCTTCCTACTCGGATAGGAAAGGTAGACTAGGATGCGGCTTCAACCCATTTAGTGAAGTAGTCGATAGCCACCAAAATGAACTCATGTCCGTTAGACGCATGTGGGGAATCAACCGTGTTCTCGGCAGACCTCATTCACTTTACCTAAATGGGTTGTGCAAGCTCCTATAGGAAAAGCCCTATTCCGTTATGGTACATACAATATATGTCAGAGAGGGTGAGGGGCAACATGCATAACTCAATGCAAGTCAGTAAAGCAAGCAAGTAATACAATAACTGTCGAAGAGACTTATCTATTACCATCATCATTGCCTCTTAAAACTTGCACTTATCTCATAATGAGTGCAAGTTTTAAGAGGTATACCTTTCCATAGGATCTAATCAGCTTTGTCCCTACTTGTATTACCATATCTGCGAAACATGTTAAAAGGATTGATAGCCCTGAATAAATCCGTCGGAGTTACAAGCGAGTGGGTTTAGGAATGGGAACTTACTCTTTTATCCAATTAATTGTCAATTGCAACAGCAGACTCGAACCTGGAGTGAAGGCCAATATGGGTGGCTTTAAGTTGTCGATCGCAGATGAGGCTAAGATCTATCGCAACGATTTTTAATGGAGAGGCATCATTGCCTTGAAGAGGTATTTGAACCTCAGGGCGGGAATGCATTTGTCACCTTAGAATGTGAAAACATTTGAAGGGAAGGAGGTTGAATTGACCTAAAAGGAGGTTCGTAAGGATGGTGAAAATCGAACAAAAAGAACAGTTCTATGATGTTGTGCAAGCTCCTATACCCCTTCTTTAGAGCTGCAAAATTTTGTGATAGCTTGCAAGGGAACTTAAACTAGCTGTGCTAACACAGGTTAATATCATTTTTAAAAAGCAAAAGTTTCCCAACCTTATCAGCGGAACGTGGGAGTGAAGGGGTTGATTCTTTTCGATCCCCACAAACCTCAATAACTTCGAGACCCATGTTAAAGGCTAAGCTTGAACCCTAACATGAGTGCTTAGTACGCCTTTCTTTGTCTTTGAACTATTTTTGAATGCCTTTCATTCTTTGATCGAGCTGATAGCGTGCATGGCCTTGAGCGAGTGTATTGACTATAGAGCATAGTACTTCTTCAATTGGTCAAGATTGGAGGGCTTGATGAATTCATAACCGTTGAGATCCATAAGCTTATCTCCTCCACCTGACATGATGGTCTTAATCAAATACGAACCCGCCAAATTTGTTTTGAACCTTAAAAGCTTAAACCAGGAACACTTTAGTGACATCTTTGGGCGTACCCAGGCCTCCCGATCAGATTTGGATCATATTCAGAGGGCCATGGATGGGGATTCCACTAACCTTGGCTTCGAATCAACCCTATCATCAGTAGGGGCCTAATGCTAGTCTTCGAGGCAAGCGAATCAATCGTACCAACCTTTGTAGCACTAATCCTTGTGCTAATTCTTGTTAGAGAAGAGGTATTCACATCCTCGCTAACTGCAGGAAAGATATGTTATCGAGCCGCTTCGGTACAAGAGCTAGCGAAGCAAAAAGTAGGAATAGCATCTGATCGGAAAAGAAAAAGATAAGTAGTATAAGTAGGACGTCCACTCTGCTCTCCAAAAGTATGGTTGACTGTGGAAAATTGACGATCAGGCCCATAGACTTATGGCTTGGCAACCCTAGGATTCCTAGTAAAAACTACACCTTCATCTTGATCAAATGTGTGATCCCAGATCGCTTGAAGCTTCCTATTCGCCTTTCTTTTGGGAATACCAGGCACACACAGCTAGTAAGAGGTGCAGAGAAATCCTAAAAAGAATTTCTGAATAAAGGAACCTGCGGCGAGGTCATATCCATAGAAAGATCTGGGCGCTACGAGCAGGCATGCCATGCATAGTAGACTAAGAGAATAGGATGCATAACAAGAAGTGAGATAAGCTAGAGCAAGCTTAAGCACAGAAGGAGCTACACCACCCACCCTTCGATAGAGCATTTCGCTGGAAGCTGTAAGGCAGGCAGCAAAAGCTGTAACGCCCCAAATTTTGGGAACGTTAAATAAACCTTTTTATTGAAAACTTAAATAGAGTCTGACTCATTATTATATCATAACTCCCATGAGAGTACTTTTATTACACAAGGGAAGGGAAACTAAGGTTCCTAACTACAGCTCTGCCTGTTCTTCCATTCTTGCCAGCTCTTCGGCTCCAAAAGCCTCCAAGGTGTACAACTCACCTTGATAATCTACAAAGTCTGACACATTATACCAGCGTCGCCCCAGTATAATATATCAGGGTCACCAAAAGTAACACCATGAGTTACAAGAGCTCAATAGAATAATCCATACCCACTAACCCTTAACTTACAAACAATAGATCATAAAGTTGACGATTTTCACATAGTACATGCATATTTAACAAAACAGTTAACAATGACACATCCACATTCACTATTCAAACTAACGTTGGTGTCCTTGATTTTCTGAGTTTCTCCTACGCGACTTGTCAAAGACCGTGTCACCATTTTTCATATACCAAATCAACATTTCCAAAATCCGTTTTTTTACACACCCAACCTCGGTTCCACCACTCCGGGTTCTCGAGTATTATCAAAATGGTTCCGCCACTTTGGGTTTCCATTGGCACACAATTTGCATGGAATTTGGCATTGGCTTCTCTCCACGGATAACTAATCCACAATTCAAAACTCTTGGTTCCGCCATTCCGGGTTCCCGAGTATCCCACAATGGTTTCGCCGGTTCAGGTTCCTGTTTGGGTTTTCAAAAATCATTAAAACAATTGCGTTGGCTCCTCTCTGTCGATAACCAAACCATAATTCATCTCTCAGTTCCGCCGTTTCGGGTTCCAGAGTATACCACAATGGTTCCGCCACTCCGGGTTCCCATTGGGTTTTCGAAAAACACACACACACCACACAATGGGCAAGTCTGGCCACACTGCGATTTCAAAACCACACCTTGTCTTTAACACACCCTAGGTGTCATGTTTCTACTTTCTCAATTTCTATGTCTCGTTACATGTATGGACTCCGCGGTAGGACTTTTCACGTATGTACACATAAATCATTCATTAAAATCTTGAAATTAAACTAGCAAAATCATCCAACTCTATATTACTTATCATGCTCATATTATCACGTAGTCATGCTCAAACATTTAGCACACAATATAAAGCATAGTGTCACATGGACACCTTTAGAGTGGATATCACTTATTCTTTATCACACATCAAACAAGTAATCCTAGTAATCACATATACATTCTCATAACCATCCTTAAGATCAAAATACGAATACTTTCATTCAAGTTTATGTTTCTAAAATCCGTTCTCTCTTCCTTTTTGAAAAGTTTAAAACAACATATGTTTTTCCAGAAAATAAAGTCGAGTTATTCAACGTGATCATATTTCATTTTCGAAATTTTAGTAAAATAAGTTTGCTAGCTATTTTTAGTACTTTACCTTAACATGCATTTTCAAACTTAAAGATAACTAAGATTTTCTTTTTACTAGAGAAAGTGAGTAGAGATATTCTACTTATACTTAGAGATAGTGAGTAAGGATAATCTACATGATCGTATTTCCTTTCGAAAAAAAAGTGTACTAGTTACTTTTCTTTCATGCATTTAGAACAATACAATCAGTATACACATTTCTATTATACTTAGAATTAGCGAGTAAGGACAATCTACCATTCTTCTTGGCGGTAGGGCGGCTACGGAAAAAGTAAGTACGTCAGCTATCGAACAAAGTGACTTCCTACGGTAAGCTTATGGTAGCTTTGAAAGATAACGGTTTCTCTCGAAATTAGTTCTTAGCTAAACTACTAAACTTTTTGGATCAAGAGGGTGGTCGAGTGGTGGTTTAGTGGTGGTCTTGGATGAGTTTCTTGAAGAACTCAAGAAGAACACTAAGAACAAAGGAAGAACAAAGCACAATACAACAATTCTAGAGAGAGAAGTTGAAAGGTTTGAAGGTGTGAGTTGAATGGCAAGAATGGGGTGCTATTTATAGCAAAATGTTGGACTCTCTCTCTCTCTCTCTCTCATTTCTTTGCTCCATTGTGTTGTCAAATCTTGGCTTTAATCATGCGATGTCCTTCCCTCACTTGTCATTTCTACTTTTTAGGTGTAAGGCTATGTGATTATGAAGGATCCTAATGCTTAAAAGAAAATCCTAGGTAATTATACCCTAGATTGCAAGTCCTACAAGTCTAAAAGATAATGATAGCTAAGCTAAAAGTGTAGTCTTCCCATGTTTAGTCAATCCTAGGCTAGGTTGTATGTCAATTTCTAGGATGATTTAGAGGCCTAAAAATGGGTTGTAAAGTAGTTCTAGGCTTGAGTGTGAAGTTGGCTTAGAGGTAGCTTGTGGGAATGTACCAAAACACATGCACACACCTCACACACACACACACACACACTCTCTCTCTCTTGGCCTCTCTCTCGCTTTCCTCTTGACTTTCTCTCTCTCTCTCTCTCTCTAGTGCCATATGTGTGTGTGTATATATATATATATATATGTACTTAGGAAATCTAGAAAAGTAACTTAGTGTCACACCCTCGATTTTCAACATAATTATAGAGGAATTTTTATAAATAAAGTCTCACATAAATACGTACAATCCCCCAAAAGAAAGTTGACATTTCCATTTTCAACAATTACGCTCTAACGCCCAAATGTTTACGAAGGTACATCTTTGGCTCAATGGCCCCAAATCGTCAAAAGCATTGAATATCAAAGAAATTAAAAAGCTTACAATATCCTTTAATCAAAAGATTTACAATTAGAGTTACAAATACATCTTTCAAAAATAAATTACAAAGATGCCTTAATAACTCTTCAGTGTTAGCTTTCAAAATCGTGTCCACAATCCATGCACTCCCAACATGAAATTATTGTCCAAAGTTAGCACCTGAAAAGAAAGTAAGGTTTGAGCTACACTAGCCTAGTAGAAAGCTCTAATCTAACAATGTATGCATATGAAATGTAGGAACGATAACAAGAGGAACAACAGCAACTGAGACCAATGGAATGGAGTAACAACAGTAATCCGACTTCGATCTTTCATTTCCAAAATCAATCATATTTTTTAACGTATAAACTTTGGAAGCATCATGAATCAAAATGTATCTCGCACATGTGTCATGAGCCGAAGCTCTTACTGGGCCAATTAAAGGACCCCAATGTCCTATGCCAGGCTCTTTACCCATTCGGGATGTCCTGATAGGAGCATATAGCTCATGCCGGGCCATTTATAGGACCCCGATGTCCTCTGCCAGGCTCTTTACCCTTTCGGGATGTCACGCCCCCGATTTTTAGCTAAAATAATAATATATTTTTTTACAAATTAAGTCCTTCTCTCAACTATGTTTACCCATAAATATCATGTAAATCCAAATAGTAAATCAAGTCTCTTCTTCTTCTTCTCTCTAATTTTTTTTTTTTTTACACAATGTCTCCCAAACATTTACAATTAAATGGGTTTCATAGTAATCAAGGAGAGGAATTTATACGTAGCTTTACATATGTTCTAATCAAAAGGTACAACTTTCTATTGCAAGTACATGACATGAATTAAACTTGATGATAAATCACTCCTTAAAGAATCCAATGAAGCTCTCAAGAGACGTCGCAATGTGCACTCCATGCAATCCAAGCTAAGTGTCATGACGAGTACCTGAAAGGATAGGGTGAGCTACACTAGCTCGTAGAGATATCCATACCTAAATTATATGCATAAGTGAAGACAGACATCAAGGAAAAACATTTTTTTCCAAAAGCTTATTTGTTTTATCACAGGTGAAACTCAAAATACCATACTCATGCCGGAGAATATTAAACACTGACACTCTCACCTCATACACTAATATTATTAAAATTTCAGTTTTCCGTTACGGCGTTACCCAAATCAATCCCTGCTTTTTCATTTCCATTTCAAAGACCTAAAGATTAATCCAAGTTCTTTAATGAAAGTCGTCATTTCTCTTGTTTCAAATAACTAGCCAACCTCTCACCAAAATATACACACTACGCATGTAGAGTCAGAATATGAAATAACGATGACACATCGAACAATACCACACCTCGACAATGAGGAGACTCACCCATAAACCCCAAATCAAATTCCAAATCTCAAGTTAATTTCAAGCCAAAAACCCTTCACCTTTAGATTTCCTTTACAAGTCTAACGTCCAAACACCCTATATGTAACTCTCACAATGCATCACACCACAACGTACCAAATATACACTCACACAGAATAAGTTGCCCACTGCATACCAAGAGAACAAGCCACAATGATTTGGAAGTCTAAAAGAAGAAATATAAAACACGTATTTACATACTAGACGATCCAAGGTGGCAACTAAAGTTCAAGTTCTGTGTTTCTCATACGCATATTCCACTTTGTCTCAAATTCACATCATCGATTTTCAGAAAAACCAATTTCCCTTTTCTGTTCTTTTTCTTTTTGAAAACATCAATAACCCAGCCATTACAACCATACCACCAAAGCAGAACCATAATTTGCCTTCAGATAGGAATTTGCAAATTGCCATACACATTAAAACTTAACATCTTGATGCAGAAGGATTCATGGCATAACGTAACAAATAAACGACAAATTCCCAATCTCTTAGATTATGTGATTAATCTCATTCATTCACTTTCTGTGCGTTAAATCTTATAAGCATGTTTCCGGGCATGGGGACCACGTTCACCCACAAGTCACCAACACTACCACATCATTCACATAATTAGTTCAACACAACCAGCATCGCCCTTAGAGTCACCACGGCTTTCCCCGGGTCTTTTCCCTAAGTCGATTCGGAAAAGAGTCACCATGGCTTTACCCAGGTCTATTCTCAAATCCGCAGAGCAGTA
>BPLS01000474.1:146564-234446 GCA_019656275.1 Rhododendron kiyosumense | reverse complement strand
GGTCACCACGGCTTTACCCGGGTCTATTCCCACTTTCACAAAGTAACAGGGTCACCACGGCTTTACCCGGGTCTATTCCCACTTTCACAAAGTAACAGGGTCACCACAGCTTTACCCGGGTCTATTCCCGCATTCATAGGGCACTTGGGTCACCACGGCTTGACCCGGGTCTATTCCCATAATCAATATATACCGATGATGTAAACTTGCCGATACGACTTCATAACGTGGTCTAATATACTAAAACCATTCAGAGGGCAACACCCACGTACCAAAATACACATACTAAACCAACCCATGGATACAATACATAAAGAGGAGAAACTATTTATTTTTCTCTAAGTATCAAACAACATCAATGTCAATACACCAACAATGCATATCCCTTTAATCCAACACCTAGTCATCTAGATCAATCCATCGTATCCCCTCATGTCAAATTGGCAAAGTTAATCATTTACATTAGCCTATATCCAATTAAACAACATGAATTCAAGGACGAAACTCAAACCATTGAAAAGTATACTTCTTTTCCTTTGATCCATAGGTCATACATCAAACAAGGACTTCGGGTAGCCTTATTACGGCCATGCAATTATAGCTCAACGTAACAATGAAACTAGTGCAAAGGCAGAATTTGGGTCAACTTTGGAAGCAAATCTGTTATTGCTCGGACCTACCCATGATGCATGGGATGTATCGTTGGAAAGTTCTATGTGTCTAGTTTCTAACAAAACAAACGGTGTGTCGTTTCGAGTCCCGAGCTAGGAGTTATGTCCATTTTACCAAAGTCCGCCGGTGCTGTCAGATTCTGCGCGGGAATAAGTAAAATTGATTGAAAATTCATAACTCTTTCATCTTAAACCCAAAAATATTGAAACCAATGCCAAAAGTTGCACCACTACAAGCCCTACACTCAGTAAAAATTCCGGATTCAAAAACGAGAGGAGGTTAACCCAACAATCAAAAGAAAAACCGATTCGCAACCATTTTCGCACCAGTCAACCAACCCTACTTTAGAAATTCACCAAAAATTGTATACTTAACCAAATTACTTGATTCCAACTCCAATCCCTTCTTAACTTAAATATTCAGCTCCTGTAAAAGACCCAAAGCCACCCAAAATGTTCATCATGCCCAGAAAATTAAAAGAAGACAGCCACGCACAGATTCGCGCATCCAGGAAACAGCCGGTATTCAAAAATTCGTAACTAATTATGTGATTATCCGTTTTTCATGATCTTGGTACCGAAATCTTCGTATTGAAACGTACTTTAACTGTTATGAAGACACCAAAAATTGATTCCCAGCAGAAGGGTCCCAAAAAGACGGATTAGCAGAACCCACGAAATTTTCAGCATACAAGGTTTATTCAAGACTCAAAATAGATGATCAAACTTCATTCTTGTACATCCAACTAACACTTAAACATGTAAAGAAGGTAGGAGGTCCCTACCTCGAAGGTTAGACGCATGCCCGAACATGGAGGAAACTTCAAAGCGCTCCGATCTTGAATTTTCTTGGATGGATAGGAAGCTCTCGTCGCGTAGAACAACTTTAGTACTTGGGATTTTTCAAAAATCTCACTCGTAGTAGATGAGATCGAAGAGAGAAGTTTGGAGGAGAGGTGGGAGGGAGAGAGGGAGTCGGCCGGGAGAGTAGAGAGAGAGAGAGAGAAAAAAAATGAATTTTACTTCTCTACACACCACCCCCACCTATTTATACTAGCACCAACACTAATCACACTCACACCCCTCCACTAACAACCTTACCACATTGACCTCAAATATTCTATTCACATAATATTTCACATTTCATTGTATAATCTCGCATTAAAATTATTAAAATAAATACGGGTCTCTACACGGGATGTCCTGAAATATTTTTGTTGTGTCCGTAAAGTTTTAAAATCCTTTTCCAATCAGTCCGTACCGTTCAAATCCCTCTTTGGTCTATAAACAATTTTTGTACAATCATGTTCGAATGAGCATTAAGATCGTGCAATGAAGGCATTAGATATGATTACTCAAGTTAAGGGATCATTCGGGAAATTCTTGGAGTGATTCAGAAGTGAATGGAACCCAAAACAATAAAGGATGGATCAAGTCAGCAAAATTGTCCAGACAGAAAACGTTATCGATAACCTTCACGAGTGTTATCGATAACAATAGGTTGAGGTCAATTAAAACGCAACGTTATCGATACCATGAAGGGAGGTATCGATAACAAATGGGTCAATATCGTTCCAGACGCGAGGGTATCGATAACAGTGGCAAATGTTAGGGATAACGGTGCAACGTTAGGGATAACAATGCAATGTTAGGGATAACGAAGACAAACGTTAGGGATAACAATGGCACGTTAGGGATAACGATGACAAACGTTAGGGATAACAATGCGACGTTAGGGATAACAATGACAAATGGTAAGGATAACGATACATTTCTGGGCCTGGAACATAATGTTATCGATAACGATGGTAAACGTTAGGGATAACGATAAATTTCTGGGTTTGGGAACGTAACGTTATCGATAACAATGGAAATGTTATCGATAACAAATGGGTTTCGAGCAGATTTTTGACAGAACCGCGTGGGTTTTCAACAACAACAACAACAACAACAACAACCACCACAACAATCAAAGGCACGAATCAAGGCAATAGAAACAAGTCATAAACATATTGCAAGTTAGAACTCCCTACCTCAAGATCAAAAAATGAAATCAAAGGAATCCTCCAAGCCCTAGCCCCAAATCTTGGAACCAAATGAAATACACCTCCACCGAGCTCACACCGGTGCAATACGGGCCGCAATACGCGAATGAACAAAGGGATGAAGGCTAGTTTGTTTGGGTTTTGGGTAATTTTGGTTGAAATTTGGTAGGAGTGAGTGAGAGAGAGTGAGAGCTGAGAAGAGAGAGAGAAGAACGGGAGAGTGAGAGAAAGTGAGGAAATTATTTCCCTGCCTCTCACCCCACACACATATATGCACACAACACACACATCACACTTTCACCCCTCTAAATGCAACACTTTCACATTAACCCCAATCTCAATATTCCAAATCAATTTCCTCCTTTTTATTTCTCGTAAAACATTTAAATCATTTATATGAATTTACGGGTCTCTACACTTAGGTTCAAGGCTATTGTTCTTAGGCTTGCATGCATGAACACCTACAAAAATCTAGGAAAGTTATTCTTGAAGAGTAATTAGGTTCAAGTCTAATATTTCTAGGCTTGCATGCATGACAAGTCTAGGTCATGATGAAGGGTTCAAAAGATTTGTCTTGTCAAATCTATGTACTCATTAGATTATGGCAAGTCTTATTTCTATTACTCAAAGGATAAAAATTACCCTAATGAACTATTATTCAATGGGTAAAGAGGTAATGATGAGAAGTAAAGTCTTGAAATGACTAGTAATGAAAGCATAATGATTTCCTAGTCTAAGGTTGAAAAGGTTCAACTAGGGTGTAGAAAGGTTCATAAGGTTTAAGGGTGGGTGAAACGGTTCATCTAGGGTTTAGGAATGGTTCATGTGGTTCAAGGATGGTTTGGAAGAAATATCTCTTTGAAAGTGACCTTTCAATGGAGAGAAAGAACAATGCACTTTCTCGGAAAGTGATTTGATTAAGAAAGCATAATGATTGGCTTGATTGTCATGAGTAGAGAAAATGACAAGTCAATGGAAGGTAAAATGATTAAAGGGTTGGCTTGGCCCTTGAAGTTAACTTGCCAATTGGCTTGGCCAAGTGGCGAAGTGCCACCATTCTCCAATGATCAAGATACGAAGCATCGACTGAAGTTAGGAAGCGTCGGGTGCCAAGCCTTGAAGCTAGAGGCCAATTCTGCAGTTAGCATGGCTATATCCATACAACCATTTTGGTTGTATTGATACAGTGGCCTTATCTTCTCTCTAGCTTCTTGCGTATCGATACACCAAAATTGTTGTATCGATACAGCTCCTCTTCGGAGAATTCCCAACACAAGCATAGCAGCTCGGTTTCCATACAACCGTTTTGGTTGTATAGATACAGATTGCTTACTAACGGCTTTTTACAGTTTTTCAACCTTCCATATTTGGAAACTTGCTACTTGTAGTAACCTTTTGAGATATTTTGAGAGAGGAAGTTGGTTTTTGCAGAAATATCCCTCTCCTCTCTCCTAGTTAGAGGTTAGATATTTCTTGCTTTATGTTTTCCTTACTACTTAAGAAAACTCCATAGCTTAAGCTTTCAAGTGCAATTTTCTTTTGAACTCCTCAAGGTACTTGTTTCCCGTTAATTTGACGTATGTTAATGTTGTAGGTACACTTTAGATCTTCACTAATATCAAGTTTATTTCCGTTTTTATCGGTCAATCATGTTTTCATTTCCTAGCATAATTCTAGTGTTTTCAATATGTGTGAGTAGTCAATTAGGCTTGGCATTGGGGTGAATAATGACTCGTGACTTTGGTTAATCTTGCTTTTCTCAACTCGAGACATGAAGTTTGACTTGTAAAATGGGAAGGGTTCCCCTTTTATGTAACGAAACTTACCGATGTTAATCTCCGGTGATCATGTGCTAGCTCACATGGTTTCGGAGCGATGTCTCGGTTTGTGTTTGCCAAGAGAACTAAAGAACTCACTTGTTTTCCAAACCACACATCTAGTCTTTTATTGGTTTCATAGCTAAATCTTTTGGTTGATAGCCTATGCCATGTGATTCAACCAAGTTTTATTGAGAAGGGTTAAATGACTTAAGTTACGGGCGTTAGTAACTCCATTGTCTTGCCGCTTTTAATTCTAGCTCAAACTCATTTTCTAGTCTTTTTCATAAGTGTATTATCCACCTTCTCAAAGCAAAACCAAAAGTTGGCCGCCTAAACATAAAAAACCCCTTACATCTACAAATCCTAATCAAGCTATTCGAAGCCCTCTGTGGAAAGGATTCCGGACTTCCGGATATTATGCTAACAACGACCTAACCCTATGCTTGGGGTAATTCAACCTTTTCCAATGATTAGGTTGTGGCGAAGCATTTTTTGCGCCGTTGCTGGGGATTTCTTCTTATATAGCTTATTGGGAGGTTCAACAAACCTTTGCAAGTACTCCATTTAATTTTCCTTTGTGCAACATATACTATTTCTAGCGAATACCTCTAAATGATCATACTATCAACTTGAAGTGTAACAAAGCTAGATTCGGTATCCATTGCCTTTTCTTTTCTTGCATATATATTGAGGCGGCGGCATATCCCCTCATAACTGTCTTGAGAGAGAAGTGGTGGTATAGCCCCTCCAGTCTCCTTTCTTATTACAGAGTGGTGATTTGGTTCTAAATTGTTGAAAGTAGAGTTGCATGCTTGTCATCTATCGTAGTCCTTGCTCAAACCGACTACATCGATCTAGTTCTCCGCCTCACGTAAGAAGCTGTAGGGGGATGAAAACAATTCGTGTAAGGGGATGAAAACAATTGGTGCTTAGAACAGTACTAGATTGCAACGACTACTCGTGCCTCTTCACTGGAACCCTAGTTTGTCGTCGGAAACGTAATTTGCAAAATAGAGAAGGGGTGAGCGCACCTTTGCCTTACTAGCAATAAACCCTAATTATCAGTAGGAAACTCGTATAATACAACGTGTTGCGTATTGCGTACCTTTTACCTTTAGGTTTACCTCGTATTTATAGATTCATAGATGCCTGCTGCCCAAGCATCCCTATTGTTCTAGGATTCCTATCTCGTATAGGAACCCAGGATATCTTGTATTCTCGTTCCCTTATCAATTCCTTACCTTAGTCATTTTAGGACTCTTTTCCATAACTAGCTAGCCAAACATTCCATTCCCGTTGGGTATTTTTCGCAGATCCTACATTCTCGAGATCTCTTTCCTTAACGGAATACCATTGTTTCTGGACCCTTCAAGAGTGTTCCTTGCACCTGAGGCGGCTATCCCTAGATTTCCCCTCCTATTCGGCCTTCTCATTGCTGAACAGGCTACTTGGACCAATGACTTCACATGTCACTGGTTTTTTATCTAACCTTGGACCAATAACTTCTCATGTTCACTAGTCTAAGGCCCTGCATAGACTTCCTAGACTAGTGACCCCCATGTCACTGGTCCATATCGCCGACCATCATCTTGCACGGCAACTGTTCCTATCGTATTTATACATGGTCCCAGGTACCATGTGTTCTTTCCCTGTTCGGCCCCCTTATTGTCGAACAGTCCACCTCGTTCAGTGACTACACATGTCACTAGTCCTTTTCAACTACTTGGACCAATGACTTCTCATATCTTCTATCCTTATCTGCCAAACAAACTACTTGAACCCATGCCTTCACATGTTACTGGTCCTGTATCGCCGATCACCACCTTCCGTGGTGGTTTGTCTTATCTTACTTACTCCGTGGTCCCACGTACCACTTGCTTGGGGCCTAATTAGGCTTGTTCGGGCTTGTTCGGGAATACCTCTGTAACGCCCTCAATTTTAACGTAATTGACAATACAATTTGAAATACAAAATCTGTAACGCCCCGAATTTTAGGTACGTTAAATAAAACATTTTATTATAAAAACGAAGCGAGTCCAGCTCGTTATTACATCATAAACCTTACAAAAGTACTTTTATTCAAATAACAGGGGGATCTAGGGTTCCTAACTACAGTTCTTCTTGCTTCTCCATTCTAGCCTGCTCCTCGGCTCCGAACGCCTCCAAAGTGAATAGTTCGTCCTGTTCGTCTATCAAATTCTGACATATTATACCGGCGTCGCCACCCATATAATATGCCAGGGTCACCACAAGGTAATACCGTGAGCTACGAAGGCTCAGTAGTATAATCCTAATACTAGCATCGATTTCCATATGATAAGTACATAAGCAGTGAATAAAGACAATAGCGCTAACAATTGCTTTATGATTACCGTTGGTGTCGACTCATCGTAAACCATATTGTTATTATCCTTTTCAAAAACACCCTTTTAACTCACCCAACCTCGGTTCCGCCGTTCCGGGTTCCCGAGTATCCTCACAATGGTTCCGCCATACCGGGTTCCCATTGGCACACATTTGCATTGGCTCCTCTCCGTGGATAACCAAGCTATACCTCACCATGGTTCCGCCGGTCTGGTTTCCCATGGGAACACACACAACCTCACAATGGTTCCGCTATTCCGGATTCCCATTGGAACACACACACACTCACGTAATACCCTCGAAATGGTCATTACGTAGTTTCGAAAATATTTTCCAACCGGGAAAACACAACTTCCTTGTTAAACACACCCTAGGTGCCATGTTTCTACTTTTCTCGGTTTTCGTGTCACGTCCTCATGCAAGACTTCGCGTGTGAGACTTTACATACAACATGCATTCAATCCAACTTTGAAATAGTACAATAAGAACATTTAAGCAACATAGCATGCTTGAATTCCATGAACGACATAATCATGCATTTTTTCTTTTTCATCTATGATCAAGTAACTTTTTAAACTTTTGGAAAGTAAGTAGAGATTTCAAGTAGCAAGACTATAGCTACTTATTGAAAATAAAGTAAGCACTTGGAAAATAGGTAAGGATCACTACCGTTCTCCTAGGCGGTGGATTTAGACGTCGGTTTGATTTCGGCAGCGTAACGGCCCTCCGATTGCTTCGAAAGGAAAAGTTTTGGAATACTTTTCCTAGAAATAACTTCCTAACTACTACTACACTACTTTTAGGATCGTTGGGTGGTTTTGGAAGTGGTTTGGTGGTTTCGCTCAAGAACTCACAAGAACAAAGAGAGTTTTGAACTTAGAACAAAGAAACTTGGAATTCTAGAGAGAAGGAGGAGCTAATTGCTTTGAGGTGTGATTTTCAAGTGAAGAGTGGCTCTCTATTTATAGGCAAGGGATGCCCCCTCCCCCAAGATGGCCGGCCCCCTCTCTCTCTCCATTCCCCAATTTTTTAACCAAATCAAATCCAACTTTGATGGAAGATCAATGCAAGAATCCTAGGTTTGCATGGCTATTGTAACGCCCCTAAATTTTAGGTACGTTAATAAAAGAAATTTATTACAGAAATATTGAGTCACTGCTCGTTATTACAAAACGGCTCACATAGGAGCATTTGAAGTTCAGAAATAACAAAAAGAAACTAAGAGGTCCTATTCTACGGCTCCTCTTGCTCCTCCAGCCTAGCGAGTTCTTCCGCTCCGTACGCCTCCAAGGTGAATAGGTCGCCCTGTTCATCTATCAAATCTGACATATTATACCGGCGTCGCCACCCATATAATATGCCAGGGTCACCACAAAGGCAACACCATGAGCTACGAAAGCCCAATAGTATAATCCTACTACTAACATCGATTTCCACATGATAAGTACATAAGCAGGGAATAAAAGCAATAAGCTAACATGTTTACATTGGCTTGTAACTACCGTTGGCGTTTGACTCATCGTTAACCTTTTCATTACCACACCTTATAAAAATACCTTTTTAACTCACCCAACCTCGATTCCGCAGTTCCGAGCTCTCGAGTATCCTCACAATGGTTCCGCCGCTCCGGGTTCCCATTGGCACACATTTCATTGGCTCCGTAACGCGGATAACCAAGACAAACACACCCAACCTCGATTCCGCCGTTTCGGACTCTCGAGTATCCTCACAATGGTTCCGCCGCACCGGGTTCCCATTGGCACACACACACACACATACGTAATACCCTTGAAATAGTCATTACGTAGTTTCGAAGATATTTTCCAACCGGGAAAACACAACAATCTTGTTAAACACACCCTAGGTGCCATATGTCTACTTTCTTGGTTTTCGTGTCACGTTTGCATGCGAGACTCCGCGTGTGAGACTTTTTACAAACAACATGCATCATTCCAACTTCGTAAGAGTAAAATATCAACATTTAAGCCACGTAGCATGCTTGAATACCAAAAACAACATGAACATGCATTTTTACTTTTCAAACCACATTCAAAGTCACTTTTAAGCTTACAACAAGTAAGTAGAGAATTTCAAAGTAAGATCACAACTTCTTTACAAAATCAAAGTAAGCTTTTGAAAACTAGAAAAGATTACTACTAGATAGATAAGGACAACTACCGTTCTTCTTGGCGGTGGCTTGAACGTCGGGTTGATTTCGGCAGCGTAACGGCCCTCCGATTGCTTCGAAAGGAAAAAGTTTTGAAAAACTTTCCCTAGAAACAACTAACTAACTACTACTACACTACTTTTAGAGCCGTCGGGTGGTTTTGGAAGTGGCTCGGGGGTTTCGCTCAAGAACTTACAAAAACAAAGAGAACTTGAACTAAAAACAAGGAAACTTGGAATTTCTAGAGAGAAGGAGGAGCAATTGCTTTGAGGTGTGAATTTTCAAGTGAGAATGAGCTTCTATTTATAGGCAAGGGGTGCCCCCTCTCTCTCTATGGCCGGCCCCTCTCTCTCTCTTCTTTCCCCAATTTTTAATCAAAACAAATCCAACTTTGAAGCATGAATCAAGGAAAAATCCTAGACTTGCATGGCTAGGTTAGTACTAGATTGGATTCTTGAATCAAATGGAAGGATTAGATGAGATTGGTACATGATCAAAGGGTTAAGAAAATTCCAACTTAAATGGGAAAATCAATGGAAAATCCTAGGTTGTAAGGCTATGGTGTACCTTGGTGAGATCCTTGGAACAAATGGAGGGATGAGATGATAATTGTACAAAATCCAATGGTTGAGAAGTTTGCTAGGCAAATATTGGAGTACAAAGGTGTAAGGATTTGATTTTGGAAGAGATATATCTCATGGATTTGAAGTACAAATCACAATTCAATTCAAGACCAACATCAAATCTCCTTCCCTCTCTCCGTCCTCTCTCTCTCCTTTCTCTCCTCTCTCTCTCGGCTTCTCTCTCTCTCTCTCTCGGGTTCTCTCTCTCTCTCTCTCTCTCTCTCCTCTTGCATGGTACAAGCATATATATCTATACATATGTGTCATACAATGGAAAGAAAATCAATTAAACAAGTAGTTTTAGGGTACCTTTGAAATCCAAGGAGATTTAGGGCTAGGATTCTCTTTACCAACTAATAAAAATCCTAGGGTACTATAGGCATTATAATAAGCAACATAGGTACAATACATATATACACATATATATATGTATATATATACAATGGTGGTAGAAAATCCCATTAAAATATAATTAAAGGGGTACTTTGGTAACTATTTACTTTTGATTAAAGTAATAGTACTTTTCCTAAAATTAAGGAAAGTAATTAAATTAAGTGATCCAATGGTACTTTGAAAGATTTACCCCTTTATCCAATGGACAAAACTTCCCCTAACATCTATTATCCAATGGATAATAGTTATTAGGTCAAAGAAAATAATAAAGTAATTAAAAAGTACAATAAAGTAAGTTTACTTTTTAATATAAACATTTGGGATTCTATTACCCAATGGATAATAATCCCCCTAACCATTATTGTCCAATGGTCAAAGAAATAATCCAATTAGATTAAAAGAAAATGGATATTAAAATTTAAAGTCTAGGGTCCAAAAGGTTCAAAAGTTCCAACGAGGGGCAAAACGGTCATTTTGCCAAGACTAGGGAACTTTTCGGTTTAGTTACCCTAACCGGATAGTTGGATGCTAACTAGGCTTGCTAAGTAGGACTAAAGTGTAAGAATTGAAACTTGAGGGACCAAAGTGCAGTTATGGCAAAATTCAAGAATTTACGCAATTCAAGCAATCAAAATAAATAACTCGAATAATAAAAATAACTTTTTATTCCATAAAATTCGGAGTTATTACAGCTATGGTGTACCTTGGTGAGATTCTTGAATCAAATGGATGGTTGAGATGGGAATGGTACATGATCAAAGGGTTGAGAAAAATCCAATTTTTATGGAAAGATCAATGGAAAATCCTAGGTTTGTATGGCTATGGTGTACCTTGGTGAGATTCTTGAATCAAATGGATGGTTGAGATGAGAATTGTACATGATCAAAGGGTTGAGAAGTTGCAAGGTGTTCAAAGAAGTACACTAGGGTTAAGATTTGATTTGGAAGAAAATAAATCTCCAAGATTGGAAGTACCAAAGGTGATCAAATGTCAAGATTCAAATCAAATCTCCCACCTTCTCTCCTTCATCTCTCTCTCCTCTCCCTCCTCTCTCTCTCTCTCTCTCTCTCTTTCTCGGCCTCTCCCTCTCTCTCCCTCTCGGCTTTCTCTCTCTCTCTTGCAAGGTACACACATATATATACATGCATATATGTGTCATACAATGGAAGAAAAACAAGTAAAGAAATAGTTTCTTGGTACTTTTGAAATCCAAGGTAGATTCAAGGCTAGGATTTTCTTACCAACTCATAAATAAACCTAGGGTACTTTAGGCAATATAAAATACAATTAGGTACAATACATATATACACATATATATACATGTATAAAGGTGGTTGAAATCCCAATAAAGAATAATAAAAGGGTACTTTTGTAACTATGCACTTTTGATTAAAATAATAGTACTTTCCCATGTGATTAAAGAAAATGATTAAATTAATGATCCAATAGTACTTTGAAAGATTTACTCTAATGACCAATGGATAAAACTTCCCCTAACATCTATTATCCAATGGATAATAGCTATTAGGCCACAAAAAATAATAAAATAATCAAAAAGTACATTAAAGTAAGTATACTTTTTAATATAAACAAATGGGATTCTATTACCCAATGGATAATAGTTTTCCTAACCATTATTGTCCAATGGACAAAGAAATAACCCAATTTGATTAAAAGAAAATGAATATTAAAATTTAAAGTTTAGGGTTCAAAAGGGTCAAAAGTTCCAACGAGGGGCAAAACGGTCATTTTGCCAAAACTAGGTGACTTTTCGGTTTAGTTACTCTAACCATCCGGTTAGAAGCTAACTATGCTAGCTAAATAGGACTAAAGTGCAAGAAACGAGAGTTGAAGGGCTAAAGTGCAATTACAACAATTACAGGAATTTAAAAGTAAATCGAAGCAGATTCAAGAAATCAATAAAAATTCAAATATTTAACGAAATTTTCACTGACCGAAAATCAGGGTTGTTACAAAATCCTCACAAATCATACGTACATTACCCCAAAATGCAATACAGTTTTCAATTCCACAAACTGGTCTACAAATACAGTTTTCCAAAAATAGAAATTTCATAACAAAGTGGTTTGTTTTACAAGAATAATAAAGTACTCTCCAAAATAAACTTTACTCAATAATGTCAGCATTACTCCAAACACTCCATGACCATGACCTGCAATGAACCTGAAATGGTAGGTTGAGCAAACATGCGCCCAGTAGACATATCTATGCACAAGTTATAAGGAAATATGCTGAGTATGCTTCAAGAGTGAATAAGTATAGACCGATACGCCCAAAGTATTTATGGCTATCGACAAGAAGCTCACTACAACCAAAGGATTCGAGGCAATCCAATACGCAATACCCTACAGAATATTCACCATACGAGGACCATTAATATTCCCCCCACATCAACCCACATAAGTCAGCAAAGACATTAATATAATACTGTCACATCTCATTCAATATCACAATCGTTCACATTTCTCGTTTCATCATCGAATCACCTTTCTAATGAAATCTCGTTTGTTTTCCAAATAGAAGTAATGTATAGCAATATGTGACCTATTGTGGTCAAGCTCCGTTGATTCGAGCTTGAATAGCTGGGGTCTATTGATTTGTGCCCAAATTCCGAAAATCGTTAATTCGCTCAAGAATAGCCGGAGAATTTTTAATAAAATCCTTTTCCTCTTAAAACAAGTATATTTGATAAAACTTTTCTTCCCTTTTTCCATTGATCACATATCACATCAATCAAGGTTTTCACATGTCTCATTCATTTCCAGTCATCTCACCAAATGTTCGTGGTGATGATACTCGTATATTTTCAGCCCGGTCATCTCACCATTTCGGTCGTTTTACTAAATGGTATACCCGTAGTGTTCAGCCAAGTCATCTCACCATCGAGTGGTGATACCCGTAGTGTTCAGCCCGGCCATCTCACCACCAAGTGGTGATACCCGTAGTGTCTAATTTTGTTATATATATGTTGTGTTCACAATATCAATAAATCAACCACATTCATTTCATGTCATAATAACCACTCAAGGTCTCACTATCTCGTTTTAATAAGACAACCATTGGTAAACCCATTTTCATAATCAACAATCAATTGCAGCATACATTAATCATCACATAAGTCCAAATCATCCTCTGAGCATAACACTATGTCCTATCCAACGTTCTACCCACAAATATCTCTGACATTCCACACGTAACTCCCACCATGTCACTCATACACGCTCTTAAACGATCTCATGGTATTTCTTCTTACACAACATTTCTTGGATTACTATTCTACAGGGTGTCAAGGAGTGGTAACGTCCAACGAAGTAATGGAACACAGTCTTGATTGAAAATATCCCTAGAATGTCTTATATGTGTTTGAAAAGATCGGAAGTCGAGGTGACGAAACACGAATCAACAGCGACCCAAACTGATTGTATGAAAAGGTGCACGGTACGGCTTTGCATAACACGTCATACGGTGGAACGAAAGGCCATGCGGAGTAGGAAGGTTTTTTTTTAGAAATTCAAGAAGCTCTACCAGTAGGAGAGGAGTCCTACCGGTACAAAATCAATCCAGAAAAGCCACCAAATCCGTTGCTTGAAAAACACTAAAGTTCTAACGGTAGAGAAGGTGTTCTATCAATTGGAGGCCATTTATACTGGTAGGGATGAAGTTCTACTGGTAGGAACTTAGAAATTTCGAACAATTTTTCTCAGTTTGACAGATTTTCGAAAAATGCCAACAAATGACCTTAATAACAATAACAAGCATGATCTAACAACATAAACATCATATCAACACATAACATGTGTAAGAAATCCCTACCTCGAGTTTCAAAGATGAACCCACAAGATTACCCGAGCCCTTGACTCCAAAACTTGAAATCAACCGGAAAACTTTGATCCAAGCTTAAACCCACAGAAATTGAGGATGAAATCACAAGTAAAAGGTGTATTTGAGGTTGAATTTCATGGGTCCTAGGTTATTTGGAGAATTTTTGGTGAGAGCTTGAGAGAGGGAGAGAAAGAGAGAAATTCGAGGAGAGGAGAAGTGAGAGAGAGGCTGCCGAGAGAGATATGAAAGATGGGGAAAGTTTCTCCCTTGGAGAAATAATAGATATGGGAAAATAATCCCATGCTCTCACTACACACACACATGCTCCGCTCGTCTAATTACCCTTGTACCCTTCCATAAATACGCTACACCGAATATCCACACCGAGCAATTATATTTATATAAAAAAAATATACGAGCCTCAAAATTACGGGTCTCTACAACCTCCCTACAGAAGCAACCTCTGAGCTTATTCTCCACCAAGAGAGCCTCCTCACCTTTATTCTCCACCAAGGCAACCAATGTCGAATGAGGAAGATGCTCCGGTTAGGACTCTTAAGGATTACTTAAATCCTGAACGGGTTACTCAACTATCGCCGATAGTTTTTCCACGCCCCACCACTACTGCAAACACCTTCATGTTCAAATCTGATTATCATCGTTGCATTCCAACATTTCGTGGTTTGGAGTACGAGGATCCATACTAGCATATCCGGAAATTTAAGGAAGTTCTCCAATCCTTTGTTAGTGTGGATGCACATCTCAACCAAGCGAGATTGAGGCTTTTCCCTTTCACTTTGAAGGATAAGGCTAAAACTTGGTTTCATTCTTTAAAGCCTCAATCTTTGAACACATGGGGGGGAAGTTCAAGATATTTTTCACAAGAAGTTTTTTTCGGCTAGCCAAACAAATTAAAGCTCTTAATGGATCAAATCTAGAACTTTAAGCAACGTGAGGGTGAAGTTTTCCATCAGTATTGGGAAAGATACAAGGACTTGCTTTCTGCGGTTCCTCACCACAACTTTGCCTTGTATTAATTAATCCACTACTTTCACATGGGCTGCACGCAACAGAGCAAGCAACTACTCAACAACATGTTCTCCAGGGGTTTCATGGATAAATCGCCCGAGGATGGCTAGGATTACTTGGATGAGTTGGCCAAGAAGTCCTTGACTTGGAATTATGAGGATGCTGGTGATAGGGCTATGCCTAATCGAGGTCCCGGTGGCTCTGGGAAGTTCTTCATCAATGAGCACCATGCTATCGAAACACTGATGGAGCAACTAGCCCAAAAGTTGGAAAAGTTAGAATTGATAGGGGTGAAAGATGTTAAGGAAGTGCGGGCGGTTGAGGAGATGTACATTATTTGTGAAACGTCGGGTCATTCAACCGATTATTGCTTGTCTATTCCCACTCTTAAGCAGCACTATAGCCATCTTCCGCTCAAAGAAGTTAGTGCGGTAAATTAACGATTTGAATCTTTTCCCCAAAACTTCAATTCGGGTCCCAAGGCAACATCCAGGCTTCCGTTGGAATAACCAGATTGAAGGAGGGCCTTCTCAGCTCCATCAATGTCTTAAATGCAACCATGGCGGCCTGCTCAAAGCCAAGGGTAGCCTCGCTTTTCACAAGGACCGCCAAGATTTGTGCCATCCGGATCATTCCAAGGTTTAAACCAATTTCAACCTCCCCAGGGGCGATCTTTAGAGGATACTTTTCAATCCTTCATGCAAGCGCAATTGAGCTATAACGAGAACAACTCACAGATGATGGGGGAGTTAAAGAACCAAATGGGAAAGTTAACGACATTGATTGGGCTTCTCCAACAAGAAAAAGGAAAATTTCCTACTCAGTCACAAGCCAATCCTCAAGGCCAAAATCTCATTGGTAGTTCTTCAGGACCATTTCCTGAGCAAGCTCAAGCAATCATCACTCTAAGGAGTGGAAAGGCCGTTGATAATGTTGTTGTCAACCCGCCGGCTACACCTATTTTAGTGCCATCTCTGACATCAACAAGTTCTACAATGCTTGGGGAATCTCTTGAGCCAACTCCAGAGGACGACAGGGAATCTTCCGAGCAAGTTTCTAAGGAAGCAAAGACCACTCCAAGCCCACAAGTCTCTCATGTTCCGACACCCTACCCTTCTCGATTGAAAATGTCGGCTCACCCATCCAAGAATACTGATATTCTTGACGTGTTCAAACAAGTCAACGTTAACATCCCATTGATGGATGCCATCAAGCAAATTCCTTCATATGCCAAGTTTTTGAAGGACTTATGCACCCAAAAGCGCAAGCTTAGTGTGCACAAGAAGGTGCTCCTCACCGAGCAAGTCAGTCAAATTATTCAAAAAAGCCTTGCTCCTAAGTACAAAGACCCCAGATGTCCAACAATTTCAATTACTATTAGGGGTAAGTGCGTGGAGCAAGCTCTTTTGGATTTGGGGGCAAGTGTAAATTTGCTACCATACTCGGTGTACCAAGAGTTAGGTTTAGGGGAGATGAAACCCACGAGAGTAACTCTTCAATTGGCAGATAGAAGTGTCCTCATTCCTCATGGTGTGGTGGAAGATGTATTGGTCCAAGTTGATCAATTTGTTTATCCTATGGATTTTGTTGTATTGGATGCTTGTCCGTCGTTCTCATCGCCATTGTCCACTCCCGTTATTCTTGGTCGGCCGTTCCTAGCAACCTTAGATGCAGTTATTAATTGTTGAAATGGATTGTTAAACATGTCCTTCAGTAACATTAAAATGGAGGTAAACATGTTCAACATCAAGGTTCAAATGGGAAACGATGACGATTGTCAAAATATCAATTTCGTGGATGCATTAGTGCAAGAGCACGTGGATGAATTCTTTTATAAGGACTCGTTGGAGGTGGCTCTTACCTCCGAAGAGGCCTCCTTTCTTGAATCCGACGAGATGGCATCCCTCTTATACTTGCTCAATGGAGAAGAAGGTGACAAAGAGATGTGTGGCATTACACTGTGGATTCCAAAGTTTGAGGAGTTACCTACTCTTGAACGAAAAACACTCCCTTCTAGTGTCGAGCCACCTACTTTTGAGTTGAAAGCACTATCGGACACCTTGAAATATGCCTTTCTTGGCAATGACAATGCATTTCCGGTGGTCATTTCTTCTTCTCTTGGGAATCTCCAAGAGGAGGAATTGCTTGCACTTTTGCGGAGGCATAAAAAGGCGATTGGATGGACTATTGCGGACATACAAGGCATATCTCCCTCTCTATGCTCTCATTATATTTACTTGGAGGATGTCAAATCGTCTCGGCAACCTCAACACCGACTCAATCCAATTATGAAGGATGTCGTCCGGGCCAAAATTCTTAAGTTGATTGACATTGGGATTATCTATCCCATTGCCGATTCCAAATGGGTAAGCCCCATTCAAGTTGTCCCTAAAAAGGCGGGAGTGACTGTCATATGGAATGACAAAGGCAAGCTTGTCCCGACCCGTGTGACTACCAGGTGGCGAGTATGCATTGATTATCGCAAGTTGAATGTGAGCACATCCAAGGATCATTTTCCTCTCCCTTTCATCGATCAAATCTTGGAGACAGTCGCCGGTCATGCCTTTTACTATTTCCTTGACGGTTATTCAGGCTATAACCAAATTGAGGAGGCCTTGTCTGATCAAGGGAAGACAACTTTAACATGCCCGTTTGGGACCTTTGCTTATAGACACATGCCATTTGGCTTATGTAATGCTCCCGACACCTATTCACTGTGTATGATGGGAATTTTCAGTGATATGGTCGAAAAAATTGTAGAAGTCTTCATGGATGACTTCTCGATGTTTGGCGACTTTTTTGAGTCATGTCTTGCCAACTTAGAGAAGGTCTTAACGCAATGTACGGAGAAGAGTTTGGTCCTCAATTGGGAAAAATGACATTTTATGGTTACCCAAGGGATTGTGCATGGTCATATTGTGTCGGCTAAGGGTATTGAGGTAGACAAGGCCAAAAATTGACCTCATCTCAAACCTCTCTACCCCGAAGTGCATCAAAGACACCCGATCTTTCCTTGGCCATGCCAGTTTCTACCGGCGTTTCATCAAGGATTTTAGTGCAATCTCAAGGCCACCCTTCTATCCAAGGATGTTCCTTTTGAATAGATCGCCGCATGTGAGCTAGCATTCACTACGCTCAAAGCTAGTCTCACCACTCCTCCCATTGTTCAAACGCTGGATTGGAATCTTCCATTCGAGTTGATGTGAGATGCGAGCGATTATGCTGTCGGGGCCGTTCTAGGCCAAAGGAAGGACAAGCACCCATGGGTGATTTACTATGTAAGCAAGACCCTTAATGATGCTGAGATGAACTACTCCACTACGGAGAAGGAGCTTCTTGCCATAGTGTTTGCCTTGGATAAATTTCGGTCTTATCTCATGGGAGCCCGATCACGGTTTACACCAACCACTCCGCATTAAAATACCTTTTCACCAAGCAGGATGCCAAGGTGCGCTTGATTCAATGGATCCTCCTTTTACAAGAATTTGATATAACCACCAAAGATAAGAAAGGGATCGAAAATGTGGTAGCCGATCATTTGTCGCGCTTGGATTTTGAGAATTGTACTTCACATATACCTATTGGGGACACTTTCCCTGATGAACAACTTTTTGGTGTATCAAGTGCCCTATAGTTTGCTGACATTGTTAACTACTTGGTTACGAGGTTGATTCCAACACATTGGTCCTCCCAAGAGTGACGGTGGTTCCTATCGGAAGTGAAACACTTTTCTTTCGATGATCCGTACTTATTCAAGTATTGTCCCAACCAGAGCATCCGCCGGTGTGTTCCTGACTCTGACCAACGTGGCATTCTAAAATTTTGCCATTCTGAAGTGTGTGGCGGACACTTTTCTGCTAGGAAGACTATTGCCAAGATACTATAATGTGGTTTTTATTGGCCGACCCTGAACCAAGATGCTTGTGCCTTCTGCAAATTTTGTGACCGTTGCCAACAGTTGGGTAGCGTGTCCCGGCGGAATGAAATGGCCCAAGCTAAATTCCTTGTTGTTGAAGTATTTGATTGCTGGGGTATCGACTTCATGGGGCCGTTCCCGGTGTCTTTTGGCAACTTGTACATCCTCTTGGTGGTGGATTATGTGTCAAGATGGGTTGAGGCCATTGCCACTCATATGAGTGATCACAAGGTGGTGCTCGAGTTTCTTAAAGAGCATATCTTGTCGTAGTTTGGGGTTCCCCGTGCAATTATTAGTGACCAAGGGTCTCATTTCTGCAACTGGCCTTTTGAGGCCTTGATGAAGAAATATGGCATCACGCACAAGGTCTCCACCGCATATCATCCTCAAACCAACGGTCAAGCCGAGCTTGCAAATTGTGAGGCAAAACGCATACTTGAGAAAATAGTAAATCCTAATCGGAAGGTTTGGTATTTAAGGTTGACCGATACTCTTTGGGCGTATCGAACCGCATACAAGACTATTTTGGGCACCTCACCCTATTGGCTTGTGTATGGTAAGGCATGCCACCTTCTGGTGGAGTTAGAACATAAGGCATATTGGGCAATTATGCAGTTAAACAATCGTTTGCCCGCTGCCGGAGTTCACCGTAAACTCCAGTTGAATGAACTTGAAGAAATCCGTAGAGATGCCATGATAATACTAACATTTACAAGTCTAAGGTGAAGGATTTTCATGATAAGCACATTCAAAGGAAAATTTTGAAGTAGGTCAAAAAGTTCTTCTCTACAATTCAAAACTTCATCTTTTTCTGGGCAAGTTGCGTGTAGGGAGGTATTCCCGAACAAGTATATTTAGTAGCCGAGCACGTGATATATGGAAGCACGTGGTAAATACGACAGGTCATACCGCCGGGTAGGGCGATGAATGGCAATATAGACCAGTGACATGGGAAGTCATTGGTCCAGGCAGTCTGTTCGGCGTTGTAAGGACAAAAGACATGTGAAGTCATTTGTCCAAATATAATGATAATGAATAGTTGCGTGTGAGGTCATTGGACCAAACAGTCTGTTTGGCAATGAGATGGCCAAACAAGGAAGAGAACCATTGGGGAAGCAGCCTTAATTGCTAAAGCGGCAGGGACGGTCTAGAAGGTTCCAGAACAGTGTTATTCCATAAGAGAATAAGATCCCGAGTTTATAGGATCTAGGAAAGACACCCAACGTGAATGGGATGTTCGGCTATATGGAAAAGAGTCCTAAAAGGACTAAGCAAATAGACCGATAAAGGAATGAGAATCCAAGAGATCCTAGGTTCCTATACGAGATAGGAATCCTAGGGCCATAAGGATGCTTGGGCAGCAAGCATACGGATGTCTATAAATACGAGGTAAACCTAGAGGTAAAAGGTACGCAATACGTTGCATTCATGCTGTTCTCCTACTAATAATTAGGGTTTATTTGCTAGTACGTGATACTGACTTTGGCATCAGAGGGCCTTTGCTACGAGGAGCAAAGGTGCGCTCACCCCTTGTCTGTCTTGCAAATTAGGATTTCGATGACGAATTAGGGTTCCGGTGAAGAGGTACGAGTAAGCCGTTGCAATCCAGAGTGATTCGAAGCATCAACTGTTTTCATCCCCCTACAATTGGCGCCGTCTGTGGGAAATGAACGAATTCCCCGAAAAACTACCACGATGGAAAAAGATCCAATCACGCCATTTAATCCGAAGGACCAGTTAGGTGGGGGAGGAGAAAAGTCCCCACCAGGCGCTCCGAAAAAGCCCACCGGTAGACATGACAGTAAAACGACAAGCAGAGATGACCCTCTGATGATCCCAGACAATTCCAAAGAAAAAAGGGGCAGGACGGCCACAGGCTCCACGAGAAGGAGCAAGTCCCACCGAAGAGAGGAATCAGTCACCCATTCAAGAAGTATACATAATAGTGAAGATGTCCTCGATAAAAAGAGGAAGGAAATCGAGGAATACGCTCATTTAATCAAAAAGCGAGAATATGAGATACGAGAGTTACAGCTGGTACAAGAGCACCCAGAAGATTCCGGACTTTCACGAAGGAATTCCAGGGGAGACAGACAGGCTCTGATAATCCATAAAAAGACTCATTCACGAGGAAGAAGGAGCAGGAGTAGGAGTCCTATCACGAGGAGATACGAAGCCTCTCCACGAAAAAGGAGGAGCAGAAGTAAAAGCCAAACACCAGAGAGGCGAAGGGCTTCTTCATGAAAAAGGAGGAGCAGAGACTGAAGTTCCACCCCAAAGGAGGAAGAAACAAGAAAATGCCACAGAGATAGGTACGAGAGACCTGACACCAATTGGGCCAAAGACACGACTCACAAAACCAAAGAACTTGAAGACAGAACGATGATTGCACGAGAAGCAGCACGGAAGACCCTAAGCAATATAGCAGCTTCCCCCTTTTCAAGAAAACTACAAGAGGCCAGGTTGCCGAGTTGAGTGAAGCACGATACGTTCATGCTTTACGAGACAAATGCGGACCCCGTAACTCACATACAACATTATCAGCAGGCCATGTTCATGCAGGATGGGATGATGCCATTATGTGTAAGATGTTCCCTTCGAGTTTGGGGAAGGTGGCCCTATCCTGGTTCCACAAGTTGGGCCCGCGATCCATCATCGGATGGAGGCAGTTGGCTGAAGAATTTACTGCTCGGTTCTTAACAAGCAGAAAAGCCCCGAAGACATTTGAGAGTTTTTCCACCATGAAACAGGCAGAAAACGAGCCGATCAGAGATTATGCAAAGAAGTACTGGGAAACTTTCAACGAGATTGAAAGTTGCAGTGAAGAGTATGCCATTTCTACCTTCAAAATTGGCCTGCCTGTTCGGGGAGAGCTATGCCGTTCATTGAATAAGCATCTGGTAGCAACATTGGCCAAACTGATGGAATGAATAGAGCAACATGCCAGAATGGAGGATGACATACTCCGGGAGGATGACAGGATGGTAGCCGAACAGCTAAAGGTACCCGTTAAAAAGGTGGATAAGCCAGAGCCTAAGATTTATAGGGAGAGGAAGGAGTACGGGTAAGCGAAGAAAGAGCCGTACAAAGATAAGCAAGCTCCTGACCCTAAGTCTTTCTTTTCTATCACTACGGTTTGGAAGGAGCCGATTTATAGATCCTTTATCGAATAAAGAATCAGCCGTACTTCAAATGGCCCCCAAGTCTAGGCGGAGATAAAGACACAAAACGTGCTACGAATCAGCACTGTAGCTACCATAAAAATTGGGGCCACATGACTGAGGATTGTGAAATGTACAAGAAACACCTTGATGATTTAGTCTCTCGGGGCTATCTCAAGGAATTCATCCAGGAAGACCCCAAGGGCAAAGGGAAAGCCATGGAACTGGACTACGAGCAGAATCCTAAGGGGATAATCCATATGATACATGGGTTGGCCTCACCTTATACGAGAAATGAAGTTAGGCTACTCCAAAGGCAAGTCAAGCACGACCAGCACGTTATGCGATTGGGAAACAAGAAAGGGCGAGGAAACGATGTGTGCAATGAAAGTAGCATTCACAGATGAGGATCTAGGAGAAGTCCAAATACCCCACAACGATGCTTTGGTCATAACCCTACGAATCAGGGAATATGACATTGAGAGAATTCTGGTGGACTCAGGGAGTTGTACAGAGGTAATGCACTATGATGCATTCAAAAAGCTGGGGCTAGCCCAGACGGACTTGGAGCAATCTACAACACCCCTGATTGGGTTCGGTGCAGGTGCCGTTGCATGTTCGGGCTAGATCAGTGGTGTTAAGGACAGACTTCTTAGTTGTAGATGTTCCTTCTTCCTATAACGCGACTATAGGGAGGACCTGGCTGCACAAGATGAGGGCTGTGTCCTCAACTTATCAACAGTTGGTGAAATTCCCAAGATCTAATGGGGTTGAAGAGATTAGAGGCAACCAAAAAGTGGCCAAATAGTGTTTTTATCTCCATCATTAAAAAAGCCCCAAAAGCCCATCATGTTCATACATTAGATGTACCGGATCAACCTACTATCGAAGATGTCGGAAGAAGCCCAGCTGAAAAAGTGGTTGAAGGCTTGAAGAAAATACAAATCAACGAGATTGATCCCAAAAGGTATTTTTAATTGGGGAAACCTTGCCAGCAGACGAAGAGGCTTAGTTGGTAAGCTTCTTAAAGGAACATGTTGACATATTTGCTTGGATACCAGAAGAGATGCCTAGAGTAGATGCAGTTGTGATCTGCCACCACTTGAACGTTGATCTACAACATAAACCAGTCATTTAGAAAAAGAGAAGGGCAGCTGTACAGCATGTTGATGCTGTAATAGAGGAGGTTGATCGTTTGTTGGAAGCCAAAGCAATACGGGAAGTCTATTACCCAGAGTGGTTATCCAACACTGTGGTTGTGAAAAAGAAGAATGGGAAGTGGCATGTCTGTGTAGACTTCACAGACCTAAACAAGGCATGTCCAAAAGATAGTTTCCCTCTTCCAAGGATAGACCAATTGGTTGACGCAACTGCTGGATACGAGCGAATGAGTTTCCTCGACGCATATCGAGGATATCATCAGATTGCTATGTTTGGACCTGACCAAGAGAAGACTTCTATTATTACACCACGAGTGTTGTACTGTTATAGTGTCAAGCCCTTTGGACTAAGGAACGCAGGGGCAACATATCAAAGACTAGCAACCATCATGTTCAGAAAGCTGCTTGGCAAGACTATGGAGGTATACATAGACGATATGGTGGCGAAGAGTAAAGCTAAACAGGGACACATAGCGGATTTGAAAGAGGCTTTCAGAATCCTGAGGGAATACAAATTGAAGCTCAATGCCTCGAAGTGTGCGTTTGGAGTCGGTTCTAGAAAGTTCCTAGGCCATTTAGTGACCATGAGAGGGATCGAGGCCAATCCTGATCAAATTGCAACCTTGCAAAGGCTACAAAGTTCCAAAACCACAAAAGAAGTCCAGAGGTTGACTGGAATGGCTGCAGCACTCAATAGATTTATCAGCACGTCAAGTGATAAGTGTAGACCCTTTTTTCAGTTATTGAAAACGAGGGAAGGATTCGAATGGGGAGCAGAATGCGAGCAAGCCTTCCAGGACCTGAAAAACTATCTGGCCGAGGCTCCACTTTTGTCAACTCCACAGCCAGGTGAGTCTTTAGTTTTGTATTTGCTTGTTTCTGAACATGCTGTAAGTGTAGTCCTGTTGAGGGATTTTGGAACCGAGCAATTCCCAGTTTACCATGTTAGCAAGACATTGCTGGATGCAAAAACAAGATATCTGCCCCTAGAGAAGCTTGTTCTGGCACTAAGGACAGCCACAAGGAAATTGCCAAACTATTTCCAAAGCCACAAGGTTGTGGTTTATACTGAGTTCCTATTGAAATCACTGCTACGAAAAGCAGACTTCTCGGGGAGAATCTTGACATGGTCCATCGAATTAAGCCAGTACGATATTGACTATCAACCGCGCACAGCAATCAAAGGCCAAGTGCTGGCAGATTTTGTGGCAGAGTTTTCACCTGCATTGGCACCACTGCCCCCTACGAGAAAGGAGCAGGAGACTGGGACACTAGCTGTGAAGAACAGGGTATTAGCCGAACAGGATCCCATGGAATGGAAGTTGTTTGTTGATGGATCAGCATGTAATACTGGTTCAGGAATAGGGGTTGTGCTTTTCCCCCCAGAAGGAGTAATGATTGAATTGTTTGTTCGACCTGGTTTTAGTGCAACGAATAACGTGGCGGAGTACGAGGCACTTTTAGCTGGATTGAGGAGTGCAAGAGCTTTGAAAGTAAAACGAGTCAGGGTGTATTGTGATTCACAACTCGTAGTTAATCAACTGTCCGGGGAATACCAAGCCCGGAATGAGAAGATGACAGCGTATGTGGAAGCAGCCAAAGATTTACTTGATACCTTCGAAAAGGGTCACATTGAATAGATAAATTCTGGACAAAATGCTCATGCCGATTCTTTGGCTTGGTTGGCCGCAGTTGTTCCAACAGAACTCAAACGAAAGGTAGCAGTTGAGTATCTGATGGAGCCAAGCATTGGGAGGTGTGTGGAGTTGGTCTTGGACGTGAACCAAGGGCCGAGTTGGATGGACCCAATTGTGGGGTTTTTACGAGATGAAACGCTCCCCACTGATAAAAAGGGAGCTCATAAGATTAAAACCAAATCTAAAAGGTTTTGGCTGTCCCCAGAGGGTAAGTTATACAGAAAATCATTCACGGGCCCATACTTACTCTGTGTGCACCCCGAAATGGTGCAGAAATTTCTCCATGAAATCCATGAGGGGACATGTGGAAGTCATGCTGGAGGCAGATCCATTGCCCACCGAGCAATTACCCAAGGCTATTAGTGGCCACATATGCAGGAAGATGCCAATGTATATGTAAAAATTTGTGAGAAGTGTCAGAAATTCTCACCAATGATTCGAACACCAGTAGAAGATTTGGTGCCATAAACGAGTCCTTGGCCATTTGCTCAATGGGGAATGGACATCGTGGGTCCACTCCACAAGGCAACTGGCAACAGAAAGTTCCTATTGGTGGCAACAAACTATTTCACCAAGTGGATTGAGGCAGAGCTGTTGGCTAAGATTACTGAACCTATGATAGAAAGGTTCGTGTGGAAGAGTATTATTACTCTCTTTGGGGTCCCTTATTCATTGATTACTGACAATGGGTCCCAGTTCTAGAAAAAGTTTAAAGCTTTTTATGCCCAGTATGGGATACGAAATTATTACTCAACTCCAGCCTACCCTCAGAGTAATGGGCAAGCAGAGGCATCCAATAAAACCATTCTTGACACGATCAAGAAAAGGCTGGACAAAGCTAAAGGGAAGTGGCCTGATGAGTTACCACTTGTCTTGTGGGCCCACCGAATGACTCCTAGGAAGTCTACAGGAGAGATTCCCTATTCTTTGGCATATGGGACAGAAGCAATCATACCCCTAGAAGTTGGCCTTCCAACCAATAGGACTACACTAGTTGAAAGAGGGGGCAATGACATGGCCCTCAAAATTGAGCTTGATGTCACCGAGGAAAGGAGGGAAAGGGCCCTGGTGCATCTGGCTTCTTACCAGGAACAGCTGATGAAGAGCTACAACAAACACGTCCACCTTCAAGAGTTTGGTGTTGGGGATCTTGTACTGCGAAAGGTGCTCGGCAATACCAAGGTGGCCAACGAAGGCAAGTTAGGGGCCAATTGGGAAGGCCCGTATCGAGTAACTGAGATTGTGGGCATAGGGGCCTATAGATTGGCCAATCTAGATGGAAATCAAGTGCCAAGGCCTTGGAATGTTCATAATCTAAGAAAATTATTTGTTTAAAAGAGTTTTAGTTTTTTATTTTTTAGAATACACTACCTGACCGTGTGGGAGCTACGAATAAGGCTCCTTTGTTTTTTATTATTGATTAGTTGCAAGGGGTACGAATAACGCCCCCTTGAGTTCAAGCTTATGAATAAAGTCACTTCTTTACGGTATATCAAGTTTTTTGAAATGTTTGCTTTGGAAATATGAAATATGGAGTTTAGCATTATTTTCCTTTTTCATATTGGGGAGCAGGCAGGGCACGCAATGCCTAAGACTAAATGTTATGATACAAAATACTTGAGTAGAATTACTTCTTTGAATTTCATGAACATTCGAAAGGCTTGCTTTCGGTTGAGTACGAGGTACTTAAAGCTAGTACGAGAAAACTTAGCAGTTGTTTAAATATGAGAAATTTAGACTAAGTATGGGAAACTGATAGCGAGTATGAAATGCTTGCTTACTTTTCAAGGTACGAAATACCTGGCTTAGAAACATATGACCAAAGGTTCCTGAGTATGAGACACTTAGAGTCAAACATAATGAGCATATGTTGAGTGTGTTTGACTAAGTACAAAACACTCAGAAGTCAGTCTAAGTATGAGCGCCTTAGAGGCACACGAATAAATGAGTTTTAAGTACTAAATACTTGGGCACAGACATAACGAGATATGTCTAAAAAATATCTAACTAAGTACGAGAAACTTAGAAACATATGAATAAATGTTTCCTAAGTATGAAACACTTAGGGTCAATACGTAACAAGAAATGTTTAAATTTTGACTAACCAAATGTATTCATCCGAATATATGCATTCGTAGCGAGTAAGAGCATACGAATATACACGACTATTCTAAGCTACACATGGTATGGATATTTATGGAAGTACGAGACACCCATAAGAATGTTTAAAGTTTTGAACAAATGTTTATGACCATGAATGGCCAAGCAAAACATAAAAGGCCATGAACAGCGATATAAAACCTAAAAAACTGTTATGCCACAGTGGGCCGAATAACTGTGTTTTCAGAAACATCATAGTATTTGTGCCTCGCAGGGCCAAAACCGCGGTCTCGCAGGAACGGCCAAAAAATTTGAAATTATATCAAAAGTTAGACAAAAACTTACCAAATTAGTCCAAGTCCTGAATTTCAGGAAGCGTGTCAGTCGCAACCTCTATATTCGTTGCAGCGTTGGGGCCACCATCGTTAACAACGTTCTCTTCCAGGTTGACAGTCTCGTCAGGCGTTTCCCGAATAGGGGAATGGTCAATAGGAGCATCCTGAGCCTCAGTAGGGACATTCTCCTCGGCACCATTGAAATCCTCAATCTGCTGCTCCACATCGTCCTCCAAAGGTTCATGGGTAATAGCTGCCTGGCCGCTAGGAAGATCGTTTTCAATCCAGAGTGGAGAATCGTTTGCTACACTAGCTTTGGTCAAGCAAGCTTCCCAGCAAGCAGCCCAGATCTGGTCTTGTATGGCCGGAATTTGCTCCACATAGCTGGCCGTAGTAGCATCGAAACCCTTCTGATAACCTCTTCATATGCAGCCTTTTTGATGCTGTCAATCTTTGCCAAAGCCTGATTGAGGCTGTCCTCAGCAGTCTCGAGTTTGCCCTTTGCTTCAGCATAGTTCGCCTTAGCATTATCTCTCTCTCTCTCTCTCTCTCTCTCTCTCTCTCTCTCTCTCTCTCTCCAGCCTTGAGACTGTTAGGAGCAACCTGGTGTTGTCATTTAGCAGTTTGACTATTTCCGTCTTTGCTTCTTGGAATTTCTGTCCCAGTGTGATTTTTTGGATAAACTAAAGAAGACCAAGAAGTAATTTAAAGTCAAAATTTTTATCATGAGAAAGGTAAAGATGAAAATTATGTGACAAGATACCTTGATTCCACTGACGAGTCTAGTGGATACAAGCCGGTCACAAGGAGATGATGATTCTTTTTGCATGTCCACGGGTAGCAAGAAGCCTTGCGTAAGGGCTAACGCAGTTTCAAAAGAGCTTGCACTATCCCCAACATTTACTGGATGATCACCCCTTATGAGTTGAGGGGTCCAGGCCTCGTGAGTTATAAATATGTTCGGTAAGGGAGTTTCCATGGTTGAAATGGAAGCTTGGGCATCAGGGATCCCAGTATCTTCATTTCTGGGACACTTGTCCTGATGAGCATCAGTAGCCTCGAAGGAACTGACTCGTTCCCGAGGGGTGGAAGAGGATCGAGTGGAAGAACCCCTAGTGCGACGAGGTGGCGGGGGGGCGTGACCACTCGATGCCACCCTACCAGAGGCACCCCATCCTCGAGAAGAGACATTGAGTAGGGAACTGAGGTTTAATGGTTGACGAGTCATGTTACTTGGGTTTGGACGAGATGGAGAGTACCCATAAGAGGACGATTGGCTGGTATCACAAGGGGGATTAGCTGTTCAGATTGTTGTTGTGGAACGATCTGTCTTCTCGAAGACCTTCTGAGTACCACGCGCAGTAGGGGAAAGTCTTCAAATATCGGGAATTCACCTGGCTGCCCAGCGATTGTAACTCCGGCGTCAATCCTTAAGCTCCTTGATTGGGGAGTAGTCGAAGTTAAGGCACCGCTGGTACTCGGGTTGGCTAGCCTTCTATCAATGAACCCTTTGTAAGTAGGCTCGTAGCCTAATAAGACATTTGCATCGCGGCCCTGACTAGCTGTCGATGTTCCAGGCTCTCCTGTGTACCTCAGAATCCTATTGATTTCTACTGTTCGGACATAGTTAGGTTCACGCCTTGGACATTTATTGGCATTTTCCGCTGTAGAATACAAGTGCAAACGTGAGTTGGAAATACAAAGGAGCTATGGGAAAGCAGTAAAACGAGAAATTACGAAGCAAATCAGGAGCATACGTGGGTAGCCCCATATGTGGGGACAGTGGAAACCCACCACTTGACCATCTTCCCCCATTGGCTCAAAGGCTCCAGTGACATACAGGAAATCCATCTCGTGATCACGAGCAGAGTCTGGCATGTTAAGCACGAAACGCTTCTCTGCTTTCCTTACTTTGAAATAGTAATTGTTGTACTCAAGGTTTAGCACGATGCTATACCACCATTGGATGTCCCAGATTCCTAGTTGGGTTCCTAGGATCCTATTTAGGGCTACGACCCCCATCACTAATCGAAAAAAGTTTGTTGAAACTTGCATGGGCATAAGACGATACCAGTTTAGCACACGACGGAGCAACGGATCAAGGGGGAAATGTACTCCACCCTCAACAATTGCTGCGATAGGGATACATCATATCCCATGTTCCTGCATCCCTATTTGATCTTAAGGGGGCAATTTCGAGTCCCATATTTTCAGGGACATTATACTCGGTCCTAAATGCTGACATAGAGACAGGGGTATCATAGAGTTTCCTAAATATACCAGGCTTAGGGCCATTATCACCCTCATCTGCCATGGGTATACTAAGAACAAAGGAATCTGGAAATGGGTAAGAGTAAAACCCTAAAGAAATTGATAAATCTGGGAACTAATCTCAGGAAAAGATGCAAGAAGCAAGAATGAGAGTCTTACGAAGCTGTTTGCGGCATTTGCTTGAGATACAATCGAGTTGCAGACAGCGGCGATGGCAGAAGAAAGAAAAGAAAGCTCTCGCTTGATTATAGAGAGAGAATGAGGGGATTCGAGTTTTGGGTGGAAACCCCAAAAAGACCCCTTTTTGGAGCTTAAAAAGGAAAAAGACGGAGATGAAACGTCTCCTCCCATGCCGTTACATGAAAAGTAATGGGAGATGGGGATTGAGCGGACGCTGTTCTGACGATGTTTGGCTAAGAACGTCAGTTCGAAATTAATGCGAGTCGTACGAAACATGCCACGTAGAAACATTTTCTTGAAAAGGTATAATGACAAGGGTGCCAAAAACATCAATGAGTATTAATATTATTGTAGACACCCCAATCTGGGCTTCCAGATTAGTTTACTTACGGTTTTTGATTCCCCGATGATGAAACGGATCAAGACACCCCGGGAATGATAAGTGCTTGAGCTTTGAGTATTTGATACCCTGTTTGAACTTTGAACCTAGCCTAAGCCTTTCAAAACCCCCAAAAACTTATTGATACGCATTAGTTGAGACCCAGTGCGTGTGGGTCAAAGTGCCAAGTATTGGTCAAATAGTCAGGTTTGACCATGGACCAATTCTGGGTGGTTTGGACTTGCCACGATAGTTATTAATTGGGGCGCGATGGTCAACCTATGGCGTTGACTATTGCGCGATGGTCCCACTCTATTGCGCGATGGTTAGCGTCTAGTCAAACTTGCTTTATTCAGGATGCAGAAGTCATTACCAATGGTGTACAGCGTTAGAAGCTTCTATTTTGCCCGAAAAACAATATTTGGACTGGGGGTGTCCACATCCCCCATCTCTTGCACCAATCTTTCCAAAGGTGGAAACTTGTCCACCAAGTCCCCCCCAACCAGCCATTGCTTGGCTGGTTGCACCTCCATACTTGCCTTCTCTTTCCCTATAAATACCCCCTTTGTTCATCCATTAAAAAGGTTAACATTTTTCTAAAAGGTTCCAAAAAATGTTCAAAGGGTTACAAAGTTCTAAGTTTTAAAGCCCTAAGTTATACCCTCAAGAACATAGCTTGTTCTTCATCCATTCAACCACTAAATCAAGCCTTCAAATCTCAAAGCTCAATACACTTTCAAACCCAAAAAGCAAAGGTATAGCTTACCTTTGTTCTGTTTTCTGTTCTGATCCCTGAGGGGGGCTGGCTGAGCCAAGGCTGGTAATCAATACCAGTCCTGGTCCTAAAGCTAGCAAGGTTTCAAAAACTGTCATAGTTAGAACCAGCGCGCGATGGAGCCACTCTCTCGCGCGACAACTTCGATCATCGCGCGACGGTCCTCGTGGCGATCGGTGTCTTGCTGTTTTTGTGTATTTACTTACGTATAGATCACTCTGTTAAGCATGATAATAACCAGTTTATTGCTTTCCTTTGTTAGAAACTACTAGTTTGTAGTTAATTTGTATTTCTGCTCTTATGGAGTACCCCTGGGATCATTCTGGACCTATTCCAGAACCCAGAAATCTGTAACTCAAACCATCGCGCAACAGTCTGAGACCATCGCGCAATGGTTTGCCTCTAACCAGTGAGTGGCTTTGCACGGGTAACTTGGATTTAGGTTGTTATTCTTTCCCCACACTGTTTATGGGGTGTTTTATTAATTTATAAGGCTTTACGGTCTTAAAACTGTATATTATGCTGCTATAAACTGCATGTTTTGTCCTAGGTGTGCACTGGTCCTTCCCGAGCCCAGAGGGTTTGAGAATAAGAGCTGTGGGTTTGAACTCACTGGCGCGCGCGTGTTTTAGAGTTGTGCGCGCAAGAGTGAACAGCATGCAGTGACTTGTTCAGTGCATGCTGGTTTCTTCCTGCGCACGTCACTCCAAAACAAGGGCTTCACAGTTTGTTTAAACTCCCACAGCAGTCTGTTCTCATCCTATACTAACTGCTCATAATGCTATCTATCACATCCTGCAAACATGTTACAATTTTAATCCCCTTTAACTGTTCCCCCGCTCTAAATGGCCAAAAATTGATTAATCAAACAGAATCGCAAACAAACAACATTTTCGCAAATGCCTAAGTAGAAACCGATCTCTGGATTGGGCGAGAGGGGTGCCATAAAACCCTTCCTCTCTCGTAACCTGGCTCCCGAACCCAGATATGGTTATGACGGACTGGTTCCCTCACATTTTTAAATCAAAACAAGTGCGACAAGTGCTTCGAAATACGGTTCCTTGGGTGTTGGACCTTCAAACCCGAGTGGCGACTCTGTATTTTCGCGAGCGCTTGTCGTCCAGCTTTAAAAAGTGCTCCCGCAAACCGGCACTTCCTTTCGGGAAAGGAACGGAATCCTTTCCCCGAAGAAGGAAAAGGGCACGCTGCCCACAGTGGCGACTCTGCTGGGGATCAAATCACTATTGGTCTTTACTTAAAATTTAATACGCTTGAGAACAATCCCACAAAAGTTTGTCAAAATAGTGAGCTTCGTGCTGCTAAAGAAAAGATTGGTGATTTAACAGGACCTCGTGTCCGGCTATCCAATCTGGGGCTTTTTCGATTGTTCTCTCGTGTAGTTTCTTCTAAGTATTGATCAATAAAGAGAGCCAAATTTGAAAAGGCATTTGCGAATTTGTGATTCTGTTTCATTAATCAAACTTTTTAGCATCGTCATTTGCATCGATGTGGGATAAGCCTCGTTGGATCGTTTTGGCAATCCGGCACGGTTTACTAGAGCCCGGGGACCCCGAATGACCGACAACCTTCGACGATGATGAGTCATTCTACCGTTTGACTGTTGCTCTGCGGTTACGTGGGCAGCGGGAGGTATATCTTGGCTTTAGTCCGAGGAACCCGTTACAAGCCAAAACCAGCCTTTGCATATACAAAGCATTAGAACTCTCCAAACTAGGACAGGTATCCACAGGGTAATATCTACTTGCATCTAACCCCAAAAACTGTCTACATGTTACTGCTTTCCTTATCGCATGTGCTATACAAACATTATTTTGCATAGGAGCATGCTTAGAGTGGTTCCTTCTTTCGAGTTTGTCTTGCGCAGTCTAAGACATTGTTGTACCCGATGAGGAGTCTTTCATTCTGTCGAATGTTCGTTATCAATCGCAAAGTCCTTAGTTCAATGAGACTTTGAGAAATCAAAATTTACTACATCCTTGGCTCATGCCATATTAAGAATTCAACCGAAAATATGGAACAACAAAAGTAGTGATGCCGTGTCACTAGCGCCACCTAGGTTGAAGTGCGAAGTTACTATACACCGCCGTGTTCAAGGTTAAGGTGCCATGTCATCACCACCAAGTTGTTCCAAATTCAAAGTTGAACCTTCAAATGGGACTAGTCGAAGATTTAGTCTATTTTGACATCTTTTAGGATCTGACGATCTACTCAGAGACACATGGCCGAAAAGATTTCTGAGGATTCTGGCAACGTCTGAAATTTGAGAGGCAAACTCGTCTCAGTTTTTTTTTACATACATACTGTTTTGCGTAGAAGCATGTTTAGGGTAGCTTCTAGGTTGTCTCTCTTTCGAGTCTATCTTATGCCTATTAGGACGCTGCTATGCCCGATGAAGAGTCGTGCATCTCGATGGTGCACGTTATCAATTTTCAAAGTCCTTAGATTAACGAGACTTTGAGAAATCAAACCTTTTTAAGTCCTTGGCTCATGCCCAATTGAAGTTTCAACCGAAAATAAGGAACCACAAAGTATGGATGCCATGACACTGGCACTACCCAGGTTGAAGTGCGAAGTCACTATACACCGCGGCGTACAAAGTTAAGGTAACATGTTATCAATACTGAGTTGTTCCGAATTCAAAGTTGAAACCTCAAAAACGGAATCGTCAAAGGCTTAGACTATTTTGACATGTCTTAATGTTAGTCAATTCTAACAAATGATACACCATCGAAAAGATTTCCGAGGATTTTGGCAGCGTTCGAACATCATGAGACAGATTCGTTTGTAGTTGTAGAGTCTAGGAGGACACCAACGATGTCGTGTGCATTGCATCCTAATTGTTGCAGGAACGTCACTGAGCTTTCAATTACTTTACTGTCAAGTTTGGAACCATTGCACTGAACAAGAGAGTACCGAAAAGAAGAGCCAAACCTACTTGGGAACATCTTCAGAATCCGTTTCAAAGACTTGTCAGGCTAGGACCCCAGTCAGTTACAACGGAGGCTTCTCCAGGTCCACTGTTGGCCACCCTGCAGTCAGGTTCGCTATCGATATTGCAAAAAGCCACGCCGCCGGCTTTCCCATCTTCAACTTCTTCATCAAACTCCATTGAAAAACCTGCAATGACAGACCAACCGCTCACTTTGGAAACCATAATCATGAACCTCCAGAACAGTATCAGTGCTATGCAACAGAGAGCCACTCAGACAGATGCCAGCATCACTCGCCTAAATGACCTTATCAACACTCGTCTTCCTCCAGTGTTGGAAGAGGAAGGCGAGGACGATGAGGATGTTCATGCAGAACCCGTCTTTGTTAATGATCCAAACCGTGAAGGCCGACTCATTGTTCAGCCCGCCCCTAGAGAGGCTCGTGTGCTTGCTCCAAATCCAAACCCCGCTGTTGTTAGGCTTGTTCAAAACCCTGACATAGCTGTTCTTATGGCCAAGATGGCTAAGCTGGAAGAAGCTGTTTCAAAATCCGAAAAGATCAGTGCAGGGGGAATCGACCTAGATTGCCTCTGTTTGTACCTTAATGCTAGGCTTCCTGACAAATTCAAGTTGCCTGACTTGGTTAAGTTCGATGGGAGCGGTGATCCCAAGACTCATCTCTTTGGCTACCATGCTGCCATGAAGCTGCTTGATGTGGAAAGTGAAGCCATGTCTCAGCTTTTCCCTTAAACTCTCTCTGGGCCTGCCTTCCATTGGTTTTTGTCGCTCGACATCTCCAAAAGAAGAACTTGGGAGGACATTGGGGCTGCCTTTGTTGCACAGTACAACTACAACTCTCAGCTTAGGATGACTACTCAGGAGTTGGAATCCACCAAAATGAAAGCAAAGGAGTCCTTTGCGGATTTTGTCAAAAGATGGAGAGCCAAAGCCGCTCTAATGACTGAGCGCCCAAGCGAGAGGGATCAACTCCGTATCATCTCGCACAATCTCCAACCCAATTATGCCAGGCATCTGGTCCTTGTTCAAGCATCTGCAAACTTTAAGACTTTCTTTGAGTCAGGCCTAGCCATTGAGGATGCACTGCAGAGTGGAATTCTGCCTAGGGGAGAGTCCTCCTCACAGAAAGCGAAGCCGCGACCCTATTCTGGAAATAGTAGCGCACTGTTCGGTAACAGCAACTACTCCAATACAGCCACAAGTGGGAGCGATGCTTCGGCTTTCGACTCCAATTGTGTTGCCGATGTCAACCAAGTTCAAAATGCGCAAAGCTACCGGGCCCGAACCCAGCCTCGGAATTTCTTTGTCTTCAAGGCATCTCTGTCCGCAGTGATGGAAAAACTTGTTAAGTCTGGGCATCTCAAACCCTTGACCCCAACTTCTCCGCCAAAAGTCCTACCTTCTAGTTACAAACCTCACCTCTTCTGTGCCTTCCACCAAATGCCTGGCCATCCCACCGACGCATGCTATTCTCTTCGACATGAGATTCAAGATCTCATTGACAATGGCACGGTTCATGTTCCACCAAAGCCCAACATCATTTCCAACTCCTTGCCTCAACACAACTTTGGCCCTCTGGTTGGTCAGATATCTATCACCTCCACTCAAATCAACCCGAGCTCCACCATATTCAACCCTAGCCACTATATCGTCCCAGAAAGCCAACCCAAACCAATCGTATCCATCCCGTTCGAACCGGAGGTTAACATGATGGCTGTAGGTTGGGCAATTGAGGTCTTCACTGCCGACACTTGGATTGACAGTAATGACGAGCTTACAAATGAGCGTACTGACGGGCTGAGGTCCATTGTTCATGGGAGCATTGAGTATGTTTGGTCAAAGAAGCTGAGGAAGCCGAAGTGCTGTTACTTGGGCCTGACACCCGCTGGATCCTACCGCTTTTTGTGGAAGCTATGGGTAGCTTTTTAAATATTGCATTTTCAAACCGCGTCTAGTTTGCATTGACACTTTTAAGTCTGAATCTGACACAGAGTCTTTTGAGTCGTCTAAGTCTAGCTCTGAGTCGAAGGTTGTGCCTCTTGGCCCTCCATGTCGTAGCTTTTGTTCGAGTCTTTTGTTGTACTTGGCAACCCCAAGAGGCTTTCTTTATGATATGCATTATCTTACTTCCTAGTACTTTGCTGGCTTTTGAATAAACTGTGTCAACCCTGACGACGAAGGGATAGATTTCGATGGGATCATCCCCAAGGAAATGTGTTCCCTCGCCGAAAGGGAAGACAAAAGGCGTGCTCAGCCTATTAATTGAAATAGTAGTTTTCAAATAAACTTGAAAGATGAAGTAGACCTCCAAATGGTTCAAAATTGGTTCAAACATTGTCCCCAGAGGAGCATTGTGCCCGGTCACACAAGTTCGAAGAATTCATCAATGATTTGGCATGGTCTCACAAAGATACGCCTGGTATTGATCTTGACATAAAGAAACATCAAATCCCCCTGTTACTAGATGCCAAGCCAAAAAGCAAAAGCTCAGAAGGTCTAGCGCCACATACCATGTTCAGGTTTGCAGGAACAGCGTTCCACCAACCACAAGTTAGAAAGTTCAAAATTGGTCTGGAGCAAGGAGTTTCAACCAAAGTGCTTTGGACTTTGTGCTATCAAAGCCATTTTATCTGGGGCTATGGCCAAACAGCATCGATCTCGATGGTAGCAAATTCAAATACCTTGATCAGCATGGATTAATTCAAAAGGCTTTTTCCTGAGAGAAGCTCATTGGGTTGAAAACCCCAAGGGTGGGCAGTTCCAAGTAAAAGTTAGAGCAGCCTGCTAGACCAAGAACCTATGAAGGCGGTCTAGGCAAAAGTAAAGGCAAAATTTGGAAGCTCGCTAGACCGAAAACCCGAATGGGCGGTTCTAGGCAAAAGTTAGAGCGTAAAAGGTGAGGTAAATACTCGAGTGAACCTTAGCTTGAACTACGTTTTGCCCTGATTCCCTAGCTTGGGATACGTAGGCAGTTTCTCATTGAGACTCGGTCACAATCTATCAATTGGATCCATGGTTGACATTTGGTGCACATTAAAGGTCGAAGAGGATCGAAGATCAAGCTGCATGAGAGGCGTCTGAAGGGGAACAACCTTTCATCTTTCAAGTTTATTACAAACTACTACTTCAATTTCAAAGCTGAGCATAAAGCCTTAAAAGAATTTAAGCATAAAAAACAAAATGAAATGCTGGCGAGGCCTAATGGCTCACAGTTTATTCTAAGTTCAGCAAAGTCTAGTGTAAGCAATTGCAGCGAATTTGTAGTCACGCGCATATTCAATTCGAGCAGCAATCGATAGCAGTCAGCTACTGCTTTTGAATGTCATTCAAGGGGCTTTTTGCCAAGTTTTGTCATACCGTGCAGACCTAATGTGACTGCACGGGGGTGTCGGTTTCAGTCTGGGCCTATATGTGTCTTTATCTACGTCTTATGTCCATTTTTGTGGCATTTTTCTAGATTTCAATCCATTGTCATGACGAAATGCTTTTCTCAATTCTATTTGTTCATCCAGGTCACCGTACATATGTTTAACCTTACAAGTGTTAGTTTCACCTGTCTAAAGGGATATTGTGAGTTTTGGCACGTTAATGCCCAAAATTTCATTGTATTCCATGTGTCTAAGGGTTCGCATTGTTCCCTAGGGCTCTTTCCCCCTTTTCGTTCGAGCTAGGCAAGTTTGTGCATGTGTGCATATCTCTGTGTCGACTCAGGCCGCTTGTCAATGCAAATTAGATATTAGCGCATGGTTTATATGTTAATAAACTGAAAAATGCAATTTTTACATTACTACTCTTGCATCTATAATCCACAAGCTGTGAAAAATCTCGTCAATGGCAAGGGCACGTCAGCCCAAGGCCAAACAAAGCATCTCTATAGGGCTCATCTGCCCAAGCATCGAAGAAGGGGCACGCAAGCCCAATTACGTCAATTGGGGCACGCCATCCCATTCACCGTCCTTCTATCTGGGTATGCATCTCAGAGGCAACAGGCAGTAAAGTACTGGGGCTCATTGATAGTCCTTAAGCATCGTTGTCCTCCTAAGAGCCGCCCTTAGCTAGGGTCTGCATTTTCAGTTTGTGCACTTTGTTAGTATATACATCTTTGCATATTGTATATATCAACTGTTGAAAACAGGAAGGTGGCCAGAATGGTCGCCATCAAGACTTTGTTTACCAAAGGATGCGATGCAATCTCCTGCGGTTTTGTTATTGTTGGTCAGCGGATGCGAAGAAATCTCCCTGAGTTCACGATTTATTTACCGAAGGATGCGATGCAATCTCCTACGGTTTTGTTCTCGTCGGTCAGCGGAGGCAATGGAAATCTCCCTAACTCTCAATTTGTTTGCCGAAGGATGCGATGCAATCTCCTGCGGTTTTGTTATTGTTGGTCAATGGATGCGAAGAAATCTCCCTGAGTTCACGATTTGTTTACAGAAGGATGCAATTCAATCTCCTACGGTTTTGTTTTGTTTGTTTAGTGGAGGCAATGGAAATCTTCCTAACTCTCAATTTGTTTGCCGAAGGATGCGATGCAATCTCCTGCGGTTTTGTTATTGTTGGTCAGTAGATGCAAAGAAATCTCTCTGAATCCATGATTTGTTTGCTGACGAATGCGATTGAAAAATCTCTTGCAGCATTGTTCACATGGCAGGATGCGATAAAATCATCTGCGGAACCAAATCAACGACAGCCGGTCCTGTCCAAATCTCAACGGTCGATCAGTTTGCACACTGATCTGCCATCTTAATCAACGACAGCCGGTCCTGTCAATTATCAATGGCACGATCATCCTAAAGCATGATCAACCATATCATCAATGACGGTCCGCCATATCGTCCTTCTCAATTCAGCGATGGTCAGCCATATCATCAACAACGTCAGTGATGACAACCAACCATATCGTCCCATCCATCCACCGACAATCATAATATAGTTCAATGGTCCACCTATCCACAACTAGTTGTTCTCCAGGAGAGTCCGCCTCGGCCTGCCACAAACGACTACCGCTACATCAGTCTAGTTTTGCGCGCATCTTCCAGCAGCCTTATTGCTCTGTCTCGAATGATTTTTGATAAGGAGATTGGCTCTGATTCCGAACATATGGAATTCGACCTGCCTGACATGACCTACCCGTGTTTGTTAAAATGCTTCGTACCAAGGATGGCTTGATCGCCAGTAACGACAGCCTGCCTCATCCAAATCAGCGACGATCCATCTGTCCAAATTCAAAATCAGCGACGATAAATCCGTCCAAATTCAAAATCAGCGACGATCAATCCGTCCAAATCCAAAATCAGCGACGATCTATCCATCCAATTTCAAGTCAGTGACGATCCATCCGTCCAATTTCAATTCAGCAGTGACAGCCTATCCTGTCCAAATTCGATCAACAAGCGGCGATTCACTCGTCCATTTCTACTTTCATCCCTAGCAATGGACCGCCCGTCCATTCCACCAATCAGGTTCCTTAAGTTTACTTGTCTACTTTGCTAGTATGCTTTGTTCTGGATTGCCTTGAGGGGTGTCTAGAATTCTTTGACGTTACTTGTACCAAGTCGATGGTGCTTCAAGTGCCGTCAAAGAGGGGCTACTGTAAACACCCCAATCTAGGCTTCCAGATTAGTTTACTTACGGTTTTTGATTCCCCGATGATGAAATGGATCAAGAACACCCCGGGAATGATAAGTGCTTTAGCTTTGAGTGTTTGATACCCTGTTTGAACTTTTGAACCTAGTCTATGCCTTTCAAAACCCCCAAAAAAATTTATTGATACACATTAGTTCAGACCCAGTGCGTGTGGGTCAAAGTGCCAAGTATTGGTCAAATAGTCAGGTTTGACCATGGACCAATTCTGGGTGGTTTGGACTTGCCACGATAGTTATTAATTGGGGCGCGATGGTCCCACTCTATTGCGCGATGGTCAGCGTCTGGTCAAACTTGCTTTATTCATCATGCAGAAGTCATTACCAATGGTGTGCAGCTCGTTAGAAGCTTCTATTTTGCCCGAAAAATAGTATTTGGACTGGGGGTGTCCACATCCCCCATCTCTCCCACCAATCTTTCCAAAGGTGGAAACTTGTCCACCAAGCCCCCCCAACCAGCCATTGCTTGGCTGGTTGCACCTCCATACCTGCCTTCTCTTTCCCTATAAATACCCCCTTTGTTCATCCATTAAAAAGGTTAACATTTTTCTAAAAGGTTCCAAAAAATGTTCAAAGGGTTACAATTTCAAAGGGTTACAAAGTTCTAAGTTTTAAAGCCCTAAGTTATACCCTCAGGAACATAGCTTGTTCTTCATCCATTCAACCACTAAATCAAGCCTTCAAATCTCAAAGCTCAATACACTTTCAAACCCAAAAAGCAAAGGTATAGCTTACCTTGGAGTGATAAATCACTTATGCTTCATCACGCCACAAGTAGTACAAGCAATTCATATAAGCATGCTCACAATCATCTTAAAGATCAAAATACAAATACTTGAGATGGAAAGTAAATAAAGATAACCTACTTTCTACTTGGGATGGAAGATAAGAAGATCCTACCTTGATCCGAAACTAGTCGGGGCCGAATAAGCAAGTTGAAAAATTCTACGGGCGGTGAAACTTTCAAATCTGGACCGAACTTTGGATGGCAGTAACTCGGTCAATCTTTGGCCGAATATGATCATTCTTGGGTTGAAATCGAAGCTCTAGAAGTGTTCTACAACTTTCGTGAAGGAAGTTGATCCTAGAAACTTCTTTAGGTAGGAGAAAACGGTGATAAAGGAAGAGACAGTAAGCTGTCTAGAAATGGAAATCCGAGATTTTTACTGAACTTTGGATGACAATATCTTTGTCATTTCTTCACCAATTGGGGTGGTTCTTAGGTCTAACTTGAAGGTCTCGAAGTGCTCTACAAGTTTCCCGAAGGAAGTTAGTTCTAAAAACTACCCTAAGCAGGAGAAAACTGAGGATTTACGATGGGACAGTAGGCTGCCTGGAAAAACAACAATGGTTTCTAGAGAGAAGTGAGAGCAAGAAGTGAAGGTGTGAGTTGAATGGCATGGGAATGGCTCTATTTATAGCCAAAACTTTGGCTCTCTCTCCTCTTTCAAGGCCGGCCCCCCTCTCTCTCTCTCTACCTCAAATTTTGACACATGTCAAGCAATCTTTGAAAGATCAAAGGCTAACCCTAGGCTTGCATGGCTAGGATTTGATTCTTGGAAGATTTTGGAAGAGAAAGGATAATTTGTACAAGATTTTGTGTTAAACAAATGTAGAAGGACAATGGAAGAATATATTCTTGGCTAGGAAGAATCTTACCCAAGGATTTGAAAGGATATGGAAGATCAAGATGGTACAATCCAATCTCTTTCTTTCCTCCTTCCTCTCTCAAGTACACTATATATAAATATGCATACATACAATGTACAAGAACAATAAAATAATAAGTACTTCACCACATGGGGATTTAGAAAATGACTTGTTTATTAAACCCATGTACTAGTTGAAAGACTAACCTTATTACCCAATAGATAATAAATCCCCTAGTATTTATTGTCCAATGGACAAAGGTAATAAGGGAAATTTTATATTAAAATAACCAAAGTTGTCCTTAAAAGCATGTGTAAAAATCTAATTTTTGTAAAGATATTAGTACCAAACAAATCTAGGGTGTAGATAGACCCCAATATTTTAATACATAAAATCACATGGGAAATCCAAATCTTGATTATAAAAACAAAGCCTTGTACCTTGTTGAAAGATTAGTGCTATTACCCAATGGGTAATAGTTTCCCTAGTGGTTAATAACCAAAGGATAATAGAGTAAGGTACTTTAAAGTAATACCATGGTACTATAAGCTAGTATATATAACTATATATATAGGTACTTTAATATAATCAAATAAATACTTTAGGTAGAAAACTAGATTTACTCTATTGTCCAATGGACAAAGAAATCCCAAACATTTATCATCCAATGGATAAAGGCAACAAGGTTCAAGAGGTTCAAAAGGTTCATCTAGTGACTAGGTGACTTCCTAGTTCGGTTTCTCCAACAAGCCGGTTAGAAGCTAACTAGGCTTGCTAAGTAGGGCTTAAAGTCAAAAATTGAATTTTAAGGGGCTAAAATGTAATTATGACAAACTATAGGAAAATAAAAGATAATTACAATAAAATTCAAATATTTAACGGAATTTTTATTTACCGAAAATCAGGGCCGTTACAATGGAAATGTTTTTAAGGTAAATGGGCAAAGGCTTAAGCCATTTTTGGAAAAGTTTCCAGTTGAGGAAATTGAGGAGTTGGTCGCTCCTGTATATCCGGTTGACCTTGTTGTTTGATTTGGCTAGCTAATCTATGTTTGCACGGGGAGCAAAAGCATAACCACTGAACTTAACTGTTTGTTGGACCCGGCCCCCGGGGAGGCGGTAGCCACCATTGACTTAGGTATTTTTAGCTCCGCACACAGCTATTTAAAAAAGGAATGTGTGCCCAGCTCCTGTTAGTAAGGGCAATGTTTAGTTTCTTGTACATATATGCATGGTTGTTAAGTTTTAGGATATTCACTTGATAAGATTTCACCAATGCATCTTTGTCAAGGGCTTTAATTAGTTCACTTTGTAGTAGTTTGCCATTAATGATCCATGCTTTCCAGATATGCCCTTATCGGGAGCAGTTTAGGTCTTTAGGTGAGACTTGGTATTCCCGTGCTTTGGCGCTAGGCTCTGATGTAACAAGTTTCGACGGTCTAGTATAGCCACCCGTGTCTTATCTCTCCAGTGAGACTCGGGAAGAAAAGTATGACTCGTAAGATTGCGTGAAAATCAGGTGGTGTCTTTTGATGTTTTTCTTTGTATTTATGTTTGTTTGGTGCCCGTATAACACGAGCCGGACGATTCTAATGTCATTTGTCTCTTAGTAGGTAGTTCGAGCTTAAGTCTTTTGCAGGGTATACGTGCTACCACACCAGCCTTTGTGGTTTGGGTCTAACATTAGGGTGAATGAGGCATTCAGGAGCCCTAAGAGTGGGTGCGATTACGTGTCGTAGTTGTTAGTCCAATAAAGCTTTGACCATGGCCCTATGTGACTATCTATGGTTCTATTGGAAGAGCTGAAGGAGTCGACCTTGAAAGTTGTTCGCATGGCGAAAGGAGATGGTGACGCCAAAGCCTCCAACTTGGTCGAGGTATATAGGGGTTGACATTCCCTCAGAGGTACACTCTTTTGTTCTTTCCCTCTCAATACTGTTGTTCTCCATGTTATAAGGGTATAACATATTTTAAGTTAGGGGGAGGGATATGTAGTATGCTATATATGTTTTTATGCTTTTAGTATAAATTTTTTATAGTATAATTTTTTTTCGTTTTTAGTAGAACAATCCTTCTGTTAGTACAAAGTTAGTGGAATTAAATGACTTGGCACATGCTCACTAAGTCTCTAATCGACAAGAGTTCGGTGTTTAAACTTTGGTGTTTTTGTACATCTCAACTCGCATGCATGATTAAGGATGAACAATTTGGTGTTGAGTGGGTTGTGAGCAAGTTTTTAACCATATCCTATCCAATTTTTAACTTTTTGTTCTTAGCATAGGTTATAATCTCTTGTTCATGCCTAAGTGTGTGTGTTGTCTATTTTGAATCATTTTGGAATTTATGGTGTATTTAGGATACAAGCCATTTTTGTATGATTAAACCACATATGAGTCCCATCGTCCTTAAAGAATAAAGCCAAGTCCATGTCATTCATACTTTGCTTAGGGAATCGGATGTTCGGTTGGATGGTGGAAGGTGTTGTAGTGTTTCAAAGTGGTGATATTCTGGGTCTGCATTCAAGGTTTCTGATGTGTTTTGGGTTCTTGTTGGCATTGGCAAGGGAGTGAATGAGAAAAGTTCTGGAGTTAAGCTTTAGGTTTCCATACAACCAAAAGGGTTGTATCCATACAACTCGGTTACATTTTGGACAGCTTCTAGCGCATCCATACAACCTTCTGCCAAGAGGTTAACTGGCAATTCCAGCAGTTAAAGGGGCACGGCCAAACCACTTCTTCTTTCTATCTTTTTTCTTCTTCCACTTCTCCAACCCGAAAACCCTAGCCCCAAACCTCCATAACCATTTTAAAAACCCTCAATTCACTACCAAATCTCACCATTCTTCAACCAAAACAACCCCAAATGACCTTCTCTCCAAGTTTCAAGTAAGGATTCAAGAGTTTTCACACTTGTTCATCAAAAATCAAGGTAACACGAATTTTCTTTTTCTCTCCTTGTTTTTATTTTTTCCCACCATCAAAAACCCCCAAAACCTCCATATATCTTCCATATAAACCATCACAAACCCACCCCCAACACCAATTTCAACCCTGCCTGTGTGGCCCGTGATCCTCGATCTGGTTCCTTCCTTCGCTGGTTCAGTGGTTTCGTAGCCTGCAGAATGAATGCACGACTAAGACCCGGTCGGGGGTTGCCCGGTAAGGCCCTCCAGCGAGAGGATAAGTATGTGCAGAGAGAGAGGAAAGAGACTAGGGTTTTTAGGCAGTATTCGCGTGTACCTCTTTTGGGCGTCATCCTCCAGTATTTATAGAGCCTCCTTGACTTGCTCCCCAAGCACGGACACGTGCCTCGCACGAGCCAGGTGTTGTCATCTTGACGTCACCGGACAAATCTGGTAATCGTTTTGGCATGAGCTGGCATGCTCCATGTGCGTTCATGATTATCCTTTGGCATAACCATCTCCGCATGTGGGTGGGCACGTGGCCGCACAGGTGGCCAAGTCCGGAGGACCATGGCGGTCACCGAGCCTAAAGGGTAGCCGAGCACAAAGTGAATTTGGGCCAGGCGAAAATCGTCCACAGAGCTACCTCCCAAATGGTGGCTGAGCTTGAAATAAACTCTCTATCGCCGGACGCAATGTAAAGGCGAAACCAACGACTGGTATGCCTCAGCTCAGATCGAGCCCCAGTGGGGTTGTAGTTGAATTCATCCTTCTACAATAGCCCCTTAATCTCTGCCGTCGCCAAGCGCACGGTTGGGATTGATATTAAACTTTGGTTGAGCCTTATGAACTGTCACGACCTCAATTTTCAACATCAATAAATATTACATTTCTAATAAGGGAACCTCACAAATCGTACATATTACCCAAAAGGATTTCCCACCTGTTTAATTTACAAATATATCCCCATGTTTAAAGAAATACAACATTGGCACCTCGGCCAAAATCAACTGAGATACAGATACAATACGGTCAGAATATTACAAACTTTAGTCAAAAGATAAGTCAAGAGTTAATTAGTTACAAAACCATCTTTGGCCAAAAGAAAATCTATCACAAAGATGAATAAGTAACTAAATAAAGTTTAGTTTCCAAAAGTCTTCATGTACAAGCACACCGTTGCATGCAGCCTACTGTCCAACGTTCGAACCTGAAAAGAAGGATTTTGTTGAGCTACACTAGCCCAGTAGGAAAATCTTTACTAAATTTACATGTAAATATGATGACGAGTGCAAACAAGAGAGGATAAGGAAATACAGTTCGACAGACGATAACCAATCAATTCGCAAATGAAACCCCATTGAAATCGAATGCATAGGCCATACAATACTAACCCCTTCTAATAATCCCAACCCGACTTGCTAACCCAAACTCCCACCATCGGTATTTCCACCACTTGCGTTACCGGATAACACCATAAGGACTACCGTGTTACCACCACTTGCGTCACAGTGATCCCTAGCGACTCGGGTTACCGTATTACCACCACTTGCCTTACGAAACCCTTTAAGTCTCCGTATTACCACCACTTGCGTTACGGGACTTCCTAAATCAACCTTCAACCCCAAATCAACTATTTCCTCATATAACATACAAGCTAAGACTCCCCCATGAACCCATTCATAGATGGAACACCCTACATTATGCCAAAGTCATCACAAATGCACCATGAATGATCACACGATACCAACAATCTATAGAAAGTACATTACAACGTTTAACTAAGTCAATTCTTATCCGGTTATTGCTAACGGAAGACCAACGGACCAAGGAGTACATCGAACCATCATAGGAAGTCAATTAGACAAGATTGAGATAGTTTAGGAGGTGTTCAAAAGGGTTTAGAAGTGATTGGAGGTCAAAACAATCAACGGAGAAGCAAAAGGTGCAAAACTGGAGTTAAGCTCACTGTATCGATACGCGCTTAATCCGTATCGATACTCTACTCTCTGACCAAAAAGATAAGCTAATGGTATCGATACGGCCTTAATCCGTATCGATACCACGGGGCTTCGGGTAGAACTTTCAGCAGATTTTCAGACATGCTCTAAAACCAAAATTCGACAATCAAGGGCACGATTCTACACCAAATCAACACATAAACATGTAAAAGAAGTAAAGAAGTCCCTACCTCGCAATAATGGTCGAGATTCAAGCGTTTTTGAACTCCGAAACTTCGATTTAAACTCAACCCAAGGATCTCCGAGCTCAAGAACGCGATTGCAAGGCCAGAGGGAGGTTGTTTCTTGAAGATTTTGGGAGATGGAGTGGAGTTTTGGGTGAGAAGAGAGGAGAGAGAGAGAGAGCCGGTGGAGGGAGGGAGAGAACGGATGAGAGAGAGTTGGGAGATGAGAATTTTTTTCTCCTACATCTAACACACACCCCTTATATACCCACATATCTTTAAATCACACCCACACACCCTCAACTCTCTATTCTTTCACTCTAGCCCTCAATCCAAAATATCCACCAATTAATCCATATTTTCTCAATTAGGCATTTAATAACTAATTTCAATAATTAAATAAATTACGGATCTCTACATGAACGCCAAACATGAATCGTGGTTATTGGGCAGAACTTGGCCGAGCCCCAATCACTTTTCAACAAACCGCCATGGACAAGAACCAACGGAGGTGCACCAGGTGTCTATCTCTAGTTGAGTACGGCTGACAGGGGGACGGCTGGCAGACGTGCAGCTCTACAAAGCTGACCTGTCATCGCCACGTGTCGAGCGTTTACTGGCCATTGGTTCGGTGGTGTAATGATGGGTAGGAAATTTGAACCACCAACCCTAGCCCTATATAAGGGACGTCGAGATGAGATAGAAGGGTTTCAACCTCTCCCTCTCTCTAGAACTTCATAGCCAGAGCTTCGTTCATCACCCATTTGTCATCCATACCAGATTTCCAAAAGATTCAACATCAATCCTTGCAAAAGTTCCAGGTATTCGCTCGACTCTGACTTCTCTTCATTTTTCTGCAATTTTTATGCCTTTTCCCTCGTGATTCTGGGTTTTTTAAGGGGTTTTCTGTTATGTACGAACAGTACACCCCTAGGCAAGAACAGTGATATTCATCCTATTCTTCCGAACCCCAATCTTAGTTGTTGGTTGGGTTTGGAAGACGCTGAGTAAGGCCGAGCCCCACAACTAGAGTTCCAGACTTTCCCGAGCTTGAATCTCCATAGGACAAAAATATGGTGGGCCAGTAGGGTAGCCGAGCGTAGGGAGATCCTCATTTGTCGCCGATGATAAGGTTTCTCATTATCTTCTTGTGTTGATAGGTCTGGCTCACCCGGTTATAGTCATCTCTTCCGACTTTGAAAGCTCGGGAGACGACTCTGGAGACTCGATAATCTGCGAGTGTTTGGAAAGACATAGAAGTCGACGCCAGATATTTTCCATCGCCTCGAACATGTCAGCTGACACAAGTGATTCAAACGCCGAGCGCGACTATGAGTATGGAGCGGACGGGTTCAATACCGAACTCGAGATCTCGTTGATATCGTCCACAAGATCCGAGACCGAGCCCTATCTTGGGCCAGAAGCCGAATCCTGACTCCATGATCAAGCCAACGCCACTTCTTCCCGGCATAACGAGGCATAGTCCGAGGCTCAGTCCGAGAACAACGAGATCACCGACCTTTACGAGAGGGGTCAGGTTTGCCCCCATGCACACTTCTTTAGCAGAGAGCCTAGGGAATACCAAAGTTTCTACCGAGAGTACAATATTCCCGACAACGTCATGGTCAGCCAGGTAGCGAGCAATAGAATAAGGGACAAGAGGGAACACCACCCTGAACACATCACTGTCCCTTTGATGGCAATATGTGAGGCCAGGTAGAGGTTCCCTCTCCACCCCTTCTTGAGGGAACTTCTGGCTCGGTTCAGCATCGTCCCTCATTACTTCGCTATTAACAGTTATCGAATAGTAATGTCAGTGATTAAGTTGAAGGAGCTCCATGACCTAGAGTTTACTGTTGCCAACCTTTTTCACACTTACATCATGTCTAGGCACGGCCAGACCGAGCGTCAATACTTGTTAACACGCAGCAAGAAACAACCCTTGGTGGATGGTTTGCCCGACACTGACAAATGGGCCAATTTTTATGTTGAAGTTAGCGGTAACTTTGAGTTCGGCAGCCAGTCCAACTGTAGATTCAGCGTTCCAAAAATCAAAGACTTCAGAGGTAGCTTGACCACCTTTGTTGATGCCGAACCTAGTTGTTTTCAAATTTTTCAATCGTTGACTTTTGTTTCTCCTTGCAGATTACCGAGCCATAACAAAGACTCAGCAGTCTCTATCCGTTGAGGCACACGTCGACATCCTCCTATCACAAGCTTGTAGAGATTCGCCGACACTACTCGGTTACGAGCCTTCTTACAAGGGAAAGCTCAAGAGGAGGGGAAAAGAGGCGGGGCCGAGCAAAGAGGATAGAAGCCGAGGGAAAAAGATGCGGCCGCCAGGATGTATCAAGCAGCCAAGGGTCAAATTACCGACGTTCAGGAAACCAGCCGAGTTTTGGTTTCAAGAGAGTCGGCAGGCCGAGCTCCCAGGCATCAGCGTTCCTCTTCAAACTCTTGAGCCCGAGTCCACCGGCGACATAGGAATAAGAAACGTAGTCCGTGTGAACATCAGGGACGGTGCTACCATTCGTCAAAAAGAGCCTGGTTTGGCCGAGCCCGCCGAAAAGAGACAAAAGGTCACTCCCGACTTTTTCCCGACCAAGCCGCCGAACCCACTCCCGAGCGAGAAGGAAAGGACCGAATCATCAACCGCGGGTGGCTTGAAGGCGGTTCAAAAATCTTTGGGTTCGGCTGGCCCTGTCGCCACTCAAGAATTCGCTCCATCCTATGCCTTGGCCGAGGGTAAGGTCGTTTCAGTGGAGGATTCCGTCAAAGTCAAACCTGGACTGGCCACTACAATGCTCCAAGGCTTGGCTCTGCCGAAGGATATGCAAAAAATTCCCGAAGGCCTCCAGGCGAGCCTAGTTCATGCGAGCGCTTACCTCGTTTAGGTGTTGTCTAAGCCCAGTTCTCCTCCCCTAATAATCATTGTTTTATTGCTTCAGAGTCTGTGTTGATGTTCTTTCTGTTTAACAGGTCGGGCAAGCTTTGCTCCGCACGTCAAAAAATGCCGAGCTCGTTTTGGCCGAGAGGGCTCGTTTTCACGAGGACCTGAAGGTCGAGCGTGAGAAGGTAAGGAGCTATAAGGGCAGCCTAAAAATAGCGAAGGCTCAGGTCGCCGAGTTAAAGAAGCAAAAAGAGGAAATGAAGGAGAAGCTGAAGAAGGCCGAGCATGAGGTGGCCAGGGTTTTGAGGAGAGAGAAGAGAAAAATGAAGGAGGTGGATGGGGCGGCATATCAGGCTGATTTCAACCGAGCCGGGGCCGAGTACATGAGGGATGCTCGGTCGATGGTAAATGACACCATCAGGATGAGGATCCCCATCTCCTACCGAACGGGATATAAGGATGGCGTGAAGGCTGCCTGTGGAGTTATGCAGCTGGAGGCCGATATGAATTTGACAAAATCAATTCCAGCCCCAATTACACGTGAGCTCGTCCTCCCATATACTGAAGATGAGTATACACCCCTCCCTCCCGAGGAGTTTCCTGAGAATGAGGATGATGTTGAAGACCTCACTGACGCCGACGCCGACGCAGGAGATGGCTTAGGAGGGAAAGGAGATGGTGAGGGTGGTGAGAAGGCCGTTGGGGACGCCGAGCGTGAGCCTTTATATGTTGACACAAACGCTGAGGTCAAGGCTGATGTTAACACTGTTGTTCCCCAAGCTACTATCAAATCTGAAGACGCTGCTCAAGGCTGAGGAAGAAACACTCACAGGGTTCCGGACTTTGGGTGGCCAGTTACCGTAGTTGACAACCTAATATTTCAGTACTTGTTAAGTTTTGCTTCTTTTTGTACTTGGAACTTTTTTGTTGGACTTGACAGATCCGCCCTCTGATTTTGCTATTTTAGATGTAATTGTTTGTGGGTGTCGGCTTTGAACGGTTCGTCGAATCTTGATTGCATGATGTTTTCTCTCCTGTTTTTTGTTTGCAATGTTCTCGTCTTTGGAAAATTTTGACATGCTTGTTTTGGAATGGTAGTTATCCGTAGCCCCTACTTTGGTTTGGGTTCAGCTAAGTAGTTAAATTATGGCCGAGCCTTGACCAAAGTATGATAATCCAGTAGAATTGTATTTGCCGCCGAGCTTGCCATTATCCTCGGCAATCATTCCAACGTAATTGACATTATGTAAGCAACCAAAAGTTGGATGGGTGCCCATTCCTGTGGTTGGGGCTCGGCTAAGTTGCCAGCCCCTAGCCAAGGTTAAGAGGTGTTTAACATTTGTGGGTGGTTTGCTCACCAAAGCGTGAGTATAACCGGGCTGTAGCCGACCCTAATGTCTTTCTAAGCCGAACCGGGGCCTAAATTCCATCCATAATGTGTCTTTAGGCTTGGTGGACCTGGTGTCCTTTGGTTGCTTCTTTGGGCAGTAGTAATGGTCGAAGCAAGGGCGTAAGAGCCGTTTGTGGATGTGACCGAGGTCAACGTTTGTGGTTGGCCGTGTGAGCCGAGGGAAAGTATAAAGGAAAATGTATCTAAAATTGCAAAGGACAACGACTGCCAGATAAAATTCTTCCCGGATTTGATAAACAGTAAATACAAGTTGAAGGTAAAGACTTGGGCCGAAGCCAACAAAAAGAGATTGAAACGTTGGTGGTCAAAGCCAACAAACATTTGGTATAAAGAAAAACAGGATAGTCAGTGGCCGAACACGAGGCGCACTATTGGTATTCGGACTACATGTATGCCTTCTTTAGATTCTGTGCATTCCATGGGTTAGTTAGAACTTTCCCATTCATGTCCTCCAGCTCGTAGGCACCTGCACCAGCGATCTTGACAATACGAAAAGGTCCCTCTCAGTTGGGCTTGAATTTCATTTTCTTGCTGGCTTGCACGACTTTTCGCCAAACCAAATCGTCTGGCTTGAACGTTTTGACTCGCACGCTTCAGTTGTATCCTTTGGCCACTTGCTGCTGGTACTCGACGAGCTTCAAGCGAGCGTCATCACGCTTCTCTTCTGCCAAGATCAGCTCTTGTTCCACAGCTTCATTGTTTGTTTTGGGGTCGAATGTTTCTGTTCTGAGGGTTGGAAACTTCGACTCCAATGGGATCACAGCTTCCATGCCGAATGCCATTGAAAACGGTGTCTGGCCGGTGGAACGCCTTGGTGTAGAACAGTAGGCCCATAGGACGCATTGCAATTCTTCAGCCCATTTACCTCTTTTGGAGTTTAGCCGACGCTTGATACCGGCACAAACTGTCTTGTTCGTTGCTTCGGCTTGGCCATTTCCTTGGGGGTATGCTGGTGTAGCGTTGAAAAAACGTATCCCAAACTTGGCACAAAGGTTGGTGAGGTCCTTGCCGACAAACTGGGTCCCGTTATCTGAGACGATGACGTAAGGAACGCCGAACCTGGTCACAATGTTACGCCAGATGAATCTTCGAACATCAGCTTCAGTGGTTGTCACGAGGGGTTCAGCCTCAACCCATTTGGAGAAGTAATCCATTGCCGTGATCAAAAACTTGAAGCCTCTAGGAGCCGTCGATAGTTTTCCCACGATATCGAGCCCCCATTGTGCAAAGGGCCAGGGACTAGTGATGGGGGAAAGATTCTGGGCAGGTTGCTTTAGTATGGGAGAAAACAGTTGGCATGGTTGGCATCCGCGAACGACTTCTTCACAGTCTTTCTTCATGTTCTTCCAAAAGTAGCCTTGGCTTATTGCATGTTGGCAGAAAGAGTAGCTGCCAGAGTGGCAGCCATAGCTACCTGAGTGGAGTTCGGCCACAATTTCAGGTACTTGCGTGGGGTGGACAACGAGGAGATATGGTCCAGAGATGGATTTCCTGTAGAGTTGGCTGCCTTCGGAAAGCCAGTAATAAATGGCCTTGTTTCTGACACGAAAAGCCTCCTTCTTGTCTGTGGGTAGGATGTTGTGTTGAAGGAACGTCACGATCTCGTCCATCCAACTTGGGCCGAGTTCTACATTGAGTACCTCTAAAGTGGACTCGAAAGACGGGTGGTCAATACTGCCAAAGTTGATGGTTCTGAATTCTGAGGCTATAGAAGCCGAGGCAAGGCCCGCGAGTGCATCTACATGTGCATTGTGCTCGCGGTTGATCTGTTCGATGCTGAAGTTGCAAAAGTGAGAGATGAGCTCGGCTGCTGTAGCTTGATATTTCGACATTCGAGGGTCCTGAGCCTCGTAGTCCCCAAGTACTTGATTAACGATGAGTTGGGAATCGCAATAAACGACGAGGTTGGTGACTTTCATCGCTATGGCAGAGCGTAAGCCAGCGAGGAGGGCTTCATATTCGGCTTCATTGTTGGTGGCGGGGAAGGCGATGTTGAGAGAGCTTTCGTGAAGCGTCCCACAAGGTGAGACTAAGACTATGCCTGCCCCGGCTCTGTTGCTGTTGGAAGCCTCGACGACGTTTAAGCACCAAGTCTCTCCTTGAAAAAGATGCCATGGCTTAACCGAGGGGTTTTGTTCGGCGACAGTGGGTAGAGTTAGAGCGTTGAGTGTTACTGCATCCTCAGGAGTTAGTTTCGCTAAGAAGTCGGCCAACACCTGGCCCTTGATTGTCGTTTGTGGCTCAAAGCTGAGATCAAAGTTTGTAAGTTCGACAGCCCATTTAAATACCCGATTGGAAATATCTGCCTTTTGAAAGAGAGCTTTGAGGGGGTGTTCGGTTAAGACGATAATTGCGTGGGACTGGAAGTAATGCAGTAGTTTTCTTGCTGCCGAGATGAGAGCGAGGGCTAGTTTCTCCAGCGGAAGATAGCGTGTTTGTGCCGGGAGAAGTGTTGCGCTTGTGAAGTATATTGGCTTGTCATCAGCCCCTTCCCGGCGAACGAGGGCAGAACTGACCGCGTGGGCGGAGACAGCAAGATACAAATATAGGGTCTCGAATTCCTTTGGTTTTACCAGTAATAGGGCCGAGCTTAGATATTCTTTGAGTTCACCCAAAGAGCAGTCGCACTCTGGAGTCCATTCAAAGCTGTGTCGGCTCTTGCCTTTCATCGCGTGAAAGAAGGCATGGCATTTGTCGGAGGACTTACTGATGAACTGGTTCAAAGTGGCTACCATTCCAGTGAGCCGTTGGACTTCCTTGATTGTTCTTGGTGGCCGCAAATTTGCAATGGCTTTGATTTGGTTGGGGTCAGCTTCAATACTGCGCCTGGTAACCAAATGCCCTAGAAACTTTCCATCACTCACGCCGAACGCACACTTCTCAGGGTTTAAGCGGAGCTTGTAGAATTTAAGGATGTCGAATATTTCTTTCAACTCTTGGAGGTGGTTGTTCTCCTTCTGACTTTTGACAACAAGGTCGTCGACCTAGGCTTCCAAAGTGTGGCCAATTTGAGCATGCATCATCTTGAATATGGCGCGGTTGAATGTAGCGCAAAAGTTTTTGTGACTGAATGGCATAACGCGGTAACAAAAAACACCATAAGGGGTGATGAAGGCTATTTTTTCCATGTCATCTGGGTCCATGGCTATCTGATGGTAGCCACGGTAGGCGTCGAGGAAGCTTAGCCAAGCATGTCCTGCTATTGCGTCAACCAGTTGATCGATCTTGGGAAGTGGGAACCAATCTTTTGGACAAGCATCGTTAAGGTTGGTGTAGTCAACGCAAACATGCCATTTGCCATTTTTCTTCTTAACGACCACCGTGTTTGAAAGCCAAGTTGGGTATTGCACCTCTTGTATGGCATTAGCTTCCAGTAACTGCTTTACTTCGTCTACTACGGCGACGGCATGTTCAGTGGCCAACCACCACGAACTACTGGCTTCGCATCTTTCTTGACGTTGAGAGAGTGGCAGATGAAATCTGGGTCGACCCCAGGCATCTCGTTGGGGGTCCATGCGAAGACTTCTATGTTGTTCCTTAGGTATCGGAACGTTTCTTCCTGGTCGTTATTGCTGAGTGAGGATGCGATTAAGAAGAAACGTGAACCATCCTCATTGATAGGCATTGGGATTAGGTCCTCTTCAATTTTGTCCTCGGCTTTCTGGCCGATGTCTTCAATCACGGCCATGTCGGGGACTTCAACCCATTGTACTTGTTTGGCCTTGGTGGAGTTGTGGACAGCTGAGACATAGCACTTTTTCGAGGCGACTTGATCACCTCGCAGATCTTCCTGTCGTCCGTTGGAGCCAATGAAGCGGACAACCTGGTGGTAGGTTGAAGCAATTGCTTGCATGCCATGAAGCCAGGTTCAGCCAAGAATTGCGTTATACGGGCTCGACACGTTGACGACGATAAACTCGACGGTCAATGTTTTCAAACCTACAACGACCGAAAGGAAGATTCGACCGAGCGGCCAAATCAGTGCTCCGTTGAATCCAATGAGAGGGACTTTGGCGGGTTGTAGGGTTGACTCTGGGAGGTCAAGCTTTTTGAACAGGTCATAGTACATCACCTTTGTTGAGCTTCCCTGATCGATGAGGACTCTTTTGACATCGTGGACTCTGATTTGCACAGTCACGACGAGAGCATTGGAGTGTGAAGTTTGTACAAACTCAAGGTCACGCTCGGTGAAAGTGATGGTCCACTTGGGCTATTCGTCTGGGCATGGGCGTTTTGACCCGAGTCTCACCGCAAGTATCTGTTTAGAAGTGGAGGCGCGATCGAGGTCGGCTCAAAGGTTTGTTTGGGATTCTTTTGTCACTGGGCCATGGATGACATGTATCGCCAGCCGTGGTTCGTTGGGGTTGGGATTTCCGGCAGGTGGACGGGCAGGTGTTTTTGCTTGATCAATGTATTGATCAAGATGGCCTTGGGCCGCCAAATGTTCCAACAGCGCCTTATACGGAGCGCATGCCGTTGTGTAGTGGCCCAGCTCATTATGATATGAGCACTTCTTCCTTAGGTTCTAATCCGTTTGGCCATTGCCTGTGCCAAGCTTACCTTGCAGCCACTCGAACCATGGCTGCCTCATGATCTCCTTCAGAAAGGACCAGATGGGTTCTTTGAAGTGGGTGATTTTGGTTACGTAGTTGTGCTCTTTTAGGTGGCGTTTCTTCCCCTCTTTGATGTTGTTGATGTGTTTCTTTGGCTGAGATTGCTGAGTTGCGATTAGTGTCGGCAGCTGGGAAGCTTTCATCGGTAGAAAGGTTGTTGAATTTGGAATCCCCTGAGCGGCTCGGTCCGCGTAGAATTCTTCAAGAGCACAGAACTGTTCTACGACGCGCAACAATTCTCCCATGTTGTGCAGATGTCGAATAGCCAGTTCATCTAGTATCTTGCTGCCAGATTCCAACCAATTTTTGAAGGTACGTGCAGCCCAGTACTCGTCGATTCCAGGAATTTCATTGAAAAGTTGCCAACACCGCTCGGTGTAGTGTCTGAGCGTTTCATTTGGGATCTTCCTCATCTGGGACAAGGATTCAGGCTCCTTGGCCGTCCTGTTACTAGTGATAAAGCAAGTGTTGAAGGCATGTTCAAAATTGGCTAGGTTACGTATGGATCCAGCAGGCAATTTGTTGAACCACTGGAGTCCAAGGGAGCCGAGGCTAGATGGGAACGCTTTGCATTTGATTTCGTCCTTTGTGGTGCATAGTTCAATTGTTTGGTGAAAGTGAATCAGGTGAGTGTATGCCTCGCAAGTGGCTGGATCAAACTTCGTGAACTTTGGCAAGTGGAAGTTAGGTTCGGCTACGGTATTGTTGATGTGGGATGTGAAGGGCGAGACGCCGAGGTCCTTCAACTGAGGCTCAAACCCTGGACGCGGTGGTTTGCCGAGTTCGTCCCTCCGTGTCCTCTTTGGGAACTTTTTCTGCGGGTTTCTTGCGGGCTCGGCTGCGAAGCTTGTCCCGTAGGTCCATCGTTGTTCCGTGAGGGTGGTCAACTAATTTCTCCCTGTCCCAACGGGTTTTGTTTTCGTTCTCCATCCCTTCAATCTGTGCTCCTTTTCCGTTCCGCCGAACATGGTTTCCGTTATCCAAGTTTTCTGGTGGGATCTCCCCGAGGCGTTTAGAGACGTGGTGCCTGGTCTCTACGGAGTCTCGGCTACGGCGTGAGGCCATTGTGCAAGAGAACTCCGCACGACCAGTCGAGTACGTGCTCATTAAAGACTCGGTGTCCCTTGTGCAGGTTCGTTTGTGGTGGGATCTCGAGCGGTGCATTTCAGATATTGTAGGTCATTTAAAGAGGATAAGTTCCCTGGCGTCTCCCTTCTTTGGTGTAAACCCAAGGCGGTCTTTGACAGTGACGCAGTGGCCCGCCTCGTTGGGTTGCTCTCGTGGTGGAGGAGGAGGTGGAGGAGGTGGGGAAGGAGAGCTTCTTCGCCTCCGCCTTTAGCCTCCAGTGGATCTGGAGGCGGCCGGTGTTGCGTCCTGCAGATGTTGCTTCATCTAGGCCACCTCCGCCCTTAGTGCCGCCAGTTCATTATCCCTTTCGTCGTCTCAACACTACAGCAGGCGGATGTAGGCCGCTGTTATGTCATCTGTTGCCGGGGATAGGCTGGAACTTGGTGGGACGGAGATGGACATGTGTCTTTCAGGGAACGGTGGGAGGATTGTGTTTCCAATGGCGTCTTTGGCCCCTGAAACGGTAACGTCTGGTGGATCTCCGCCCATTGCGGTTGAATTTTCGTCTGTCGTTGGAAGAGGAAGATGGTTTGGAGGAGGGTTTGAGTCGTTTGAATCAAAAGCTGGGAAGGTTTCACATCGGGTTCACCAATTGTGTGCCCCGTGATCCTTGATCTGGTTCCTTCCTCCGCTGGTTCAGTGGTTCCTTAGCCTTCTCCACCTAACCTGCACAATGAACGCACGGCTAAGACCCGGCCGGGTGTTGCCCGTCAAGGCCCTCCGGCGAGAGAATAAGTATGTGCAGAGAGAGAGGAAAGAGACTAGGGTTTTTAGTCAGTATTCGCGTGTACCTCTTTGGGGCATTATCCTCTAGTATTTATAGAGCCTCATTGACTTGCTCCCTAAGCACGAACACGTGCCTCGCACGAGACAGGTGCTGTCATCATGACGTCACCGGACAAATCTGGTAACCGTTTTGGCATGAGCTGGCATGCTCCATGTGCGTTCATGATTATCCTTTGGCATAACCGTCTCTGCACGTGGCCGCGCAGGTGGCCAAGCCCGGAGGACCATGGCAGTTGCCGAGCCTAAAGGGTAGCCGAGCCCAAAGGGAATTCAGGCCAGGCAAAAATCGTCCACAGAGCCGCCTCCTAAATGGTGGCCGAGCTTGAAATAAACCTCTCCGTCGCCGGACGCAATGTAAAGGCGAAACCGACGACTGGTATGTCTCGGCTCAGACCGAGCCCCAGTGGGGTCGCAGTCGAGTTCGGCCTTCTACACTACCCATCAAAAATCCAAAATTTGCCACGGATTGCCTCAAGAAGTGTAGAGACCCGTGAATTTCCTATTTAATTTTAATATTGTAGTAAAAAAAAAAAGAAAAGGAAAGGGTGAAAATGGCATGAAAACAAATGTGGGGTTATTTGTGCAAGGTTTGGAAAGTTCGGGGTGTGGGTGTGATTTGTGCATGTGTGTGGCGTGTATGTATGCCAGGAAAACATTTTCTTTTTTTTCATTTTTACATTTCATCTCATCTCTCTCTCGATCTCTCTCCCCGAAAACTCATCCAATCACTCGAAACCCACAACAATCATTCTCAACTCCATCATCTACGTGCGTATCCGGGCTCATATCGCGTTGGATAGGGCTTGGTTTGGTGTATTTTTGCTTGGTTTGGGACTCCGGAAGCTAGGGCTTGCACAATCTCTTTGATTTCGGTTTGGATACTCGAGGTAGGGAATTCTACCTCTCTTTATATGTTATTTGGGTTCTCCTATGTCTTATTTGAGTATTCCCATGCTTTGTTTGAGCTTGTATTGGTTGTCGTTTGGTCTGGATCAAAATCTGTTATCTGATGAAAAATCGCCAGAATTCCGGATTCCTACCAGTAGGACTTTTCTTTCTACCGGTAGAATGTTGTCGTCGTAATAAGGTGTGCTCACTGTTTTGAGTTTGTACCGGTAGGATTTGTTCCCTACCGGTAGGATTACAATTTTTCTTCTTTTTTTTCTTGAACTCTACCGGTACCATTTTTCTACCTATCGGTAAAATTCTTGTGAACCAAAGTGTTGTACCCCTGATCCTGAATTGTACCGGTAGGTGCCCATCTCCTACCGGTAGGTAATCTGCCAAAAACTTAAATCTCCCAATTGCATTGAAGTTTCATTTTCTTTCAAAGACTTAAGTCATGCCTTGAGTTATAATATTATCATATATATAATAAGATTAGAAACCGACAGCCATGCTTGTTATTAGGATCAACTTGAAATGCATCTTGGCTTATTTAAATTGGTGGGATCATGAGGTGATAAGAGTGGGTTTATGGCACGACATTGGTATGAGCGATACACTTGAGTACGTTAACAACGCGCGAACAATCGGGGCCCATCGACGGGTGGGTGCCTGGTAGGGGATATCAGGGTCCCATAATTAGCCTGGCAGGAGCTAATGCTCAAAATAATCACTCAAGGCCTAACCTTCAAGGTGGGTGCTTGGCAAGGGATATCGGGGTCCCAAAATTAGCTCGGCAGGAGCTTCGGCTCAGACACACAAACGACACGACATGTTGAGACATAAATTGGACGGGTATGATTTATGGGTTGAATAAAAGAAAGATTGGAGATTTTGGAACACTCGTTCATAATAATTGTGCTTCCTCCGTTGTCATTTGATTTCCCATCATTCGTTCGTTCGTCACGCTCATTTGCATATAGAGTTTGTGTAGACTTTCTACTGGACTAGTGTAGCTCAAGCCTTATATTATTTTTAGGTGCTAATCCGGAACCATAGCTTGCATGCCTGGAGTGCTTGACGTGGGACATTACTTTTGAAAGCTAACTGAAGGAGTTACCGATTCATCTTTGTAAATTTATTTTGAAGATGTATTTGTAACTAAATTTGTAATTCTTTTGACTCGGAATATTGTAACCATTAATCCTCTTTCGAAATTTGATACTTATGTTAAATTGGGGCTGTCGAGCCGATATTGTAATATTTTGGAATCATGTGAACTCAGATGTATTTGCTGCAGAAACGTGAATACGGTGATCATTTTGGGTATCGTACAGATATTTGTGAGTATTTTCATTATGAAATCATTTATATTTATGTTGAAAATCGAGGACGTGACAAGAAGTCTGCTGTTGAGAAGAAGTCCAAGGGACCCCTGGCTGGACATGTGGCCTCCTCCTCTCGTGTGCCTGAAAGTGAGAGTAAGGATGAGCTTGTTCAAGAAATGGAGGAAGAGGAGGAGCGGAGCGGATGAACATTCCGGAGGAGCCTCACCCACCTCGAGGTCGGGCCAAACGGAGAACCCCAGAGTTAATGAGGTTGGACAAGCAAAAGAAGTGGGACGATGGAATGAAGGAGAGGAATGCCAAGAACGAGTGCCACATTGACGCGGATAGCTTCGGGCAGAACAACCGGTGCATTCGGCATCGACAACCGGTGCATTCGGCGTATCGACGAGCAAGGTTCGTCCTATCTCTTTGCCCCAATCCAGGGTATAATAAAGCTTTGGTTAGGGAATTTTATAAGCATATCTGCATATAAGAACTCCCGATGCGGGAACTAAAAAAAGCACTGAGCCAATGATTACCTCTAAGATTGGGAAGATTCCCGTAGAGATTACCTCGAATGTGATTGCGTCTGCTTTGAATTATGCTCGGCCAGCTGCCGGTTCAGTGAACTACCCAAGAAATAGTTTTGCTATGGCCGAGAGGATCAACCAAGCTTTGTACTCGAACCCAACGGCTGCTGGAGACCCTAACATGCCAGGTAAATTTAAGGACGATTATAGGCTATTGAATCAAGTGGTGCACTTTAATTTGAATCTGTGGGGGGGCTGATTTCTCCGTTGACTGTTCACTCGAGAGATATACGTTGATCTTCGTGTACCTGCAGAACTGGAGGATGCTGTTCCTCCGGGAAGAAGCTCCGACGATCTAGTCAGAAAGGGGAGCTTAGAGAAAAGAGATTTTGTAAGAAATTTCGCTTGGTAGGAAGAAGATTAAGTTTAAAAATCTGAACCTCTTTTGTAATAACTCTGAATTTAAATGAATAAAAAGTTATTTTTATTATTCGAGTTATTAATTTTAATTGCTTGAATTACTTTAATTCTTGTAAATTGTCATAATTGCACTTTGGCCCCTTAAGTTTCATTTCTTGCACCTTAGTCGTACTTAGCAAGCCTAGTTAGCATCTAACCATCCGGTTAGAGTAACTAAACCGAAAAGTTACCTAGTCTTGACAAAATGACCGTTTTGCCCCTCATTGGAACTTTTGACCCTTTTGAACCCTAGATTTTAAATTTTAATATTCTTTTTCTTTTAATCAAATTGGATTATTTCTTTGTCCATTGGACAATAGTGGTTAGGAAAACTATTATCCATTGGGTAATAGAATCTCATTTGTTTATATTAAAAAGTATACTTACTTTAATGTACTTTGTGATTATTCTATTATTTAAAGTGGCCTAATAGCTATTATCCATTGGATAATAGATGTTAGGGGAAGTTTTATCCATTGGACAATAGAGTAAATCTTTCAAAGTACATTGGGATCATTAAACTAATCATTTTCTTTAATCACATGGAAAAGTACTATTATTTTAATCAAAAGTGCATAGTTCCAAAAGTACCCTTTTATTATATTTTATTGGGATTTCAACCACCTTTATACATGTATATATATGTGTATATATGTATTGTACCTAGTTGTATTTTATATTGCCCAAAGGTACCCTTGCCCATTGAATGAGTTGGTAAGGAAATCCTAGGCATTAAGTCTACTTTGGATTTTAAAGTACCAAGATAATACTTGTTTATTTGATTTCTTTCCATTGTATGACACATATATGCATGTATATATATGTAGTGTACCTTGCAAGAGAGAGAGAGAGAGAGAGAGAAGGCCGAGAGAGAGAGAGAGGGAGAGGCCGAGAGAGAGAGAAAGGAGGGAGAGGAGAGAGAGAGAGAGGAAGGAGGGAAGAGATTTGATTTGAAATCTTGCCTTGATTTTTGGTTGTGCTTCAAATCCTTGGGATTTCTTTTCTTCCATACAAAATCCTAACTCTATTGTACTCCAATATACACCTTGCACTTGTTTCAACCCTTTGATCATGTACCATTCCCATCTCAACCATCCATTTGATTCAAGAATCTCACCAAGGTACACTATAGCCATGCAAACCTAGGATTTTCCTTTGATTTTGCCATAAAAGTTGGATTTTTCTCAACCCTTTGATCATGTACCATTCTCATCTCAACCATCCATTTGATTCAAGAATCTCACCAAGGTACACCATAGCCATGCAAACCTAGGATTCTTGCATTGATCTTCCATCAAAGATTGGATTTGTTTTGAATTAAAAATTGGGGAATGAAGGAGAGAGAGGAGGCCGGCCAAGGAGAGAGAGGGGGAACCCTTTGCCTATAAATAGAGGCTCACTCTTCACTTGAAAATCACACCTCAAAGCAATTAGCTCTTCCTTCTCTCTAGAATTCCAAGTTTCTTTGTTCTAAGTTCAAAACTCTCTTTGTTCTTGTGAGTTCTTGAGCGAAACCACCAAACCACTTCCAAAACCACCCAACGATCCTAAAAGTAGTGTAGTAATAGTTAGAAAGTTGTTTCTAGGAAAAGTATTCCAAAACTTTTCCTTTCGAAGCAATCGGAGGGCCGTTACGCTGCCAAAATCAAACCGACGTCCAAACCACCGCCTAGGAGAATGGTAGTGATCCTTACTTAGTTTTCAATTGCTTACTTTATTTTTGTAAAGTAGTTGTAATTTTACTATGTGAACCTCTACTTACTTTCTTACGTTAAAAAAATGACTTTGATCGTTGTTTGAAAAGTAAAAATGCATGATTATGTTGTTTATGGTATTCAAGCATGCTACGTGACTTAGATGTTCTTATTGTACTATTTCGAAGTTGGAATGAATGCATGTTGTATGAAAAAGTCCCACATGCGAAGTCTTGCATGAGAACGAGACACGAAAACCAAGAAAGTTAGAAACATGGCACTTAGGGTGTGTATAACAAGGTTGTTGTGTTTTCCCGGTTGGAAAATATCTTCGAAACTACGTAATGACTATTTCAAGGGTATTACGTAAGTGTGTGTGTGTGTGTGCCAATGGGAACCCGGTGCGGCGGAACCATTGTGAGGATACTCGAGAGTCCGGAACGGCGGAATCGAGGTTGGGTGTGTATGGCTTGGTTATCCGTGTTACGGAGCCAATGCAATGTGTGCCAATGGGAACCCGGTGCGGCGGAACCATTGTGAGGATACTCGAGAGCCCGGAACGGCGGAATCAAGGTTGGGTGAGTCAAAAAGGTGTTTTTGAAAAGGGTAACAATGAAAAGGTTAACGATGAGTCAAACGCCAACAATAGTTACAAGCGAATGTGAACATGCTAGCATTATTGTCTTTATTCCCTGCTTATGTACTTATCATGTGGAAATCAATACTAGTAGTAGGATTATACTATTGAGCTTTCGTAGCTCATGGTGTTGCCTTTTTGGTGACCCTGGCATATTATATGGGTGGCGACGCCGGTATAATATGTCAGATTTGATAGATGAACAGGGCGAGCTATTCACCTTGGAGGCGTACGGAGCCGAAGAACTCGCTAGGTTGGAGGAACAAGAGGAGCCGTAGAATAGGACTTCTTAGTTCCCTTTTTGTTGTCTTTTGAATTTCAAATGCTCCTATGAGAGCCGTTTTGTAATAATGAGCAGTGACTCGTTTATTTCTGTAATAAATTATTTCATTAACGTACCTAAAATTAGGGGCGTTACATCTTTCTTGGATGAAGCTCCTCTCTATTTATAGGCAAAGGTGGGGAGAGTAAGTGTGATGCAAGCTGTCCCTGACACCCACGTGACTGGCTACGCTCGGATGACGTCACGAGTCAGAGTCATTAATTGTCTGTCTCCTGTTGGGGGTTAGTGAGCCGCCCACTGTGGGGCTAGAGGGGTCACATCAATCAGAGATGTCACCTCACGTGCCAAAGAAGACTTCCACGCCTCTTTAGATTCTTCCAGAAGGTTCTGAAAGAGCGGTCTCCGAGCAAGGGCGTATCGACCGAAGAAACAACAGCCCGTAGAACAAAACGTTCTCACCGAACGAAAAGGGTACATCCGAGTGAACTAAGAATACTATCATTCGGTGATTGTATCGAAGCTCGGCTAAGCGCTTCCACTTTCTTTATCCTTCGGATATTGGAAGTATGTATTACATCTGGGTCCCCCTAGGGACAGACGAACTGAGACAACTATTCGTTTAAGGATTGGACAACAAAGCCCTTTTGCTTATTTAAACCCTCTAAACCTTCGGATTTTTGGCTCCCCTACAATAGCCCCTCAACTCCTGGTTCCTAGCTTCTGCGTGGGAGGAGGAGTTGAAAGAACTGCATCTGAAGAGCGAGATTCGAAGGACTTCATCCGAGGAAATACGGCCGAAGGAAGACAATCGAAAGGCTACCCGAACGTCCAATGCATGTCACACGTCAGAAAGATATCGAATCATCAGAGCTCTAACTTCCATTTAATGCTTCTACAACCGCCAGATACAAAGGACACCACGTGTCACCTCGCTATTGGATGTCGATACGGCGCATCCCATCAATTTCCACGCTTCACAAATCAACGGCCACATCAATCTCCCGCCCAAATCCAACGGTTGGGGCTCGGCACCGCTTCGAATTTCGCCCTAGGCATATAAAAGCAAAGGGAGGAGAGAGAAAATCACTTTTCCTCTTCTTCCTCCCAGACGATTCTGCAGTCGACGCCATTTTCATCCCTTCAAGAACTCCAACCACTCTCTGAAGATTTGAAAAGGATTTTTCCAGTTCTCACTTTGATTTAAAGGTAAACTCCTCAATCTCTGCATTTTTCTCCATATTTCTGCTGTTTTCCGCCTATTTTTGGCCCTTATTTTTTGTTTTTGATTGGTTTCGTCGCCTCTGCACTGTAGATAAGGTTGAAGATGTTCTTATGTTCTTCCAAGCGTACGTTCATCTTCAACCTGTGTTCTTCCAAGCACGCATAGGGATATTTCTTCCTTAGATTCTCCATTCGAACTTCCTATCTGACAAGTAGTCTCTCGGAAGAATCGATACGCTCGGTACAATCCTTTCACCGAACATAGACACGTTAGGACTTGACCATGCAATTCGCTGTCGGTCTAATCCCTTGCACTTTTGTTTTTAGGTATGGAGAATTCTCCCTCGGTTTCCTCTGGAGAGTTGTTCCGTCCGGTCGACAGCGCGTCACTAGGCGCTGGGGCTGCAAACCTAGCGATAGCGGATGCCATCTCCAACTTAGCTCGGAACTACCGTGTTCGGGGCGAGGATGTGGGGTCCGAAGATTTCGAAGACGTCGAAATCCCCGCACAGGTGACCCCGATCCGAACGATGGCCCCAGATAGCGACATCATAGACCTGGAGGGCCTGTCGGACAAAGAGCTAGGCGATCCCACCGAGGAAGGCGCGGATACCGAAGAGACGATATCTGAGAGGGACGCAGCCGAAAAAGACGTCCCCACAGCCTCATCGAGCCACGCCGAAGGTGGAGAGGGGGCTGCTGGACCCTCCAACCCTCAGAGAAAAAAGAGGAAGATAGTCCCTCTAGACCCAGACGTAATCCCAGACCGAACAGGAAAGGAACCGTGTCCTTATTGGAGGTCATTCAAGAGCGAAGAGGGCATGCGGTCCTTTCGTCGGGACTACGGAGTTCCGGATGACATCGTCATCACTCCAGTTCCTGGCCCTCGGATCAGATTCAGTGATGAACACATCACTGTTCCTCTCATGGCCATCACCGAAGGCGGGCTTCGGTTTCCGATGCATAGGATCCTTAGGGAGATCCTATACCATTTTTCGCTCACTCCATGCCAGTTGAGCGTCAACTCCTACCGTATAATCCATTCAATCATCAAGCTCGCCGAGCTAAAAATGTTCCCGCTCGAGGCTCATCATATTTTCGAGAACTACACGATGTCTCGGAATCGAAGATATTCTCGATATTACCTCTGCTCCCGAAGGAGTATGGCGAAGATCATCCCCGAGGGCATGTATAACTCCGAGAAATGGGCCTCGGATTACGTTGAAGTCAGGGGGAACTTTCAATATCCCCCAGGCGAGTACGGCCATTTCAAGGTTGCCAAGCGCAGGGGCGACCCTCGTAAGAAATCAAGATCTTTCCTCATCATGATTTATTTGTTATTATTTATATCACTTGTGTTACATTGCTTGCTATTCGTTGCTCGTCTCACTGATGCTTTTGTTCCTCTTTGACAGCCACTACAAAGATCAACAAACTTTTGTTGAAGGCAGCGAGGGGGTGCAAACTTGCTGCCACCCTCCTCACTATTCCGTGGGAAGAGAGGGACGCCCCAACGATCCTCGAATACAAAGCCACGTACGGAGGCAGGATCCGAAAGAAGGAAGCCGACAAGGAAGAAACTTCTACCGAAGACCTTCCGGCTGAGTTTCTTCCGAGCGTTGATAGGCCACTCCCAGGTCTAATCCGCGAGCCATCCGAAGGCACGACTCCCGAAGAAGAAGAAACCATGCCTCCCCACAACATGGAAGACGTGCTTCAAAAGAAGCTGGAGGAGAAGGAAAAAGAGAAGGCCCTGCAGAAGAAAACAGGGGCTGCAGGGGCCTCAGGCTCCGCACCGAGCAAGAAGGTGCCTCCCTAACCTGCTCAAAAACGTCCCCCGCCAGCTCCCTCATCGCCGAAGGGCGCCCCTGCAGCGAAGAAGCAGAAATCGATCACTTCTTCCGAGACTGAAGGGGTAGTCCTGAAGCCGACAGAGAAGGAGAAGGGGAGGGAGACGGAGGAAAACACCCCATGGTTGCCGAGCTTCATCACCCCCGATAAGAAACAGGTGTTGAAGTCCGACAGCCTGAAGGAAGATCCTTCCCTCACTCTGACCCTCCTGTCTGGGGTGGGCTTGCCGAGGGACATTCAGTCCCCTCCTTCGCTCAAAGCTGCCCTCACAGAATACTACTATCACGCCGCAAGGGTAAGTTTTCTCGGTTATACTTAGTCACTCCTTTGCTTATTTACTTACTCACACTGAGTTTTCTTGTTCGCTTTCTTCAGGCCTCCCAGTCTATCATGAGCGTGAATCTCCACTTGACCGAGCATGAGAAGAAGAGGAAGCTGATGCTTCAATCTCTTCAAGTTAATAAGGACGCCGCCGAGGAGTACAAGAGAAACTGGGAGGAAGCCGTGACGGCTCGCCAGGCTCTCGAGACACAAGTGGCCAACCTCAACGATCTAGTCAAAGGCATGCAGGACTCTGCCGAGAAGACGAGATCCGAGGGGAAGGACGAGGGTCTGGCTGAGGGCCGAGCGCTGGGGCGGGAAGAGATGAGGACGGAGATGGAGGGGGAGTTTCAAAAAGAGTATAACCGGGGTTACTACGAGGCTGAAAAGGCAGCTGCTGAGGAACTTGCCGAGGCCCAGGCTGAAATGATGGAAGAACAGCATAAGGTGAGCTTTATGCTAGGCTACAACAGGGGCTTTGACGAAGCTGGGGTGGAATCAGATGACGAGAGGAGATCATTAGTTGAGATTCCATCTCATGATTCCACCGAGGCGCAGTAGCAGGAAGCCGAGTAGCCAGCCTCAACAACTGAGCCCACAAACCAACCCACCGAGGTTGAGACTCTGTCGGCTCAACCTCCAGAGGAACTCACCCTATCTCTATTCCCCGCCCCTTAGGAAGTGCTGGGCAATTTTTTTTTTTGTATTAAATGTTGGATTGGCTTGAACATTCGCTGTGAATATGTAACAGAAGTTTGGGAAATACATGGTGTTTTAGATTGTTCCAAGTGTTTTTGTTCGGTTTCAAGTATTTGTTCGTGTGATATTTCTAGCAGCATGTATGATTTGAATGCCATTCTTTTTTATCGCTTTTAATTGGTTTTTGCCTGACGTTCCCCACAATAAATAGCCCCCTGGCTCGGTGGTTGGCCGAGTGATAAGGACGGGAAGGCAACGAGACAGTAAAGAGGGATCAGGGGGACAAGGATTACCCCCGAACGAGTGAAATACGAGGGCTTCAAGGGTTACGCCCGAACGAGTGAAATACCAAGGGCTACGAGGATTACGCCCGAACGAGTGAAATACTGAGGGCTACGAGGATTACGCCCGAACGAGTGAAATACCGAGCCCAACGGCTTAACGTGGGCGAGATGAAATACCCAAAAGACAACAAATGAAAGAATATAGCGAAATGTAAATTCTATTAAAAATGCCCCAAAGGCTTACAAGGAATCAAGACAACAAAAATGACAATTAAAAGAGAAAATATATAAGACAACCGCTACCCGTGGAACTTCCGAAGCTTCTGAGCGTTCCAAGGGTCAGGTACGGGTGTTCCATCCATCTCAGCAAGCTTGTAAACGCCATGGCCGATCTTCGTGGTTACTCGGTAGGGACCTTCATATGGATCCTTGAGCTTGGTCAACTTGTTGGCCTCAACAACCATCCGAAGAACGAGGTCCCCAATTTGAAAGGGTCGAGCACGAACACTCTTGTTATAGCCCCTAGCAACCTCTTGTTGATAGGCAGCATGCCTAAGGTTGGCGTTATCACGAAGTTCTTCGGCGAAATCAAGTTCGGAACCCACAAGGGCCCGATTATCCATGGGGTTAAAGTTCTCAGTGTGAGCCGTCGGAATCAACGTAGAAAGAGGTAGGACAGCTTCCATGCCACAGGCCATCGAAAATGGGGTTCGGCCAGTCGAACGCCGAGGCGTAGTGCGATAGGCCCATAAAACGTGAGGAAGCTCCTCAACCCATAGACCAAGCTTCCGATCCAAACGACGCTTGAGCCCCTGAGTGATCGTTTTGTTGGAAGCTTCAACCTGGCCATTGCCCTGAGGATACGCCACCGAGGAATTCTGGATCGTAATTTTACGCCGCTTGTAAAAAGCTTTAAAGGCGGATGCCACGAATTGGGAGCCATTATCCGAGAGGATGGCGTAAGGAACGCCGAACCTCGAGATAATATGCTTCCAAATGAACCGCTCCACATCTCTAGCAGTTGTCTTAACCATGGGTTTCGCCTCAACCCACTTGGTGAACAAGTCGGTAGCAGTAAGAAGATACTCGAATCCCCCTGGTGCCTTCGGCAGCTTCCCTACAACGTCGAAGGCCCATACAACGAATGGCCAAGGGCTTGAAATCATCTTAAGGGGGAAGGCAGGCTGATGGATAAGCGTGGCTTGTTTCTGACACCGAACACAACGCTTCACATACTCCTCAGACTGCTTCACCATCTTCGGCCACCAGTACCCTTGAGTCAAAGCGCGTTGAGCCATGCTTCGGCCACCTGAATGAGCCCCACAACTACCCGAGTGTAACTCATCCAGGATCCCTTCCACTTGATTTTCATACACCACCTTCAAATCAGGCCCGGTGAATGTGCGCCGATAAAGATGTCCATTGGGATCCAAGAAATAGTTTGCAGCGCGGCACCGTATCTGATGAGCTTCCTTCCTATCCATCGGCAGCATTTGATTTTGCAAATACAAGACGATGGGATCCAATTGGCTTGAGCCGAACGAAATGGCTGCCACGGGAGGATCGGAAGGTTCAAAGCTCGGAACGTCGACCTCGTCGAAGCTGATGGTGCGACTGCCCGAGGCTCGGTAAACCGAAGCAAGACCTGCAAGGGCATCCGCATGGGCGTTATGTTCCCAATCGATCCACTCGATCTTGACGCGCCCAAATTGCTTGAAAAGGGCCAGGACGTGGTTGACATAGGCATTCATACGCTCATCCCTAGCTTGGTAATCGTCATTCAGATGGCCTACAATCAATCTAGAATCACAAAACACATGAACCGAGTTTGCGCCAAGCCACAGAGCGAGCTGCAATCCTGCAATGAGGGCTTCATATTCGGCCTCGTTGTTGGTTGCCTGGTAACCAATTGAAACAACATTTTCATGCACGGTTCCTTCGGGCGACACAAGAACTATTCCAGCCCCAGCCCCATTGATATTCGAGGCTCCATCCACAGTCATACGCCAAGCTTCTCCAGAGAATAACTCCCACTCCTTCTTAGGCTTCTTCTTGCCGAACGTATATCGACAACGATGAGGTTCTGGTGGGGGAGTAACCCATTCCTCCGTGGCATCTTCATGCTCTCGACGCGCGGCATCCTCGGCGGCAACCAACGCGTTGGCCTCATCTTTCAGCCCAGGGGTAAGCTCAGCGAAAAAGTCGGCCAATACCTGCCCTTTGATGGCCGTCCGAGGTTCGAACTGTATATCATAATTTGCCAGGTCTTGGGAAAACTTGAGGATCTGGCTGGATGAATCTGTCTTTCGAAGCACAGCTTTGAGAGGGAACTCAGTAAGGACCACAATCCTATGGCATTGGAAGTAAGGCAAAATGCTGGTTTTAGCAGAAACGAGGGCCAACGCTAACTTTTCCATAGGCAGGTACCTAGTCTGAGAATCCATCATCGTTTTGCTGGAGTAAAAGATTGGTTAATGCTCCATCCCTTCTTTCCGAACAATTACTGAACTTGTGGCGTGGTCCGAGACCGCCAGGTACAGATACAGATCCTCGTCAGGTAAGGGTTTGACTAGCAGAGGAGCGCGAGACTAATAATCTTTCAATGATTGCAAGGCCTTCTCGCATTCCTCGTTCCATACGAACCTTCGGCGGCTAGTCCTGATAGCCTGAAAGAAGGGTCGACAAAGATCTCCCGAACGTCGTATAAAACGATTCAAGGCTGCCACCATCCCCGTGAGACGCTGTACTTCCTTGATGGTCGTGGGAGCCCGAAGGTTTTGCATGGCAATGAGCTGCGTCGGATCGGCCTCTATCCCTCGGCGACTGACCATGTAGCCGAGGAATTTCCCAGAGCTGACGCCGAATGCACACTTCTCCGCGTTAAGTCGTAACTTGCGCATCTTAAGAACGGCAAAGACCTCCCCCAGGTCCCGAAGATGATCCCGAGAAAATCTACTCTTGCACACCAGATCGTCGATGTAAGCTTCTAATGTTCGGCCGAGCATCCCAGGGAACATCGAAGTTATTGTTCGTTGAAAGGTAGCCCCTGCATTCTTCAATCCGAACGGAACGACGTTGTAGCAATAAACACCACGAGGGGAGATGAAGGCCATTTTTTCTTGGTCATCCTTAGCCAAAGCTATTTGATGGTAACCACGATACGCATCCATGAAACTTAGCCGCTCGTACCCCGCAGTTGCATCTACCATCTGTTCGATCCGAGGAAACGGGAATCGATCCATCGGGCAAGCATCGTTGAGATTAGATTAGTGTAATCGACACAAACCCTCAACTTACCATTTTTCTTCGGGACGACAACAGGGTTGGCGAGCTAGGTTGGGTAGAGGATTTCCCTGATCGCACCGGCTTCCAAAAGCCGATCGACCTCCGCAACCACTGCTTCGATATGAGCGACAGATGAACGTCAGAGCTTTTGTATCACTGGCTTCCTGTTCGGATCCACGTTCAGTGCATGAGTGGCGAACGATGGCTCGATTCCAGGCATTTCCTTCGGATCCCATGCAAATACCTCTATATGCCGCATGAGGAAGTCGTACATTTCCCAACGCTCTTCCTCGGTCAAAGAGCTACCGACAAGAAAATATCGTGTGCCTTCCTCATTAATTGGCATGCAGATTAGCTCTTCGGCAGACCTTTGTTCGGCAAGAAGCCCCACTTCTTCCATTATGATAGGGTCAGCTATCTCCACACACTGAACCTCGAGGCAGCTTTGTTTGGTCATCACAGTGCTGATGTAACATTTCTTGGACTGAACTTGATCTCCTCGGAGGCTCTCTTGCCGGCCGTTCCATCCGATGAACTTCACGACTTGATGATAAGTCGAAGCCACCGCTTGAATCCCGTGTAACCAGGCCCGGCCGAGGATGACGTTGTACGGGCTAGGCGAACTAACCACGACAAATTCGACGTCTATCACTCGGGAACCCGCTCGCACGAGGAGTTTGATGACTCCGAGTGGCCATACCGGGGCTCCCGTAAAGCCAACGAGTGGCGTTGACGCTGGCCAAAGCTGACTCGGCGAAAGGCCAAGGCTCTTGAAGGTTGAGTAGAACATTACGTCGGCCGAGCTTCCCTGGTCAATTAACACCCGCTGCACTGTGGATTTGTCGATTATCACCGTTACGACGAGGGCGTCGGTGTGCGGCGTTTGGACTCCTTCCAAGTCTTGGGATGTGAAAGCTATTGGGCCTTCGCTGTTTGGATCTTCAAATTTCCTCTTCCCCGAAGATGCCACGTTGCATACTGAGAGGGCTGCAACGGCCCTATTAATTTCCGCTCGTAGCTCGGAGATACGACCTTCGGAAGCGATGCCTTGAATGACGCTGAAGTTTCCACCGAGTAGTGGAGGGTGAGGTGGGAGAGAACTTTTCCGAGTATCAATCCAGGGATTGAGGTGTCCTGCTGCGGCTAACTCTTCCAAGTATCGCTTGAAGGGCAAACACTTAGTTGTGTAATGCCCCCGCTCTTTGTGGAATGAGCACATTCCAGGTCCGTGGCTAGCTGTCCCGAGAAAACCCGTTGGCCAGGAGAAGAACGGGAGCTTCCCTATGATAGAAAGAAGCTTGTAGATAGGCTCTGTAAACATCGTCTGTTCGGCGACGTATTCATCGGGCCTCGGTTCTCGCTTCGGTTGCTGCCCCGCTGGTTGATGCTGTGGAGGCCGACTCCCATTGTTCGGTTTGTGGCTCCCAGTTGCCTACCCAATATTCACCACTTGTTTATTAGCCGCGGCACTCGGTTTAACGTGTTCTACGACGTTCGGCCCATTACGCTCGGCCATTGCTTCCTCATGGACGCAATCCTTCTCAATGATTGTCATCAGCTCTCCCATGCTCTTCGGCGGATTCCTTGACAGATCACGAAACATTGCCGACGTTGGGTCCAGTTCGTTCATGAATGATTCGGCAGCGACTCCCTGATCGCAATCTGGTATCAGGTTGTAAACCTCCCAATATCGTTCGGTGTATAGCCGAAGAGTCTCCCTCGAGGCTCTTCGCATGTTGACCAGCATGGAAAGCGTCTTAGGCTGAATGTTGCTAGTCATGAACCTCTTCGTGAACTCCAACTCCAGTTCGTTGATGGACTTCGGCTTTAGCTGATTATACCAAAGCATGATCGGCTCACTCAAGGCGAGGGGAAAGATTTTGCACATAAGTGCATCGGAGAAATTATGGAGGCTCATCATTTGCCGAAAGCGGCAGACGAACACGACTGCGTCCTCTTTAGCCTCATAATGCTTGAGCTTCGGCATAACGAATCGCTCTAGGGGCCACTCCTGCTGGACGGCATCCACGAAGGGGGAAGCTTTCGCCTTCCCGAGCTTCGTTGTATCCTCCGGGACGAGGACGGGTTGAGCAACAGGAGGGGGTGTGAACAACACAACAAACTTCACGGAAATAGCTCACGATAGAATTCTAACAAGATTTAGCTAGGCCAACGAAAGAGGGTAAATAAAGAAACAACTCTCATGAGATCGCGTTCGGAATATCACCAACTATCATGGTTACAACCAATCCCTACCCCAAATCATATCAATCATCACCATGCTTAAATTAAAGAAGTCAAAGACAACATTTCTGTATGGAACGATTAACCCCGAATCTCGGCAAATATGATCTATCGATATTTCTCAACACACGTGGATTAAGATTTCTTATTTTCTATGCCAAACACGAACAAGAGTAGGATTCTCAATGAGTGAAATGCTTCCGAATCAAAAGTGTTGTAGAGAATGAGTAGAACAGCTAGGAATAGATGGTACCTCAAACAAGTGATGCTTCTAAGAGTTAGAGAATAAGAGGTGGTAGTTTAGTGGCGGAATTGCATCTGTTGTTGTTTCGACGTATGTGTATCCTGCTGCATTGAGTTCGACTCACCATGTACTCCTATTCCCCGAGGACAATTCCTTGCCATGTGGCCACGTTCGCCGCAAGTATAACAAGATCCCCCACGCGATGGACATTGAGAACGAAGATGACCAAACTGACGGCATCGATAACACACAGTTTGACACTTGAGAAGAACTCTTGGAGTCCCGATATAAGGAGGTGGCTTAAAGCCCTGCTGGTCCTGAATAGGGCGATCTGATACTCTAGATTTCTTCTTTCCTGAACCCTTAATACTCTCTGAAGATGATCTCGCGCTAACGACTTGAAGTCTCGTTTCTCCCACATTCATTCTGCCCTGCGTACCCTCCAATGTCTCAGCACCTTTCATGCACTCGACAATCTCAGGAAACATTACCTCATCCCTAGTATACTGACTCGCCTCATTCTCCCCGCATGCATTACAACCCTGGAAATCATGATCTTCGGTCTCACAATGCCTAACTCCATGTCTCGATGACATCCTACTATAAAAGCATAAGAAAGAAAAATATCGACATTAACCACCTAATTATGTGCTACAGGTCTCCAACCTTTCCAATCGAAGTCAACAACTTTGCGCCACTCTACTGTGATATATATATGCAATGCCACATCAATATACTGACTCTTTCATGCAAGCACACATGTGATTTTTGTAAAAAGATGCAACGATTTTTGAACCCATGAGACTAAAAGTCTCCCCATGGTCTCGAGGTGTTCTAAACTTATGCTCTGATACCAAGTTGTCACGCTCTCGATTTTCAACATAATTAAATAATACATTTCAAATAAAGAGAAACCTCGCGTATCAGGTACGTTACCCAAAAGAGTTTCCCACCTGTTTAATTTTACAAACAAGTCCTCAAGTTTAGATAATTACAACTTTAATCAAAAGAAAATTCAATAATAATTAGTTACAAAACCATATTTAACAAAATGAGGTTTTCACAGAGATAACGAAATAACAATGATGTCAGCTTCCCAAAAGTCTGTCACTGCTAAGCACACAATGCATGCAATCTTTGCCCAGTGTCTGAACCTGAAAAGAAAGATTTGGTTGAGCAACACTAGCCCAGTAGAAAATTCTAATCTCAAGCTATATGTAATTTGAATGAATCATACACCGAGAATGAATGAGTATGGACAGATACGCCTATGGTACAAGTGACTACCAACAAGCTGCAAATTATCGTCTAAGGGTCCTAGACTTCACATAAATGTCAATAGCCGTTTACTTCATTAACTAAACACCTTAATAAACTCACGTCGTTCCAAATTTGTCTATAATCGATTTATGAATATCTTATTATTCTTCGTACAGTACTACAATTATTCTCATGTCCACATTAATCTTCATCAAATCCCTTTATCGCAAACCTTTCCTTTTAATCAGATATTCCCCTCTATCATCACTAGGGTCACCTCGGGTCTAGTTCCCTCGAGCGTAGGGTCACCCGAGTCTTTTCCCTCAATAACAATAATCAGTTGGGGTCACCTTGGGTCTAGTTCCCTCGAGCGCAGGGTCACCCCGAGTCTATTCCCTCAATAATAAGAGTTAGTTGGGTCACCTCGGGTCTAGTTCCCTTGAGCGTAGGGTCACCCCGAGTCTATTCCCTCTATAACGACCATTTGGGTCACTCTTCATATCTTTCATAATCGTCATCATTTCATAATCAATTTCATCATCAATCTATCGATCATACTACAAAACTTCAATTAACCCTTATCTAATTTCCAAATACATATGTGCATGCCTTTTTATTAGTTTATCCATTCGCATCTGACATAGCGTATTAAGCCCGTACGTATAATCCTACCATACTCTATCCAACGGTTTCTACACTTGAATCTCATAGGAACGGTGCCAAAAGAATTGAAAGACTCGACGAGTCGTGAGGACACCAATTATTTTATCATCTCAACAGTTCTTTCGCAACCTCGATTTTCACTCCAGGCATTTTAAACAATCTACCAATCCACCACGTTGATTACATTTCAAAACGTCCCAAAGTGTCATCCATATTAAGACTCTAACTAATTAATTAATACACTTTTTCCTTTAAGCATACCACAACACCACACATTCTCACCGTACCTCTAAGTACACCCCCGTACCATCACATACCACATATCTACCCATGACTAGACTCTACAATGCCCGGTTATCTGGTTTCTATACTCGGAGTCCGTAAAAGCATGTACTAATGGAATCTAAGAATTTTACGAGTCGAGGGAGAGAACGGGTTGTAATACTACTCGTTGAATCCCTAAACATGTTCAAGTGTATCGTTCGTACAAGTGTCGCGCAAGAAGCTCATAGTATTTTTTCATTCCATAGCTCTACCAATTTGAATAATTCCAATGCATAACACGTTGCACTTGCAGACAAGCAAAACTGCTTGGTTTCTCATTATATATATAATACAATCAAATAATCCCTTTGAAAAGTCAAAGGCATGGGAAAAATGGAGCCACAGCCACGTTGGAAAAAGGTGGGAATTAAATGGTGACCTACCGGCAGAGGCTTGTAGCCTACCGGTACAAACCGGAAACAGAGGAGATAAATTTTGGTCCACAAAGATTCTACCGGTAGAAAAAAGGAAAGTACCGGTAGGTGAGAAAAATTTACAATCCTACCGGTAGGGAACAAATCCTACTGGTACAAATACAAAACAGAGAGTACACGTTATCACAAAAACAAGGTTCTACCGGTAAAGAAAAAAACGTCCTACCGGTAGGAATCCAGAAATTTGGCGATTTTTTTATCAGATAACAGATTTTAATCCAGACCAAACAACAACCAATACAAGCCCAAACAAAGCATGGAGATACTCAAATAGGACATAGGAGAACCCAAATAACATATAAAGAGAGGTAGAATTCTCTACCTCGAGTATCCAAACCGAAATCGAAAAGATGGAGTAAGCCCTAACTTCCGGAGTCCCAAATCAAGCGAAAATACTCCAAACCAAGCTCTATCCAAGGCGATACGAGCCCGGATACGCACGTAGATGATGGGGTTGAGAGTGATTTTGTGGGTTTTGAGTGATTGGGTGAGAGAGTGAAAGAGATCGAGAGAGAGCTGAGAGACCGAGAGAGAGAAAAGAAAAAAATGGGAAAAGAAAAAGAAAAAACTCCCTGCTATACATACACGACACACACAAGCACTAATTACACTAGCACCCCAAACTTTTCAAAACCTTGCACATATGACCCCTAAAATTATTTTATTTCATTTTACTTTTATTAATCCACCACCTTTTTCCATTTATAAAACAATAAAATTAGAAAATAAATTTACGGATCTCTACAGCAGCGATGGTCTCATAGAAAGATACGAACCACTTTGAAGTTAGCATTTTGTTATCTTCCTTATTCATGTAATAAGCTGGCAAGATGTGCAGCTTGAGAAGGTGGTGCTGGCAAGAAAGAAAGAAGCTAGGCTTTACCGAATCTTCAGAGGTATCGGCAGATTCAACCTGCTCCCATTTCGAGTCAAGAGATAGTACTGGAAGGATCAAATTAGTCCAAGTCTTCCAAATCTTTCCAATTGTGAAGATAATAGAGATCCGATCATTCCTCTCCCCTTCCAAATGCTGAAAGCAAGCCCTTGCTAACTGAACTATCCTTTGGAAGGGAAGGTGAACTCTTAAGAATGACCAATTGGAAACACACAAACACGAAGCAATCATGTCAGAGAGTTGCTTAAACAAGTTCTACTTATATAGGGAGTCATAACGACAAAACGAAAATCTTAGGAGTAGCTAGCAGATGATGGCAAACTAACACACCCCCACTCAAATAATCATAACTTACTATGTACTAAGAGTTTTTAGGCGATTCCGATGGCAATAAAAAGCTGACTTCAAGACCTTCAAATCGACATAAAGTTTGCATGAATCGAACATTCGACGAGAAAGTTATGGCCGTTTGAAGTTTCGCTAAAATCCAGAAGGCAAGTAGAATTTCCAGAGAGGGGAGGGATCAATCCCCCAAGGGCAAAATCCAGATTTGAATGAGGGATCGATCCCTAGGCGATTTTGGGTGATTTCTGCAGATTTTGATAGCTTTTCAAACGAACGAAGGAGGACAATCAAAACTCAATTAAAGCACGAAATCAACTCATAAACACATAAAGTGAGTAAGAAATCCCTACCTCGAAGTGTAAACACGAAGATCCATCCCAAACAAGCGAGCCCTAGCTCCGAAAACTTGAACGAGTCAAAATACACCTCTCCATGCTTAACCCACTGAGATACTAACTCAAAATTGCTAGAGGAATGCGGATTGGAGGTTAATCTTTATGGGTTTCAAGTGATTGATGGAATTTTTGGGTGAAAGAGTGTGGGAAAGAGTGAGAGAGCCGGAGAGAGAGAGAGAGAGCTAAGAGGTAGAGAGAGAGTGAGAGATGGGTTTTTGTTCTCCTACAACACACACACACACACCCCTTATATTCTAGCACCCAAACCAATTACACTCACACTCAAATAACAATCTTATCATTAAAGTCCCAAATCAAATAAACTCACAATTTTCTCATTAATCCAATACTTTGGCATTTGTAAAACCTTTAAATCATTTTCTAAAAATACAGGTCTCTACATCCTACTCTCCTTAAAGAAATTCCATCCTCGAAATTTAAACCAAACCTATAAAAACACATCATCAAAAGGAACTCTAATCCACAAGACTGTGTCCACTCACAACGATTCGTACCCACCTACTCTCGTGTCCAAGACGCAAAGGACTCTACAATGCCATAATCAATTTGTATAGCTTCTTACCAAAACGATTGTCAGATCCTAAGGTTCACACACATTAGAAGAAGGAGCTATCGTATTTGTATGAATCGTGTTAGAAATTAATTTTTGTCTCCCAAACCATATCCATTTTCACTCTTTCCGATTAATCCATTATTGTTCTAAGGATAGTATCCAAACACAAAGGAGAACTTCACGACATCGTAACTCAACAACTTTGCAAGGCCATACACAATTGACAAGTTTAAAATGTTCCCTTCTCTCCCTCGAGGTTTATAAGACTTTTCACAAATGCTGATAAAGAGGTCAACTCTCATACGTTTCTATTTCACTTCCTTTCTTATTATTCGACTTATTCTCGCTCTCAAGACTCACAGAAACAAAGCTCTAATGATCCTCAATGCTAACTCAAGACAAGTTCCCTTTGAAAGCATACGCTAGCTCGAACTTTAAGTGTCCGACACAATGTGATCAAAACTAAACAACAATCATGAGTTTCCCACTCACCATTCTCATAGTAAGGGTGTAATATCACACGCCTCCAAGCAGTTTTGACGAAAACTTAGTCCGTTGAAAATTCTAGTTCCCGTAGTTGACAAATCATTGAAACACAGACGCCTTGTGGCAAAGTTTTATAGAATTTAACAGAAAAAAGTTCATTTAAAATAATAAATTTTTTTTTTTTGAAAGATATCATCGCCAGTCAATCTTTATGCACCGTACCTAGTCTTTTAGGATAACGATCATTTAGACAACATGGTAACGAGTTTAAGATAAGGTTCACATCAACATGATATAGCCGACTCCAAACTTGTATCGTTATCATTTTCCAAAATGAACTAAACTAAGAATCAACATTCATACAGCATCACTCTCATTCGAAAAAGGAAAAAGGAATTTTGAGTTCAACCCGATCTTCAGACGTATCAATAGGATGCTTCCATTAACTGATTACTAATTATTCCATACATAGATACTCAACATACATAAATCAAAACCACTAGCCACAATCTCTATCTCACACCTCTATGTATCCACAACAATACCTTATACAATGTCTATTTACTTTACCCATCTCAAGCATTCTCAATCATTGAGTCAAATCAAGTCACATATTTCTCATATTCATAACCTTAAAACATCACATCACAGATACATGTATCATCAAGACCAATCATTTTCCCTATTTCTACAACATCACAACCTAACGGCATCTCATTACTAGAGCACCTACACAAGTGCGCTATAGCTACACCAACGAACATCTAGTACTTTTAAATATCCTTATGCTAGAACTTAGACATCGATACAGACCAATTGACAGACTTATCCCTAGATACCCACAAAACTCCAGGGTTGCATACAAACTTTCTATACTTCTCATTATATTCTAAGACTCCAACCACCTCATTACTTAAGAATCAGTTTCACTCGCACCAATAATTTCTAACAGTCACTCACCACAAATTTCACAGCATTCCAACTGAGGACACCAACTATACTCCACTCCACTTCATTATCACCTTTAATAGCTCACCCACGTATCGCCCTTACTTCAAACCATTTCCTTATTTTGTCTTACATTGGCCACCTAACTTAAATCACATCACTATCCTTCTTGTAGAGATCCGTGTTTAATTTCAATAATTTTAATGTTAGAATAAAAATTAGAATATTGAGGTAAAGAGAAAATGTGATTTGGGTTGAATGTGATAGAATTTGGAACTTTGGGGTGCAATTGTAATTGATGTGTGTGGTGGTATAAATAGGTGAGAGTGAGTGGTAGAGAATCATTCTCCCACTCACGTCTCTCTCTCGGTCCTCTCTCTCCCGCCCGACTCTCTCTCTCTCTCTCTCTCTCTCTCTCTCTCTCTCTCTCTCTCTCTCTCTCTCTCTCTCTCGCAATCACACCTCCAAACTCAAGACCCATGAAGACTAACCTTCATTCCACCTTCTGCACACGATCTTGAGCTCGTATTTCGTTGGGTTTAGTTCGGAGAGGAGTATTCAGTTGATTCAAAGTTTTCGGAGCTAGGGCTTGCTTGATTAAGCTTGGGTTTCGTACTTCGACTTTGAGTTAGGAATTTCTCACTTTTATTATATGTTTATGTGTTGATTTGGTGTTTGAATCATGCCCTAGATTGTTGATTTTGTTGTTGGAATTGTTCTTGTGAAATCTGAAAATCGCGTACTAAAAACTCAGGTCCTACTTTTGTCCCTACCGATAGAAACGCTGTCCAGTAGTGTCTTTTGGTGAAATTCTGGTCTCCTACCGGTAGAAGGTTGTGTCCTACCGTTAGGAAATGAAAATTTTGCATTTTTTGTAAAACTTCAAACGGGCATAACTTTACCATCCGGACTCTGTTTTGGGTATATTATTTATCGAAATTGACGTACGAAAAATCTACTATCCAACGGTGGTGGTCTCATAGTCTAATTCTAAGCTTATAAGGTTTGGTAGCCAAAATAAGATAGATTTGTTCGTATATATTGGGAAATCCTTTTTCCTTAGAATCGTTTGGGTGAGACGCGAATATTCTTAGGTTCTCTTGAGTACTTAATTGAATGGTTTGATGAGGCTAGTGGTATACATAAGGCTTTGTAGTGGTCGTTGGATTCCGTAGGTGTAACGCCCCCAAAATTAGGGTACGTTAAATAAAACATTTTATTATAGAAATGAAGCGAGTCCAGCTCGTTATTACATCATAAACTTTACAAGAGTACTTTTGAAAGACAAAATAGGACAACAAAAGGAAACTAAGGTTCCTACTCTACGGCTCCTCTTGTTTCTTCATTCTAGCCAGCTCCTCAGCTCCGGACGCCTCCAAGTGAACGGTCCATCTTGATCATCTACAAGGTCTGACACATTATACCAGCGTCGCCACCGATATAATATGTCAGGGTCACCAAAAAGGCAACACCGTGAGCTACAACGCTCAATAGGAAATTCTTACCCACCAACCGTACAACTAACAATCACATATTCAAATTCGTTTAATCATCTACCGTTGGTGTCCAAGGTTTCAGAGTTTCTCCTACGCGACTCATCGTAGACCGTGTCAATCATTTTCACTTACAAAACATCTTTTCAAAAACATTTGCATTTGGCTCCGTACCGCGGATAACCAAGCCTTTCAAAAAAATCTTTAGCATTGGCTCCGAACCGCGGATAACCAAGCCATACACACCCAACCTCGGTTCCGCCATTCCGGGTTCCCGAGTATCCTCACAATGGTTCCGCCGCACCGGGTTCCCATTGGCACACATTGCATTGGCTCCTCTCCACGGATAACCAAGCTATACCTCACCATGGTTCCGCTGCTCCGGGTTCCCATGGGAACGCACAATGGTTCCGCTGCTCCGGGTTCCCATTGGCACACACCCTCACAATGGTTCCGCTGCTCCGGTTTTCCATTGGAACACACACACACCTCACACAACGGGCAAGTCCAGCCACATCGCGGTTTTCAAAACATTTCAACCCTTTCAAACACACCCTAGGTGTCATGTTTCTATTTTCTCGATTCTCGTGTCTCATTACATGCAAAGACTCCGTGGTAGGACATATCACATACGTAAACAACAAATCATTCATCGTAATCCAACAAGATCATCCAACTCTATAATATATCACAAGTAACTCAAGCAATCTATGCATGTTCATAACCGTTGCAAAGATCAAAATACAAATACTTGATATGAAAAGTAAATAAAGATAACTTGCTTTGAAATGGAAGATAACGTGATCTTACGTATACATAGGGTTAGGGTAAGAGTATCCTACCTTGATCCGAAACTAGTCGGGGCCGAATAAGCTAGGTGGAATTCCTCGCGAATCTGGACCGAACTTCGGACGGCAATAACTCGGTCAATCTTTGGCCGAATAGAGTCGTTCTTGGGTCGAGAACGAAGATCTCTAAACCCTCTACAACTCTCGAGAAGGAAGTTAATCCTAGAAATGATCTTAGGTTGGAGAAAAATGACGATAAAGGAGAGGACAGTAAGCTGTCCAGAAAAAGGAAATCCAGAAATTTTACTGAACTTCGGATGACAATATCTGGGTCATTTCTTAACCGATTGGGGTGATTTTTGAGCCTAACTTCAAGGTTTCGAAGCGCTCTACAACTTTCCAGAAGGAATTTGATCCTAAAAACTACTCTAGGCAGGAGAAAATAGAGGATTTCCGACGGGACAGTGGCTGCCCAGAAAAACAGAAAATGGTTTCTAGAGAGAAGGAAGAGCTATTGCTTTGAGGTGTGCTTTGAAAGGCTTAGAATGGCCTTCTATTTATAGGCAAGAGCTTGGCCCTCTCCTCTCTCTCTCTCTAAGTCTCACCTTGACACTTGGCATGAGATCATGGAAGATCAATGCAAGAATCCTAGGGTTGCATGGCTATGGTGTCCTTAGATTGGATTCTTGAATCAAATGGATGGTTGAGATTGTAATGGTACATGATCAAAGGGTTGAGAAGTTGCAAGGTGTTCATCAAATCAAATCCAACTTTTAAGCATGAATCAAGGAAAATCCTAGGGTTGCATGGCTATTTTTGTACCAAGATTGATCTTGGATCAATTGAATGGCTAGGATTGATCCTTGGTGGGCAAGAAAGATATTGGTACAAGATCCAAGGGTTCAAACCATTGCAAGGTGTCAAAGGAGTACAATGGAGTTTAATGGAGGTGGTTTCCTTAGTTAGGAAAGAAGATACATGCATGGATTTGAAGTACAATAAAATCAAGGCCAAGTACTAATCAAATCTCCTTCCTCCTCTCTCTCTCTCTCTCTCTCTCTCTCTCTCTCTCTCTCTCTCTCTCTCCCATTCGGCCTCTCTCTCCTCTCTCTCTCTCTCTCTCTCTCAATACACACACACACACATATATATATACATGCATACAATGTAATAAACAAAGGTACTTTTGTACCATGAGATCAAGGAGATTTTAAAAGACTAGATTTTTCCCTTGAATTAAGGAATAAGCACATGGGATCTTAGCCAATAGATAAACAATCAAGTACTAACTTAATATATACATAAGTACTTATGTATCTAAGAAGATCAAAAACCCCAATAAAGAATAATAAAAGAGTACCTAAGAAATCTTAGGTATTAAAATCCTCCAATAAAATATTGTATATCATCCCATGGGATTTTTGAAAAAGATTAGTTTATTAAAATCCTTGTACTTGGTGAAAGATTAACCCTTTTATCCATTGGGTAATAAATCCCCTAACTTCTATTGTCCAATGGACAATAGTGACTTGGCAACTTTTATTTTAAAATAATTGGTACTTTGGCACATGGGGTTAAAAAGAAAATATTAAATTAATCAACCCATGTACTAAGTTGAAAGATGAACCTTTTACCCAATGGATAATAACCACCCTAACTTTTATTATCCAATGGATAATGGTTGCTAGGGAGATTAAACATTAAAGTAATCCAAAAAGGTACTTTAAAGTAATCAAAAAGTTACTTTTTACTATTCATAATACTTTAATCAAGTAGACATTTAATATAAACAAATGGGGTTTCTATTATCCAATGGATAATAGTTTCCCTAACATTTATTGTCCAATGGACAAAGAATATATCCAAAATAATTAAAAGAAAAAGAATATCCAAATTCTTAGTCTAGGGTTCAAAAGATTCAAAGGGTCCATGAGGGGCAAAACAGTCAATTTGCGGTTAAGGAAAAGTAACTAGATAGCTTCCTAACTTAGTTTCTCCAATCGGATGGTCAAAAGCTAGTTAGTCTAGCTAAGCGGACTAAAGCGCAAAGAAATAAATTTTGAAGGGCAAAAACGTAATTTTGACAAACTTTGGAAATTAAAAGCAGTTACAATAAAATTCAAATATTTAACGAAATTTTTAACGACCAAAATTCAGGGTCGTTACAGTAGGAGTCTTTTGACACCGAAACGAGGTTTTAGAGAACATAAGGAATATAGGAGGGCGAAAGTTGTAATGCGAGGTGAAAAACGAACTCGTAGAACACTCCTTTAAGTTAAACAATGCTAGGCATGGATACATGGGACATTTCTTTTACGTTCGATGTGTGGTACATATCTCGTGTAGCTTGTATGATTTAGTGAGTTGCAAGGGAAAAATCTATGAATCATTGTAAGCAAATACCTTTGATATGCGGTATGTGAATGCTTATATGAAAAATTAATGGTGTGATGATAGCGAGTTGACTAAAGTGGAACTATCCCTATTACTACTACTACTACTACTACTATGTGTATAAGCCTTTGTTGTGATTTCACTATATGTGATTGAGATGAATGACTAAATTGTAAAGTTTATCGGAGGAATTGTGGTATGGTGACCTATGAAGAGTGACTTGAATTAGCTCCATCAGTGAGGGAGGTACTAGTGGGGAGTAACGGGACTCCGCAAATGACCCGGCAGGAGCAAATGCTCATAATATATTCAGGACCTACCAACGGGTAAGGTGCCTAGCAAGGGGTATCGGGATCCCATAAATGGCCTGGCGGGAGCTTATGCTCATGACACAGAACGATAAGGTAATTGTGACACAATGTGAATGAAAATGGGCTATCATTGTGAAAGTGTGAGTGGTATGAAAGACATTGGCGTTGCAATCCCTTGATTATGATAGTTTCATAAGTCAGCATATCGGATTGGCAATTCGAAATAAGTGGAGGGGCTGTGGCAGTCGTGAGAAAATCATATAGATAGTAAGTCCTCGTGGTTGAACTAGAGTCTTGGTGTGTAGTCATGGTATTTCATTAATGTCGTCGACATTGGGACAATTACTAGTTGTGTTTTGCTTCTCCTTTGAGATACCGTACCTTACTTCTGTTATTCATTCTTCCTGTCATCCCACTTGCATATATGGTTGTATAGATTTCTCTACTGGGCTAGTTTAGCTCAACCTATCATTTTTCAGATGTGATCCTAGAGCAGTAGCATGGAGTGAAGTGCATGTATTCAAGTGCATATTTTCGAAAGAAAGGAGTGGTAAAAGTGACTCATGGACATTTTTGTAAATCATGTTTTGGGAATGTACTAGAACCTTAACTCAATTTCTTTAAATGATGTAATATGTTCAAACTCTTGAAGTTGGATCTATAATTTATCAACTAGGACATGGTGAACTCTTTTGGGGTATTATGTAAGATAATATGAGGAGTTTTATTTATGAAAAACTATCTTTATTTATGTTGAAAATCGAGCACATGACACTTCTCCTTGTGTCTTATTTTCCCCTTACCATACAACACAACTAATATTCTCCTACTGACCCTTCAAAACAACACTACTACGGCAATCACTACAATGACTACCACAAAACCATAGCACATCCTTTTCTAAGAAAATTCTATATACAGTCATCTACCTTAAACCTAGAGATCTTACTCCTAAATATAAACTTAATATCCAATTGACTTTCCAAGATTTCCATCTAGAAGATGCGGTGATCAAACACCTCTTCCAATTGGATCTCTTCGATAGTTGCCTGGGTGTCCAGAAGACACATACTGTATTTAGATACCCTATCTATAAACTTCATATTCCTAAGTCAACCTCAGATACTTACGACTCTCTACAAGAGCTCCACCTACCTTATCTATAACTACCATAACAATGACAAAACACAATCATTACCACTGCAAGACATCATCCCTTCGAACACATTCAAGACATTCACTAGCTCAATCCCCTGGCTATAATACACCTCACTCATTTTCTGGACAAACCATGGTTCCTGTCACACCTCACATCACTTAAAAATTACGTAAAAGTATTTAAAATTTAACACGTAATCTACACAGTTCAAATAAAACAGATCAGTTACTTAGCTCACAACATCTAACTAACAGTCTAATACTTCTATTACGTACTGACGGATATCATCTCTCACATATCGACCTCGCCACTATGCATAAACACTACAATAATCTCAGCTTTTCAGATTTTTGTTGTTGTCTAACATCTCATTAAAAAAAGGCACCTTACCACAAATGGCTCAAGACCAAAACTACCAACAGTAACAACAACAATATCAACAGTCACAACTAAAGCCACTACAAGGAGATCAAACTTCTCATTTTCTCAGACATGGGCATCAACTTTTCACTATTTCATGTAGACATAAATGCAATGCCAGTTCAATGAACACACGTCAGTCATGCAAACTCACACATGTTTTTGTTAAAAAATATGCAATGATCTTTGAACCCATGAGACTAAGTCTCCCCACGGTCTCTAGGTATTCAAACCTAATGCTCTGATACCAATTTGTCACGCTCTCGATTTTTAACATAAATAATCATCATTTACAATAAATAAAATCACCACTGGAGTACTGATAATACCCAAATAACATTTCTTCCCCTATTCACAAATTTAAAATCAAATGTTACAATCCCGGCTTGAAGCCCCAAGTTATACATACCACAATAATATTACAGTTTACAATAATCATTCTTTCAAATACTTCTTTCAAGACAATGCATAAAACCACCTCTTTTATACCTTCGAAACACATGGTCAACAAGCTTGAGATGCACGCCATGCCAACTTCCTTGTTTGTACTTGAAAATGATAGGTTAAGTTACATTAGCCCAGTAGAGAAATTTATACTCAAATTATATGAAAATGCGATGAGGCATGCGATAAGAATGAATGAGTTTCAATAAATGGACAAGTGACACAAAGGGGCACCACAATTAATCGACAGACTACTACTACGAGATTCCATACATCATAGAGATAATCCTAACCATTCGTGTGTCAAACTAGAAGAAGCATCTAAACTCGAATCAATTTAGCAAACTACAACAACTGTTCAATCGTCTAATGACTTTTCGACTGAATGCCACAAACAAAACAATTTAAAGTAAAACTCCAGACCACTACGGGTCAAGCTCCGTTGATTCAAGCTTGAACGCCAGAGTCCGTTGACAAAAATCCTCTTTTAAAATCTCAGATTTCTTTCTTTAATAAAACCTTGATAGAATCAACTTTTTATTCTCCTTTTTCGATAACCAAAATCCCAAGCAACAAACAATCCAAACATCAACATGAACTTCTAAAGTCAATCAAAATTCTCTTCATCATGCAAGACATTCAACTGTGTTATCACCCCTTGCGTCATATTGAATTCTCTCCACCTGAGTTTCTGCCTTACCACACCTTGCGTAATGGGCCCCTAGAGTCCTCACATTACTACACCATGCGTTGCGGGACCCTCTATTCAAGTTCTCAATTTACGCATACACACACACATCATCAATCGATATACAAGTAGATAACTTTCCCTAGTTCACATTCTTTCATTTATCCTCACACAAGGCAATACAAACTTTATAAATATGTCACAATGTATATTGACAAATACTCGTGCATAAGTTATTCCTCTAAGTCTATCACAACGTCCTTAGTCAAGTACCGAACCCAATAATTATCCCATGACGCACCACCTACTAGGTTCTAGACGAGAATCTTATAGAACGAGTGACAAAGGAACTTAGGGAGCTCAACATGATGAATCACGAGGATACGAATCACAATACTACCCTTCAGATCATTAGACAAGCTCATGTCTACCCATAACATTCACCACATTACCCCTTATAGCCCATGGCACTCCTATCAATCTTACGGTACATTCCTACCCAAACGGCACTAATATTATACTCTAATGAGTACAAAGAGACAAGATCAAATAACGAGTCTTTAGGACACAAGCAATTATGTCCGAGAGTTGCTTAAACAAGTTCTACTTATATAGGGAGTCATAACGATAGAACGAGAATCTTAGGAGTAGCTAGCGGATGATGGCTGACTTCAAGACCTTCAAATCGATATAAAGTTTGCATAAATCAGACATCGGACGAGAAAGTTATGGCCGTTTGAAGTTGGGCTAAAACCTAGAAGGCGAGCAAAATTTCTAGAGAGGGGAGGGATC
>BPLS01000474.1:110994-143813 GCA_019656275.1 Rhododendron kiyosumense | reverse complement strand
GGGAGCACCCTCTGCCCGGGTTATGCCCGTTTGCCGACCCAACATCCCTCTTAGGACAAGGGTTAGCCTAAAGGCATGCCCTAAACACAAATTACAAATGGATGAGCTTCCCAAGCAAACCGGGAGCACCCTCTGCCCGGGTTATGCCCGTTTGCCGACCCAACATCCCTCTTAGGACAAGGGTTAGCCTAAAGGCATGCCCTAAACACAAATTACAAATGGATGAGCTTCCCAAGCAAACCGTGAGCACAAGCTGATGAGCTTCCCAAGCAAAATAAATGACAGCTACACAAAAAACATCCCGATAATTTACATCCTCAACAAACACAAGCAGCTACCTGTTGCAGAAAACATTAAGTGCACCTGTGCAATAGAAGATCACTCTCACGGTTATGGCACATGTGCACCTGTGCAATAGAAGATCACTCTCACGGTTATGGCACATTGGAAGCTGTGTCAGTGTAGTTGCTACAGCTTACACGTATAGGCCAACACCAGCTTTAAAAGTTGCTTAGAAACTGATTCAGAGAACCTCAATTTCAGTATTTTCGATTCTGTTTTCCCCTACAAGCTTTTACAAATCTAAAAGCTTTTGCAAACAAGCCGTCTATGTTGTTTTAGATTCGGGTAGTGCCTTGAACCTTAATAAGTAAAACCCTTTTCCCGAAATAGTACTTGCACGCACAAACCAACCACAACCACCCCCAGTTCAAAAGCTGAAAGGCTATCAAATTACCGATCATGAATCTTCTGACTGTTGTATTGTGGGCTCGGGCTCATCAAGAACTCTCATCGGCCTCCAACCGGATTCTTCTCTAGGCAATCTCAATGCAACAAAGTGCAGAGCATCACTTTTCACCTGATAAATGTGACATGCCCATGGATATGAATCTGGTGCTGACCAAATCTTTTGGTCTTCAAATACTGTCTCCTCGGCAATTGATTCAGCCACACAGTACACTAAATCAGAATCTGGCTCTTCAAAACTGGGCACAGCTATGCATCCCGGAGAAACAAAACTGTCTGGAGCACGTGGGTGCCATATGGATACGGGGTTTGTGTAATCGTCCGGGCAATTCCTCCATACCTGCACAGCAGTTGACACTATTATTCCACATTCCGAACAACTCTGGAAATCAACATTCCTCATTAGCAAAAGTGAGAGAGAATTGACTAGGGGTTCTGGCTTGCATGTATGTTCAAATTGATGAAAACATTGCCACTTCAAAGGAAAAAGAAACAGGTGTGTGCACGTGCGTATATGTGTGCTTGTGCATGTAGATCTTAACGGGTTTCCTCAAACCATGCATTTTGGATCTTTTGTGAAGGGAAAAGAAAACGACAAAGTAAGGAAAATGCTACATGTGAAGACAATTTAGGAAGCAAATACACTAGCTTGCACGGGAAAAAGAATAGGTGTTAATTTTGTAGTGATGTGAGCACGTGAGCTGGTGCATGTGTGCCCTTGTTTTCCGGGAAGAGATAAGAAAATATAAGAAATAAAAGTAGAGAGAAGGGTGGAAGCTATACATGACAGATATGTCGGATTAGAAATGAACAGTTTGGAGTTTGGTATTTTTGATGGGGTATTACTTAATATAATTTTAAGGCGTTAAATCACCGTATTTTGGTATTTGATTCGGTCTTGTTGGACCACTTTTCCACCATCTCTCCTAAAACCAATTCGTGTTAAGGAGGGTTTCAAGCAAGTCTTTTATGGCATTCGACATCGTACCCGCAAGTCCGTTTTTAGAGCAATCATAGGTAGTAGCATTGTGTAACCAAATCCATGGGGGCACTCCGGGCCCAATAGGTCTAAAGGATTATAATTGGCTTGGGGGTGGGTTGTTTTATTTAGTAGTGCTTGAGGAGCTAGGGTGTTACAATTGGTAAAAAAAGGAACAAGAAATTAAACTACTAGCTCATATGCATTTTTGAAGGGCAACCGAACCAAAGAATTGAATTTTTCTAGACGAATTTTTCTAGACAAATACCAACACACCGCCTTCTCATTTTGCTAACCCATTTGTGATCTTGCCTTCAAACCTCACGCCTACCATGTAATCATAGTCACCTATGGAAGAAAGACTAGCAACATTTGAAAGAACATGTGAAAGTATAAAAATTAAAGAAGTACAACTAAAAGTTCCGGGTAAGTAATAGAAATTTAGGGGCAAGCAAAACTGGAGCGAAATAGTCCCTCTGACCCTCTTTGTTTGTTCCATTTGGGAGTTACAACCTTTGAAGTAGACATGCATACAATGCACTCCAATTAGAATGTAATGGTATTTAATTTAACATTACCTCTTTATCTGGGTAGGAAGTATCCATAACCATTTATGAGGGATAGTTTTGGAAAGCCAAAAAGTTTTATGCCTTTGCTGCCTTGTAAAGAAGTTTAACTTACGCCATCTCATGACTGGTATTAACCCTTTCTGTTTGAGGTTACATTTCTGTATTCTACACTGTGTAATTGGGATTTTCCCCATGCTTCTTCGATTTATATGCACAATCCACCCATCAATAAAAGTTAACAATGATGCAAACTTATATCCCACTGCTTCCATCTTTCTCCAATAAAAGTTCATAATGAGGCAAACTTCAATCCCACCGCTCCCATCTTTCTCCCACTATTTTCCTAGCAAATAAGATGAACTCAGGAAGGTTTAATTATATGACAACACCACAAGTGAAAGTTTAGACCAAATGGATGCAAGAACCAGAAGATAAAGTCACCCTACTACACACCTTATCTAGTCAAATCTTTTTATTTGCATTTAGAAGATTGAAACCTGTGTTCAAAGACTTAACCAAAATGCTATAAACTCCGAAAGACATGCTAGTACGATGAGATTAAATTTATTGATTGACCGGAACAATGAAAAGCCATGTTGTGTTCAGATAGTTGCCCAAAGACTTTAAACTCTGGAAGACATGCCAGTACAATTAGGTTAAATTTATTGCTTGCTTCTTACCAGGTCATAACCAACTGGAAGTGCGAACAATTCCTTAACATTATGATAAACAGCAGCAACATTTGGAGGATGGGTGCCAACACGAGCAATATCCCCGACTGAGACATACCTGAAAATTTAAGTCCTAGGTTCATGTTTAAATACTGGCATGAAGAACTTAACAAGCACATGACAATAAGAAGTCAAACATTTGGAAGTTAAAACATAAATTTTAAGCATGTAGGACAAAATTCAGGGTCCAGCCTGGAAAACAGAAAGAAAGCTTTCGTCAGCTCAACTACAGAACTACTTCCACAGTTTGAAAATGAGAGGATTTTAGTAGAACTTAGAGATCTTGGGCCTGTAATCTATACAGTTCATCAAGTAACCAAAAAAGGTTAAAATACCCCACGATTAATTGCTGTTTTGCAATATCAACCAGCCTCATATCCAAGATATTAGGATAAGCTTTTATAACCAGCTACCAAGGACCAGTGAATACAGGCTGAAAAGTGCCATAGGACAAGCCACTAGTGAAAAGGAAAACCAGAATATATAAGAAGAGAGGAGTTATGATTACCCATCAGGACAGACTGGTCGCCAAATGCTACAGATTTGACCATCTTCCGCAGCCTGATAAGAAATGGAAGAATGAACTAAAAAAGGGCTGCAACACCCAGGCAACCTAAAACATGAAATGAAAAAGATTAAAGCAAGCCCACAACACTTACTTGCTTTCGGCATAATGCGCATCTACCTCTTGATTCTTGTTCACTGCTCCAAACCTTTATAAAGTTGATGCTATGTTTAACAAATCTCCTTTTGTCAGATAACGAACTTGATGAGGAGAGCTTTCTTGACTTGACCCTGGCTTTGTTCTGGGTAGACAAATCACTGTTATCAGCTCCACTCCAAGCAAAGCACACAAATCTCTGGCTTGAAGGAACCTGCACATCAAGAATCTTAAACTTGTCACATACGGGGATCCCCAAAATATAGCTGAATCCATGTACAAAATCTGACCCTCAATGCCAAGCTTTTCATGTGTGACTGGTATGCTTTCCACATCTTACGGACTGTAGAGCATATCCTAACAGCTTGCACTTCTCCTCCCTCTGATTCATTTTCCACAGTGCACTTTACGACTCGGACAAAGGCTTCTGATCTCCTAAATTTTTTGAGATGGAGAATCAAGTGGGAAGGTACTGCACAACCAGCCTTTGCCAACTCCACTGTCATGAGCTCTTCCCAAGGTACATCCCACATGATCTTGCAAGGTCTTTTATCCATCTTGTCAGGGGCCAGGCACTTTCCACGCAGAGAAGACAAGGTGTCAATATTGAGTGATATCAAGTTCTTAATAATCATTAAATTAGGAGTAAAGTGTGGAACTAAGTTCCATGGTGCAACCTGCAGTAGCATCACTCGCTTATTAGTAACTAAAACAATCCTTTGGTACGGCACGATGAAATGATCTTGATAATAGTCGGACCACGCAAATTTTGAGGGCTCTTTGAATATCTCAGTGCACCCGAAATGCCGACTTGCTTCCGCAAGGTAAAGTATCATCTGGAAACCAAAAAAAGAAAGCTTACACAAGGCATTCATGACTGATCTCCAAATAACTAGGGATAAAAGAAATTGAAACAGCTTTGTCACAAATACAGACATGCATTTCTATGCAGTAACATAAAATCCTAAGCAAGAGATGCATATGATGGATTGATCTGAAAGAAAACAAAAAATGCTCGAAAGTATACCTGACCAACAGCCTCTCTTTCATTATATTCCCTAAGTATATGGTCTGCACGAATAACCCGCGGACTTCTAATTCTCTGGAAGGTAGTCTTGCTATTGAGAACCTCTAAGCACCGGGAACAACTTGCCCCAATGCCATCCACAGTCAATGAGAAGAAATCTAATGCACCACTAACTGGTTGTACAATGATTCCCAGGAATGCTCGTCCCAGCCCATGAGCAAGCCCAAGTATTCCATTTTGTCTGGCACTCTCCATAGGCTTCGTCACGACTCCAGAAACTCCAAAAGCAAAACCTTGGGCAAGAGCTTCTGTTCCTTGTATGATTCCATCACCTACCCCGGTTATTCTTCTTGATGATACCTGATGCCATGTTTCATTTCCTTGTCAGATTTGGATTGTCCCTATGGATATTTGACTCGATTAATACCAGTAATACTGTTACCTGCTTTGAACGAAGTTGCAGAAACTGTCCATCTGTTGAGAGTTCTGCAAATCCTTTACTAAGAGAAGCTAATGTTGAGCTCGTCATTCCGAGTACATCAAATGAAAAAATCAAGTGTAGAGGATTATGGATTAAATCTCTCCATACACGATTGCCAATAGCAGGAATAACAGAGCTTTTCCGCATGAATCTGTCTCTGTGCATCACCCTCCTCAGATGCACCTAACATAGGGAAAAAAACCAAGCTGTCACGATTAACATGGGTTTCAATAACTAAAACAGGTGTTATTTAACGAAACCTGTCACTATCTTCTCAGAATTAATTCCACAGAATCATGGGGTTGTAAAAGAAAGAAAGACATGAAAATGATGATTAGGGTCAAATTTACTGTGACTAATGTGAGGTAACTTGGTTGCTGTTTTTAGGCCAATGAGGACCTTTCTTAAGGCTTTGTTGGATTACACTGATAATTTCGGCTCTTTTGTGTGTCCTTAATTGTTTGGTGTGCTCCCATTGTAGATCCTCAGAAGTCCCAAAACAAATGTGTGCTTAATTGTTTGGTGTGCTCCCATTGTAGATCCTCAGAAGTCCCAAAACAAATTTTTTACCCAACCTAGTATCTATTTGATCCTCATGCAATCCAATGGGTGTTATTATCTCTCTATCTACCTCTCTCTGATCCTTGAACTGAGAATCTCTATGAGGTATTTTTTTAGGTGTCTAATTAGTTGTCCCTGGAACCGCCCCGTATATATATAGATATGTAGATGTAGATATATACAGTGAGCTTCTAATAAGGACCTTAAAATGAAGATCTAAGTTAAGGACCTCATAGTTAGGAGCCTTCTAAATCACATTTTGATGATTCAAACCGTTCAACTTGTTTAAAACGTGTTTTTAAGGATACCCATGAGAAATCGGCTCAAAATATAACCGGAAAGTGCTTGATCCAAACATTTTTTACATAGAACAGTTCATGTCAAGCTTTATGAAAAACTATTTGGATCAAGCACTTCCCGGTCATATTTTGAGTTGATTTCTAGTATCCTTAAAATTACATTTTAAATACATTAAACGGTTTGGACCATCAAAATTTGAACAGAAAATGGGAGGTCCTTAACTTAGCAAGTTGAGAGAGAGAGAGTCCACTTCCCGTAATGACCACCTTAACTTAATAAAATGCGGACCTCCATTTCCCGATCGAATTTCAATGAACCGAGCCACTTAATGTATTCAAAACGTGACTTTAAGGGTACTCGCGAAAAATCAGAAAAAAAAATGATCGGAAAGGGCTTCATCCGAGCAGTTTTTGTTTGTTTTTTATCGAACGGTTCAAACAAAAACTACTCGGATGAAGCCCTTTCCGATCATTTTTTTTGCCGATTTCTCGCGGGTACCCTTAAAATCACGTTTTGTACACATTGAGCGGCTCGGATCATCGAAAATCAATCGGGAAATGGGAGAAATGGATCCTTTTTTTAACTAAAATAAAGACCTCCTCATTTGAAAATAACGGTATATATATATATATATATACACACACGCGGTTCCGGGGACCCTTAAAAAAATCCTTAAAAAAACCCCCCCAAATTCCTGATCGAATTTTGATAATCCGAGCCGCTCAATGAAATCAGAACGTGATTTTAAGGGTGCTCACGAGAAATCAGCAAAAAAAAAAATGACCGAAAAGGGCTTCATCCGAACAGTTTTTTATTGAACTTTATTGAACGGTTCAATAAAAGACTACTCAAATCAAGCCCTTCCCTGTTAGTTTTTTTGCCAGTTTCTCCCGGGCACCCTTAAAATCACGTTCTGAACACATTGAGCGGCTCAGATCATCAAAATTTGATCAGGAACTATGGGATTAAGATTTAGAGAGTTTTTTTAAGGGTCCCTGGAACCGCCCCTATATGTGTGTGTGTGTGTGTCAAACACACTTTCTCAAACTTCTTTGAAATTGATCAATTTTGTGGAACTTGGAATCTTAGTTCCATGTCAGTTTGTCTTATGATAAGCAGGAACACTGCTTAGATACGGGCAGAGAGTCTGGAGACAAAAGACATGTTACAAACAGCAAAAGAACTTCCAATCTCAAAAATAGAACAGTTCCGACTGTCCAAGCAAGTAAGTAGACTGACCTGAATTTTAAATGCATTTCCAACAGCTGACAATATTGGGCTCCAAACACCTAGAACCCCATGCGGTCTTTGAGCTGGTGATGTCTCCAAAGACACCTTTAGCCTCACTTCAGAAACATCTATTAGGCTGAAAAGAAGTAAAATCCCAAACTTTTCATTTGCACATTAATTTGCAATTAATGGCTTACGACGTCTTATGGATCAATATGATCATCATATAATGCACAGCAAATAATTGGCAATGGACCTTATGTTCTACCGAACAATAAAGAAAATCCGGTTACGCTAGCAAGGGCATTATCCTGCATTTACCAACTTCCGAAGCCAGAAATCCTAACATGCAGGGAGGGTGAAATTGAACCCTCCTGATCCATGAACATCAGTGCAGACAGCTTGCCTCAGGGAGAGTGACACCAAAATGACGAAAATAGAAAAGAAGAATGAAATAAAAGGACAATGTCTGTGGGAAGTCCTGTTTTTAATTAGCTTGCATAGCCAAATGGCAAGTATTTGAGAGGCCCAAAAGGGCCTTACATTAGTTTCGGAGGCACTGTTATATTGATGTTGGGATAAGCTCCAACACTCCCCATACGTGTGACCCCTATACGCATGATTGACCGGAAAAAGATATGACACACCAGAAGGGTAACAAGGTGCACCTTTGCCACAAACAAGGGGAATCCTAGCAAATCACTGCTAATTGAAACAAAGGGCCAAGCCAGAGTTAGCTTTGATACTATGCTAAAGAATCCCACTCCAAAGTCAAAAACAAATGGCAATGAGTGAAGCCACAAGGATCATATTATAGTTTAGGGAACCATCTTATCCATGGAGGACAAGCTCCAACAACAATAAACACAAAGCATGGCATTTAATTATACATCCATCAATAGCAAACACTATATCCAGACCACAACTCGTAAAATTCAAACAATACTTTAGTATTCAAAATATGGAGTGGATATAGCATATATCAAGCATCGCAATTCATGTTTCCCCATAAAAGAACCGTTTCTGAGAAATTATATCACTTTCAGCTGATATCAAAAGACTCCACATATTAAAATACAGCGCTACACATTCCTCAGAGGTGACAAGTTAGGGACAGCAATAAAGAAAAGCAATTGCCAAGACACTCTTGGTGGCGACAGACATTCTAGACAGGTGACAAGTTTCACATAAATAATGTGATTAAGAGACTTTATAGGAGAATCATCTAACAGAAAAAGTAAACAAAACATGTCAACTTCAGCTGCGTACAAACAAGCAATAAAAGAATTCTTACTCTATGCGTATCTCTGGATCAACTTGCGTGATACTAGAATTTTGCGGAAGACGATCTAGTTGCAGGTGGTTATAGAAATCCACAAAAGCCCAGATAATTGGCTCATGAATGCTAAGCCTCCAACACTTATCTGTTACCTATCAAAACAAAATAATCGAGTATATAAAATATCATCCTTTCGCATGCCACATGGTAAAATTTCAGCTGTGGGAATATTATTAAGAAACATTACCCGTATGTACACATATGGATAGACCTGGACACCATCAGGGTTCTCATTGCGAATTGTTATTGTCATCTTGAAAACAGGATGATGCATATCAATGGTCTGCTCAGGTGCCAACAACACAGGCATTGGTGTCAAAGGGAGCTGGTTGTCAAGCTGCAAGTATCCCAATATAAGCTTGAACCTGGATCAATGAAACGTAAATTCGGCTCAGCAAAAAAGCATCATAATCACAAGAACATGAGCCTAGACAACTGGAAAGTAATTGGCAACATCTTACTAGTATTAGGAAAAACATTTTTCCTTCATGGACCATGCTTAGATTTATGAAAGTGAAGACGAAGACAAATGTTAACAACAAAAGGGAACGTGTGGAACTTATGGTTGTCCTCATCCTCTTGAATTTATTGTAATTTAGTTGAAAGTGCAAAACTACCTATCTAGGAACTATGGAACACAACATAACAATAACTTAATAGTAGAGATATCCATTTATAAAATACACCTAAATGGAGGAAAAAAACAACCTCAAACCGGATGCAGGTCTTACATTTTGGAGAAGCATTACCTTATGAAGCACATAAAGAGTACTAGTACAATAAGGTATGTCAATAAGGAAAAACTTAGATAAAAGGATACGAGTATGATTGCATCAACTGGTTTCTGTCAGGAAAGTATATCATAACCAATTTGGAGATATCTATTCTAAGCAACAAAGGAAACTTGAATGCCTTAGTTAACACAGGCTCCAACAAACAAGCCACAATCTAATGCCAAAGTTAAGTACAAACCAGAGTTTATTATTATTGTATTACCCAACAAATTGAAGTATCAATACTCTGGACTATCAATGAAGGAAGTATGGTAATATGCACATAAATTGAATTCAGTCTCTAGGCCTGCCCTCTCTGATGCCATTTGGCTTTGATTTGGGAGCATGGTTCTGCTACAAAACAAGTATAGGGGGCCGCTCTTTCAATGGTATTCTGAGGGCAACCACTTTGTGCATATTGTCAAAGGTTAGGTCCGTCTCCAATCCTCTCCCGCCCATACCCCCAATGATTGGGGACTACATGGGTTATGTTGTCGTTGTACCAAACAAACAAACAAACCGAGGCTTAATTACAAATTCTAAGAACAAAAAAAAGTCCCATCAAGCTAGCTACATGTGTACAAAAGAAAAATACTGTTGCAGCAGAGGTACGTGTGGGTATGCACTAGGTACTGTTGGAATACTAGTATATGAGTATACTAGTATATTGTGTTTAGTCCCACAATGCTTGATTACATTGTGTAACGAACTATCTCTTTATATAAATAAATGATTATGTGTGAGGATTAATTTAACACCCTACACACTTTTCCTCTCTAAACAACATGTTATCAGAGCGGATTCTTAAACCGCCCTTGAAACCCTAAACCCTAACCTTCGACAGCCACCCTACCATAGTCGCCAACCTCCCGACACCTTCCACAACACTCCCTTAGCAACAAGGCGAGCTTTATCTCATGAAAAACGGTCAGACTTGTACTCCATTTTCAAATCTTTTCATATGGAAATAAAAACTCAGTTTAATGTCTCTCTTCGTATCTTTCGTTCTGATAATACTGGTAAATATTTCTATAATGTTTTGTTTGCTTTTTTTGATGCGCATGGTATTCTTCATCAATCTTCGTGTTCTCACACTCCCCAACAGAATGGGGTTGCCGAACGCAAAATACGTCATTTAACAGAGGTTGCCCGAGCCCTTTTAATCCAGATGGCGGTTCCCAAATCCTTTTGGGGTGATGCCGTTCTTACTGCCGGATATCTTGTGAATCGTATGCCCTCTCGCATTCTTGGGGGCTAGATTCCCTATAGTATTTTACACCCTGGTTGTTCTTTATATTCCTTCCCTCTTAAAATTTTTGGGTGCACGTGTTATGTTCATTCCCTTGATCCCGGTCGCGATAAACTTGATCCACGCTCTATTAAGTGTGTCTTCCTGGGGTACTCTCGGACTCAAAAAGGTTACAAGTGTTATTCTCCCACTCTGCATCGCGAGTTTGTCTGTGCTGATGTTACGTTTCATGAGTCATTACCCTATTTTCCGACTCCTTCCCATGGGGATCGGTCTGAGTATATGCATATTTTGGTTCCTTCCGGACAACCTCAAAAGCAGCACCCCCCAATGCAGGTATATGTTCACCGTGTCAAAGCTGCACCACCACCACCTCCGCTTGCTGCTGAACCTCCTCCTCCGCTGCGAGATCCAAGTCCACCTCCTCCTTCGGCCCTTACAGCTCCACCTTCTCCTCCCATTGCTCTTCGTAAAAGTATTTGCACTTGTATTATCTCTCATCCTATTGCTAAATTTGTTTCTTATGATCATCTTTCCCCTGCCCTTCGTACTTTTACTGCCTCAGTTTCTTCTGTCTTTGTTCCTAAAACAATTCAGGAGGCCTTGTCTATTTTTGAGTGGCAGACAGCTATGGAGGAGATCTCTGCGCTCCATGATAATGGGACTTGGGAGTTGGTTTCTCTACCCTTTGGAAAGTCAACTGTGGGATGCCTCTAGGTATTCACTGTGAAATATCATCCTGATGGGTCTGTTGAGCGTTACAAAGCTCACCTTGTTGCTAAGGGCTACACCCAGACATATGCTATGGACTATGCTAAGACCTTTTCCCCGGTTGCAAAGTTTGGTTCTATCCGTCTCCTTATTTCTCTCCCAGCCCATCTTGGCTGGCCCTTATTCCAATTGGATGTTAAGAATACTTTCTTTCCTGGCGACCTTCTTGAGGAGATTTATATGGAGCAACCACCTGGGTTTGTTGCTCAGGGGGAGCGTTCTCAGGTATGTCGCCTTCGTAAAGCTCTTTATGGGCTTAAACAATCTCCCAGGACCTAATTTGGCAAGTTTAGTGATGCAGTTTTGAAATCGGGTGTCTCTCACATCTACTCGAGGCAAAGTGTTATTGATTGTGTATGTCAATGATATTATTACTACGGGTGACGACCATAAGGGTATTGATGTGTTGAAGGTCTTTCTGCAAAGTCAATTTCAAACTAAAGACTTGGGTAGATTGTGGTACTTTTTAGGTATCGAGGTGGCACGATCTAAAGATGGTATTAGTTTATCACAAAGGAAATATGTGCTGGATATTTTAGATGAGACTGGTTTGTTGGGGGCGAAACATGTCGATACCCCTATGGATCCCAATGTCAAACTATGCATTGATTAGGGGGAGGCACTGTCTAGTCCGGATAATATCGCCGTTTGGTTGGTAAACTGAATTATCTCACTATTACACGTCCTAATATTTCATTTGCAATGAGTATTGTGAGTTAGTTTATGTCTGCTCTCATCTTGGACATGGTCTATTTTATAGAGCTAATGGTCATTTGCTTATTGAGGCCTTCACTGATTCTGATTGGGCAGGAGGCCCATCTGACAGGTCAACCACTGGATATTGTGTTTTTCTTGGTGGCAATCTTGTTAATTGGAAGAGTAAGAAATAGACCGTGGTTGCACGGTCTAGTGCAGAGGCAGAATATAGAGCCATCGCTCATACCACATGTGAGATTGTTTGGGTGCGATCTTTTCTTGAGGAGACAGGATTCAATGTGCAATTGCCTGTGAATTTGTATTGTGATAACTAAGAAGCAATTCACATTGCATCCAACCCCGTATTTCATAAGCGGACTAAGCATATTGAAGTTGATTGTCATCTGGTGCGAGAGAAGTTGACTGATGGTGTTATAGCAACTCCCTTCGTGTCTACAAGTGCTCAATTGGCTGACATATTCACCAAGTCATTATTTAAGCCCCGGTTGGAGATGTTATGTGACAAGCTAGGCTTGTGTGATATCTATTTTCCAGCTTGAGGGGGAGTGTTGGAATACTAGTATATTAGTTTACTGGTATATTGTGTTTAGTCCCACATTGCTTGATTACATTGTGTAATGAACGATCTCTTTATATAAATAAATGATTATGTGTGAGGGTTAATTTAACACCCTACACACTTTTCCTCTCTAAACAACAGGTACATCTGGTAATGGCATTACTAAAGAAAAAATATTTGAATTTGCATCGCATGACTCGCGTCTCCGGTACGGATACAGATATACCATGCAAAATACCAGTATGCAACACATATAGTGTATGGGTTTGACATGTTTTTTTGAAGCACCCATGGTTCATTTGTCACTTACTAAAGCATCCATTATTAAAATAAAAGTGAATATAACTTGCTAGAGGTAATAGAAACAACTAGAGCAGTAAAGTCCTAAGCCCTAAGCCCAAACCTGGGGGTGGGGGGCCGTTTGGAAGGGATATAAAGTAAGAACCCGTACAATAAAGAAGTTGAGTACTGTGTAGATTAATTAAAAACAATAGAGTTATGCTCACCTGCTTGTAGTCCCACCGTCATAACCAGTTGAATAAGATATGAAGAATCGCTCAAGGTACAAGTACGAAAGCTCCTTTGGCCTATGGTCTACAACAGAAACACCAACAACTCCCAGCTCAACAATAAGCTCGAGAGGAGCTGTATTCTCTTGTGTCTTGCTCTGCATGTGAGAAATTCCCCAATTGCCACCAGATGCCAGTAACCTACCAACTTCATTTGAACTAGAGCCTGACCTGTCATCTGTGAACCTAGCAACCTTGATATGACCCATTTCAAAAACATGAAAAGACAGGCCTAAACCACCATCATCTACAGAATATGATCCTCTCTTATCCAACTCAAGATTACAGACTACAGTGCCATTGCCACCATCAATTTTAGCGTCAATGAGTCTTTGGCCATAGGGATCCTCCCACGAAAAATTGGTAGTTGAAAGAGGGTTTAACTGAACCCAGGAGTCATCACTAAATCCAGATTGGCGAACGCTTATTGTCTTGTTAGCTGTTCTGTTCTCGAGCCTGTTGGATAATAAATTGAAACAAAAAATTGGAAAAGAAAAGGTACAATAACCAGGAACTCAAGTCCAATGACAACATTGACCTATTAGTACCTGATTGGACCATTGGTTGATCCAGGGCGAAAGACAACAATAAAACGCGATCCTTCTTCATAGCCCCTAATTTCCATCCTCAAAATTCTACGAGCACCGTCGTGCTTCCACAAAACCAAATAAATGGTGTCCTCTTTCATGATTTGAAGAGGAAAAGACCATTTTGTATCTTCCAATCGGACCTATGAGTATGATTTAAGGCCAATTAGTAAAATTGCTTTCAAACACAGATTGAAAAAGCAGACCTGGAGTGCAATGCATCAGCATACGACTCATAATTACCAATATGTTCAACACATGAATAAAAATGATAAGGGTCTCAGCAATTGAAAAGAAACACAAACGAAAACTTAAATTACATGAGGAAATAGTTATGTGAGGTCCTAAATAGACTCCATTAGAAATTCCACATGTGGCTTCTAACAGAACTCCTTTATTTCTATTTTCTTCCTTAGCATATTCAAAGTTGTGTACAATCAACTAACTTCATTTACAAGCAAACCAACTCAGTTTTGCACGAAAAGGTGCATGAAACTCAAGCTTTTCTCCACTCTTGTTTCCCTGTTCCATCTGTCAACCCCTTAAACCTGACTTGCTCCGAGCATTTAAATAAAACTGTACACCTTAGTCCTAAGTCATGTAGGATGAGAAAAGTTGTGCGAGAAATTAGCATATAGTGATCCAAAATAATATATTGTCTTTGTCATTTAATGTCCAGGATTTACTGCTTTCTCCGCACAGAAACAATGAATTGGTTATGTAAGAAATTGGTTGGGGGCTAAGATAGGTTGATACTCTAAACAATAAACAAAACACATATTCAATACCAATGTTGTACACAATCAGTTGTGGAGCTCCTACAACCTACGACTTCAATGTTGTGATGGACCCTTCAGCGCAATCCCATTTCTGTGATCCCCGAATATAATATTATAGGTGCCTTGTTTTATGGCATATGGTTATTACCTTGAAAGAGTGAGAGGTCCACTTACTTGGAGTTTAGTAGGTCCACTCGATTCATGGTATACAAAGGAGACCCGAGAATCAGATGCATGTAGAATTTTTGGTTCATCTTCACTGCTCAACTTCATAAACATATCTTGACCGATTCTGTTTGTAAAAGTTACAAATGGTCGGACAGAAATCACCTGAAGAAAATGTAGGAAAAAGTTTAATATCTAAATGCTATATTTTCCAAGAAAAAATCAGTAAGAGCCTGCAAGAACCTTGGTTGGAACAGATTGATATGGGCACGGTTTTGAAGATATAAAAAGCCGCATGCAATTGCCATCAGCATCACAAGCACAAACATCCAATGACCCATCCTAAAATAGAAGGAAATACTAAACATGAGTTTAGCCTTACCGAAAGAGGACTGAACATATTATTCAGAATGCCTACCATGTCGCCGAGGGGAGAAAGGTCTTTGGCAGGCCCAAATTGCTCACCACCAGATTGACTGATGGAAACAGAGAGACCTAGCATTTTGAAATTCAATGCAGATGCAATTGTATAACCTTCATATATTTCCTCCTCAGTAATTTCCTCAAGGATTACTTCATTTTTCTCTTTCAACTGAAAAGGTAAAGCAATCTTCCGTGTTCGTTTTCTTGCTGTCATATCTATAAGCCTAAGCTTAAGTGGCGGGCACCTTGCAATTGAAAACCAATACGAAGAATAGACCCTGATGATCTTTGCTGAAAGTGAGTCCGGCTTGTTTTGGTTTTGTTCAAGAATGATCTGAACAACCCTGTAAACCCGATAACTTGTTGAATCATACATGAAACAAGAAAATATATTGAAGAACGAGAAACAAGGAATAAGAGGACTGGGAACAGTTACGGACCTTCCGGAAGTTGAACATCTTAAGCTTATTGTCTTTACTGGATTTCTGCTAGGATGGGAGATGAGAACAGCCTCCTATGAGAGGAAAAAATAGAGCGTCTGTTACAATAGTGCTGCATCAAGAAATAAAAATGAAATGAAACAAGTGTCTGAGCCTCAGAATGTTTACATGTATTGGCAGCCACCCTCTCTGTGGAAGCAGCGAAAAGTATAAAGGTTTTCTAATGTCAGCGCTATAAACCTTTACAGTCTTCCCCGGACAAAAAATTCCTCTGGAGCAGACAACAAAGTGACCACTGTCTTGCATCTCAAGAACAGAAAATTCAGCTGCTAGCGGAAGATAATTGGTGACAGAAAGTGGGGACTTGACCACAAGATTCCAATCTTGAATTGGATCAGAATGAATGTCCTTAGCAATTTCTGTTGCTTGTATATTTAAATAAAACCACATTCCATGAGAACTATTTGATGAAGCCGCATTCATCTCTGAGCAATATAGTAGTTCCTCAGTCTCATCGAGAGCCGAGACATTTATTCCAGAATTTTCAGATTTACCCGGGCGATCAATTACAGAACTCCAAGAATATTCACGGGAGCCATTGGAATCCAAAGGCCTTAACTGCAGAATATACAACAAAGAATGGGTTAAGGCAGGTTGAGGAAGGGGAATAGTTTCACCAGGCTTCAGTTGTCCCACAAAGATCTGCTGCTTCACATCCCCTGATATCTGTTTCCTATTCCTGATCCATCTCCTCTGCCTCGCATAGCTCACAAATTTTATAGGATCATATGACTCTGGCCACTTCAGATTTTCAAGATCTGGGGCATAAATCCACCCATCAGAGGTATTAACAGAAGCCTTGTCAATATGCCAATCATCAACCCATTGCCAGCCCGATGGTAACTCAATCCCAAAAGTATCCTGTATAATTTAGCAATTAGATGACGGTCCAGTAGCTCAAGACCAATCAATATTCCAACTGGTAAATTTGCAAAAAAAACTAGTATCAACATGGAATAGGTAAGGGGATGGATATTTCTTCTCTTGATGGACAATGGTATGAATGTGGAATGAAGTTCAAACTATAGTACTAAAAGTCTAAAACTATTATACCACATTGAGTTAGCCTGAGGAGATCTAGAAATCAATTGTGATTCATCAGGGTCAAGCTTAAAAGCCAAAAAAAAAAAAAAAAAGAGGAATGACACAATGATGCATGAGACCAGACTTCTCAGTACGATACCCAAATTCGTATCTGCAACTCTAAGTTTAAGAAGACATGCAGCAATGCCAGCAACATTGTCTACAAGACAGCTTAAAAACACTGGATTTTCAGTTCCATTAAATAAGTGAACCTGTATTCTACTATCTGCTATCTATAAGTCAAAGGATGTAAATGTCGGAACCATGTAGATTTTAAAGAATTAGATCCCTAGGAATTCACTCTTAAATCTCAGGTGCGCACCATCACAAAAATATATGTAAAGTAATCAGTCACATAGAGGAAAGTAATAAAAACAGAACCATAACTTAAGCCATGTGTCGCCGACCCCAAAATAAAAAAACAAACTTAAGCCATGTGGCGAGACCCATGTTAAACCTCTCACCTGACGAGAATGCACGGTGTCTGAGCGATCTAACTCAGACTGATCCATACAACAAATCCACCCAAGGGTAGGGTCGTACTTTTCAGTTTCGAAGAACTCGTCTGTCAAAATATTATTGACATCCATCCCTATCTCCTCAGACTTGATTGCCCCTTCTAGTGGCCTCATATTTCCATCAGAAACAGAATCTTTGAGTTTGAGGCACACGTCAAGTGTGAAGTCGGTATTGTTACGAACTGACACCAAAGATCTAATATTCACATATCTATTGCCATCTTTTATGCTCACTTCACTAGCAACAACATCATTGCCCAGCCGCCAACAAGCAGCAGGTGCAGCATAGTTTAGCCTCACAGTTGTCCAAGGTCCTTCCCTGGTAGGACTGATCTGAATAAAACCTCGCTTTCGCCCCCCAGGAAAGGACAGCTCATTATCTTCAACTTCATTTGCTGGTGGTAACAGTACAGAACATCTTATTCTTCCACACAGTTTCTGACATTTATCTCCATGAGATATCTCCTGTATGAACATCAACAAGGTGAGAATTGCAGAAGACCTACCACTTAAATACAGATGGAGAGAAAATATATAGTATTTTCCCAATTTTGAAACATAACAAGAAGAGGAAAAATGAGCATAGGAAAAGGACTCTCACCATAGACTCGGCTGGAGATAAGTCTATCCAAGTGAATTCACCTAAATGATCATAAGTTCTGGCTATCTGATTCAAAGCAGCAGAAAAATATCCAACAGGTTCGCCTGTAACATAAAATGCACTGTTAATTTCAGAAAATTGTAGTGCTAGTTGCATCATACAGGGCTGCAAAAATCTGTAAAACTTCACGTCGTTGAGACTGCAGCATCGTAAGATACCAGCTGTATACCATATAATTCGTAGAGGAGACAGAACCGTTTTTGGCTCCTTGGGGCTCATCATAGGAGGAGGAAGTCCTTGAAATAAGACTTCAACACCTTTTTGCTCTAGTTCCCTACTTAATACACTTGATCCTTAAGAGTAGGTATTCCAATAGATCACTATTGTATAAAACATAACATAGACCAAACAAAGAAAAGACAGATAGATCAAGACCATTATCGGTGCTTCAGTGAAAACAAGTTATTTTAATCGGGACTAGCAAATGTCCAGATTGTGAAGCATGAATAGGCCTAAGAACCACAGAAAGTACTTCTAGAAATTGTTCCTTGACATATTGTTAAAAGCATTCATCAAAAGTTGATCCTACCTTATGACATATTTATCCATCAGCATCTCCACTTAAGGATTATGAACAAGGAACATGGTAATTCAACAATTAAGAAGTATGACAGCACCTTGTGAAAATCATATTACCTTTTCCCATGTCAGTAACGATAAGTTCCACCATGTAGCACTCCTGTTCAATCAACCAGGGTAACCATGAGGGGGTAGAATAAGAAACGACGATCAAGTAAGAAAGGCCAAATTATTTGCCAAAAAATAAACTTAGAAGTTGATTTAGATTTATTCCGACAAATTCCAAATTTGAGATACACAAAGCCAAGCAATCTCAAAGATATCAATGCATATTAAGTTGCTCTAAACAATCATTTAACAAAAGCTTTTCAAGTACTCGAATATACATAAATTCATGCCCAAGACTTGTTATCTACTTATCTCACACAGTATAATAGCTGCATTGTTAGATGGAGAAATTATGGTGTTGATTATGCGGAGAACTTCTCTCCGGTTGCAAGGCTCCGTATGGCATTAAGCAGCTTGGTTTGGCAAGCTCAGTTTCGAGGTTTGGCATGCGTTGATGTCATTTTGATTACTCTTTATTCTTTCTCACATCTGATCAGTGGAAATTATCATTGAATGTCTATGTGGATGATAATTATCATTAAAGGTGATGACCAAAGAGTATTGACAAGTTGAAAGACTTCCTACAACATGAGGTTCATACTAAAGACTTTGAGAAAGTTGCGATATATCTTGGGTTTTGAGGTGGCGGGATCAAACAATGGTATAAGCTTATCTCATGGAAGTATGGGATGGATATTCCAGAGGAGAGCCTGTAGAGACCCCGATGTATGGGTTGGATATTCCAGAGGAGAGCCTGTAGAGACCCCGATGGATCCTAATGTTAAACTTAGTGTTGATCAAAAAGAGTTGTTTCCTAATCTTGACAAGTACTGTTGCTCGGTAAATTGAATTACCTTACCATTACAATCATGATATCTCGTTTGTTGGCACGGAGAGTTAGGTTAACCTAATCCTCGTCTTAAACATTGGCAAGTTGTCCTTGGGATTCTGAGGTATTTTAAAGCCCATCCAGGACTTGATTTGTTTTCACCAAGCTAGTGGGCACTACTTGTGTGTTGAGGCTTTTACCTATTCAAATTGGGCTAGAGGGTTGGGCTAGAGGGTCATCTCACAGGAGATCCACTTCAGGAAATTGTATCTTGGTGAAATCTTGTCACTTGGAAGAGCAAGAAACATACAGTTATTACACGGTCTAGTGCAGAAGTAGAGTACAGAGCCATGGCTCACACTGCATGTGAGATTCTGTGGGTGCACTCATTTCTTGATGAAATAGGGTTCAATGTGCAATTGCTTATGAATCTATCCTGTGATAACGAAGCAGCAGTTCATGTTGCATGTTGCATCTGTCACACGGTCTTGGGGGTAGAACTCAACTCCAAAAGCTAGCTTATGAAGTGAGGGTGCCCTCACGCTAATGTACTTCATATTACTTTGGTACCCAGGCAATGTGGGACTTTGCTTGTTACCCTCCTTCGCATAGTGTTTTCACTCGGCAACACCTGCTATGTGCAGGCCAAAGACACACCCTACCCATCTCCGGTACCTAGCTCTGATATCATGTTACACGGTCTTGGGTAGAACTCAACCCCAAAAGCTAGGTCATGAAGTGAGGGTACCCTCAAGCTTATATACTTCATATTACTTTGGTACCTAGGCGATGTGGGACTTCGCACACATAATCCATTTTTTTATGAGAGGACTAAGCATATCGAGGTTGATTGTCATCTTGTTCGAGAAAAGTTGGATGGTGGTGTGACAGCCACTTTTCATGTCTACATGTGCTCAGTTATTTGATGTGGGACTTCGATTTCCAGCATCTAATCCAGTTTTTTATGAGAGGCGTTACGATCAAGGTCGATTGTCATCTTCTTCGAGAAAAGTTGGATGGAAGTGTGACAGCTACTTTTCATTTCTACATGTGCTCAGTTAGAGTGATCGATATAACAAGCTGGGATTGTGCATATTGATTCTCCAACTTGAGGGGAGTTTTAGGAGTTAAATAGTTTGTTACTAGGGAGTGAGGGCATTGTGGTCATTGTATTTTGTACTCTCCACTATATATATGAATAACATTTTTGTATTAGGGTTTATCAAAACCCAAAACACTTTTTCCTTCTCCCTAATAAACAAATTTATTATAAATCTTAGAATAAGTGCCACCATCACTTAACTTCAAGTTCAACACGGTACAAACCCACAAATGATTTGACGTTCACTGACCTGGGGTGGTGAATTAACAAATTTGTTAAAATGTGCTCATGACAATTTGCCAATTATAATTCTTATAATACCGAAAGATTTGATCATATATAATCATGTTGAAATCTATGTATCATGTTGATGTTTCAAGAATGGTATGCAACCCCATGGTTTATGATAAAAAAATGCCAGCTGTAGGTACATGAGGGTCTTTGCCATTTGCATGAAGAATAAAGCCCTTGAAATTGATAAAAATAAAAACAAAAAATTGGCAGCTGTAGGTACATGAGGGTCTTTGCCATTTGCATGAAGCAATAAAGCCCTTGAAATTTCAAGAGATATGTCCTTTTTAAGGTAGGAGTTATTAAATATGCGCACAGGAAGAGTAGATTGTCCACAACATGGTAAATTTATGACCTCACTCGTTCATCAGGGACTAGAAACTCTCAACTTAAGCAGAAATAAAGAAGACAACCACGATTACACATAAGGGGCTTTGGCGAGTTCTACTGTGATCATACCTCCTCATTCATTCAGGATCATCATAGTCAAAATTAGGGGTGTGCAAAAAAAACCGAGACCCGACCAACCCGACCTGACCCGAAGGGTGTCGGGCGGGTCCGAACATGGGGTTCGGTCGGGTACGGGTTGAATTTCCCCAAAAAAAAAAAATCAGTTTTCGGTTCGGGGCTCGGGGTGCTATTTTTCTTACCCGACCCAACCCGACCAAAAACGACCAAAAGAAGAACAACACATATAGATTACTTTCGGTTTTGGTCGGACCCGACCCGACCAAAAAAAATCGGCCACACGGGCGGGTATATACCATTGTTCGGTTCGGGTTCGGGTTCGGGTTGATTTTTCCATTACCCGGCATGATCGGGTCGGGGTCGGGTGGCGGGCCATACCCGACCCGCCCGACCCATGCACACCCCTAGTCAAAATCATAGGATGCAATAGAATGAGTTTATTGCTTACCAGTGAATCAACTCTGAAGAAAAACATTTCATTCCACTTCACCAATTCAAGGTCAGAACCTCCAATGTGAGAGCTGGCCCCACATGTACGTGCACTTTGTCGATTCAGAATTGATCCACCTCGGAGGCTTTGGTCTAGACTAAGACGAACTGCTACAGTAAATTGATGATCCGACATCCCTGCTCCTCGAAGTAACTGTAAGAACAGACAAATAGTAGACCAAAGTGAGACAATTCTCACAGGGAAAAAGACAGAATCAGATCTGGTGAGGGTGAACCATGCCACTAGCAATGAAAAACACAAATTCTGCACTTTTCTTTTTGGTTAGCGAAGGAAAAATACATTTGAAAAGCATCAAGGGATGCTATCCGTGTACAAAGCAAGGCTGAAGAGGCTAAAAAACAAAATCCGAGGATCAAACACTACAAACCATAGAATTTGTGGCTACCCAAGTACAAATTCTTATGCTTAGAATAAAACAATAAGTCTATTATTGCTGCATACCCATGGATGATCCGTATTTGAGATTTCAGGTTGTGATTGTTCATTTACCATAATTCACACCCCTGTAATAGAAAACTAGAACAGGCAGTGTTCCAAAGCAAATATACCTTAACAAATTTGTACATAAAAAAGGTAACAATCAGTGATTTAATTATTCTAAAGCACTTAATCAAGAAAGCTTAATTTTTGTTCCTGACATTGCTGGCAGAAACCAATTTTCACCAAGGTACCAGTAGAAATACGATTACAAACACAAAATCCCAACAAGTGGAAGAAGGGAGACATTTCATAATTCACAAGAAAAAAGAAACATGTATCAGGTATTTGTAGCATCTGTCTCACTGTCAGGGGAAACAGTTATCATATACACTTTTTTTCCAGGTTAAGGAAAATTTCCTCCACTATCAATGCCAAAAACAAGAAGACGTAGTTCTCAGAACTCTGTATCGTGAATTACTGTATATGTTTAGACACCCCACACTTTTGGCCCTTTTAGAACACTGAACACATTATTCTGGTCAACAGTCATGGAAACAGCAAGACAAATGGAACACTGAACAATCACATTATTCTGGTCAACAATCATGGAAACAGCAACACAAATGGATTGGCCAATCGTATACTTAGTCACCAGAAATTAAGAGGACAGCTATTTAAATATCCAATGTTGCCCATTATTTTCTGAAAAAGGATGTACCCCCCCTGGCAATGGATCCATCTACTGAACATTGGCTCCAAAGATTAAAACCGATGCTATTCCCTATATTTGAGAATCATAGATTAGTTACCAGAAACTGTCAACTTTCATTTACTGCAAAATTGATCTGGATCTTTCCTTATCCAAACTATTTTTTCCCGATTAGTTTCTAGAAATCACGACATTAGTATAAGAAATCATTTGAATCCCCACTAATCATATTGGAACACCTTCTTTCTTAAATGAACACTTAATCGTTATCTACTCAGTGCAATTTATGAGGATTCAAGTAAAGCAGCACTAGAGCAGTGGACATATTAGGTGCACCGCATGACAAAATGAGGTCACAATCACAACCCCAGCCAATGCAGCCACAAGGGCATGGAATAGTTTAACAATATATAGTCCAATTTTTGGGGGGTCAGAAAGTTGGGAATTAAATCACTGCATTCTTTGGCGTCATATCCAGAACCAATAAGAAAAGGCAGCACACCTCAGCTTCTGCGATTATGATGGTCACCATGGATCTAAGTTTCTCACAAAGATTTCCTCTCAAGTGAGACTCCAACATATTTTTCCAAACTGGAACTTTAAGAGGCTTCATATCTCCAGATGGCATCTTTCTTACGTTCGGAAGACCCCTAACTTCAGTAGCTCTAATGAAAATGTCCTGGCCAAGTTTGTTTTGTGGAACTATATAATAATTTCTCCTGTGGTGGACATCAAGGAAAGGTCTTCCACTATAAGTAGGAGAAAATGCTTCCTGCTAAAAACCATCAAAATAAACAAATCTTCATTAGCACATTAAGTCCAGTTAAAGCAAATGGAGTAAATGTAACACAGGTTTACAAGGGGTTAACATAATTTACTCTTTCACTGTAGGATTTATCCACTTGACTAAGATTGCTCCAGCTGGCATAAGCTTGGAAAATCATGTTAGCATTAGACACTGAAACATTCAAGTTCAGATCCCTCGTACAGGTAAGACGTAACTGAGAAGTAGCGCCTGGGGCATTGCAATCATATTGGTACCTATCCACAGTAACAGATTATGGATTAAATAAAACAAGTTCATTATGAGAAAGTATGCATTTCTAACTTCGCAGAGAACAGCAGCAGGGCATAAAAAAAGCCAATATGACATGAAGCCAATAGCCACTTTTATCTCATTCTTCCTGAAGGAGACCCTTGATGAAAAAAAGGGAAAAGCAACATGCTAGAGGATGGAGACATGAATGCAGATAGTAGAAGTTTTAGGAATCTATCAGTGCAAAAAAGTATGTAACTGAAACTCTGGAAGTGAAAGATCAAACGATTTCCAATTAAACCAAACACAGCACAGAAGAAAAACCTTAAGAATCCATCAACTGGCTCAACAAGAGGCTCCCACGCTTCATACTTATCATTATACGATCTGGCAGCCAATGAGAAGCTGATGGCAGAATTCAAGTACTCCGGCCTTCCATGTAAGCTTAACCCAATCCCGCTTAAAGAAATGTTGAACAGCGGGACCATCTACAAGTTCCAAGCATAGTTAGAGAAAGAAGTTTAGTTATAACAAAAAACAATTTTACTCACCTATAGATATGGCTTTCACTTGAGATCGCACCGTCAGGTTACAACAGTATACAACAAGGTAGCAATACATATTCTATTATTCTAAAACCTAATGAGCTTCAATTAAAAGCACAATAAATAGAAAATCCACCATAAAACATACCGTACAAATGTTTAGTCCGTCCAATTCACAGACCAACATATTAAGCTCTGACTGCTAAAAACAACAACGCATTGCGATGTATCAAATAGTTCAAATAATAGCAATATGCTTGAAGTTAAAAGTATTTGTTTGAACTGTGGCTCATATGTTAAGTATGAGAGGTACCAAGGAGTTCCAGGAATAGGCGTGTTGGATGTTGAGAGAAGTCAGAAAAAAGGCCACTGTGGAGGTGGTAGGGCTACAGGGTTTTTCTGTAGCCCTACAGATGGGGCTAGCTGGGAACCAGAGCTGTGGGTAGCGCTACGGTTGACTTCGGGCTAGGGTTCGAATAGGGTGGGTATATAAGGCTCTCTATTGTAAAACCCTATGTACTGAGACTGAGGTCATCAATAAGAAAAGGCTGCTCTCTCACTCCCGTGAACGTACCCGGTTTTGGGGAACCACGTATATCGCTGTGTCAATTTCTTTACTACTTTTATACTCGTGAATCGTGTGCGTGTATGTTGCGATCCTAACAAGTGGTATCACAGCTTCAGGATGTTTCACAACTTCGTCTGTTACGAAGTTCAATGTGATGAAGTTCGATGGATCTTTGAATTTCGGATTGTGGCAACAGAGAGTAAAGGATCTGTTAGTACAGCAGGGATTGTATAAGAGGTTGAAGACGAAACCAGAGGCCATGTCTAACGACGATTGGGAAGAACTCCAGATGAAGGTGGTGAGTACAATTCGTTTGTGTCTTGCAAACGAAGTTATGTATTATGTGATTGGTGATGAATCGCCAGCTAGGGTCTAGGGTAAACAGGAGGGCAGGTATATGTCAAAGTCTTTGACGAACAAACTGTTTCTGAAGCAGAAATTGTTCGAGTTGAGGATGATAGAGGGTTCCGACCTTATTCAGCATATTAATACGTTCAATCAGATTATGAGTGACCTACAAAGGATTGACATGAAATTCGACGAGGAAGATCACGCGCTAATGTTGCTATGTTTTCTACCGGGTTCTCTGGAGACCAGTTACGACTCTACTCTGCGGGAAAGAAACCCTAGAACTGGAGGAAGTCACTACAACTCTACTTGCGTTTAATCAACGTAAGCAAGAGGCTTTTCAGGGTGAAGGGCTGATGGTGGCGACGGGATACAAGGAGCGTGGCTGAAAACCAGAGAGAGGTAAAGCAGGAGCGCGTGGGGGGTCCGTTTCAACAACTTCGGATCAACTGGCAAACTCATGGATTCTGGATTCAGCATGTTCGTTTCATGTGACGCCTAACAGGGACTGGTTTGACACTTACATGTCCGTGAATTGTGGTAATGTTCAAATGGGTAATGATGCATCATGTCAAGTCATTGGAATAGGCACAATTAAGATCAGGATGTTTGATGGTGTTGTGAGAACCTTGGGTGATGTTAGGCATGTTCTAGATTTGAGGAAAAGTTTGATTTCGTTAGGAACCTTAGACTCTAATGGCTGTGAATACATAACAGGAGGTGGAGTCATGAAGGTAACAAAAGGTGCTTTGGTGATTATGAAGGGTACTAAGATTGCTGGTAATATCTATCGTTTGATAAGAAGTACAGTTGTAGGTGGAGTTGCTGCTGCCACCACAACTAAGGATACTGATAATACTTTCTTGTGGCATATGCGGTTGGAACATATGGGGGAACGTGGGATGCTAGAGTTACATAAGAGGGACCTGCTGAAAGGAGTGAAATCGTGCAAGTTAGATTTCTGCAAGTTTTGTGTAATGGGGAAGTAGTGTAAAGTTAAGTTTAGGAATGCAACTCACCGAATGAAGGGAATTCTTACTACATACATTCAGATGTTTGGGGGTAGTGAGGGTAGCTTTGAGAGGAGGATCTCTATACTTCGTGACCTTTATCGATGATTTTTCGAGAAAAGTCTGGGTGTACTTCATGAGACACAAGTCTGAAGTTTTTGAGAAATTCAGGGTGTGGAAAGCTAAAGTGAAAAACCAAACAGGGAAACCGATAAAGTGCCTCAGAACAGATAATGGGAAAGAGTTAAGAATGGGCCTTTTCTGAAGTTTTGTGAGGAGCATGGGATTCTGCGACACTTTACAATTCGAAAGACACCACAATAGAATGGGGAGGCAGAACGGATGAACAGAACCATAGCAGAAAGTGCAAGGTGCATCAGATTGAATGTAGGGCTTCCGAAGGTTTTTTGGGCAAAGGCAGTATGGCATGGTTTCATTATCAATAGGTCGCCGAGTATTGCTCTGGGTGGAAAGGTAGCAGAAGAGGTGAGGACAGAAAGGAGAAGATCTTTAGGTGTCCAGCCCATGTTCATGTTCCTAGTGATGAGTGGTCAAAGCTTGATGCAAAGTCCAAACAATGTATCTTTCTTGGATATGAGAAAGGGGTTAAGGGATACAAGCTTTGGGATCCAGAATCAAAGTAGTGTTCAATAGGGATGTGGTATTTGATGAGGCTTCTATGGTCAAGGCACATTAGGATGTTCACAAATCTGAGACACGGGAAAACAACAGCAAGTAGCAGAGCGTACAGATTGAGCTAGAAAGTGTTGACACAGGCATGCAGCTAGTGGAACAGCTTGAACAGCAGCAGGAAAGTATAGCCACCCACAGCCCACAGGGAGACCCAGGCGCACTATTAAACCACCGGTAAGGTATGGGTTTGAGGATATGGTTTCTTATGCACTATCAACCACTCCGTCTACTTTTTAGCATGCTATCACTAGTCCTGAAAGGGATAGATGGATGGAAGCCATGGTGGAGGAGATGCAGTCATTGCAAAAGAAGAAGACTTGGAAGTTGAAAGAACTGCCCGAGGGAAAGAAGACAGTGGGTTGCAAGTGGGTATATAGGAAGAAAGAGGCTGTGTTAGAAAAGGAAAGGGAGAGGTTCAAGGCTCGATTGGTAGCAAAGGGATACTCGCAGAGGAAGGGAATTGATTATGATGAAGTCTTTTCTCCAATGGTGAGGCATACTTCAATCAGGATGATCTTGGCAATGGTGGCTAGCTATGATATGGAGTTAGAGCAGCTGGATGTGAAAATAGCCTTTCTCCATGGTGATTTGGAGTAAGTCATTTCTCCATGGTGATTTGGAGGAAGTCATTTACAAAAAGCAACATGAGGGGTTCAAGTAGCCAGAGACTAAGCGCCTTGTTTGTAGGTTGTATAAGTCGCTTTATGGACTTAAACAGTCCCCAAGACAATGGTACAAGAGGTTTGACTCGTTCATGATCCGGATTGGGTTCACACGCTGTGAGTATGATTGTTGTGATGTTCAAAGTCTTGATGATGGTTCCTATATTTTTTTGTTACTTTATGTTGATGATATGCTGATTGCTGCGAAGAACATAGTTGAAATCAACACGTTGAAGGCTTTGTTGGGTAAGGAGTTTGACATGAAGATTTGGATGCTGCTAGGAAAATACTTGGGATGGAAATACGCAGGGATAGGTCAGCTGGAAAGCCGTGGTTGTCCCAAAAGGCCTATGTGATGAAAGTGTTGCAAAGGTTTAGTATGGCTAACGCTAAACTAGTCAGCACTCCTTTGGCTAGTCATTTCAGGTTGTCTACAGCACAGTGTCCAGAGTCTACTGAGGAATTCAGGACATGCCAAACGTGCCTTATGCGAGTGCAGTTGGTTGCTTGATGTATGCGATGATGTGTACAAGACCCGATTTGGCACATGCAGTCAGCACAGACAGTAAGTACATGGCAAATACAGGCAGAGAGCATTGGAAGGCGATCAAGTGGATTTTCAGATACTTGAGAGGTACTTCAGACCATGGGATTTTGTTTGCTAGGCAACAGGGTTAGCTTTTAGTTGTGGGGTATGTGGATGTGGATTATGCTAGAGGGGTGGATGACAGGAGGTCTACGACAGGGTATATGTTTACTCTGGCAGGTTGGCCGATTTGTTGGAGATCCATGTTACAGCCTCTAGTGGCGCTATCTACTACTGAGTCTAAATACATGGCAGTGACTGAGGCTAGTAAGGAAGCATTGTGGATGAAGGGGTTCGTGAAAGAGCTGGGCATCGATCAAGGTGGAGTTCAGTTGTATTGTGATAGTCAGAGTGCCATTTATTTGGGGAAGCACCAGGTGTATCATGCAAGGACCAAGCATACTGACGTGAGATTTCACAAAGTGAGAGAGTTGATTGCTATGGGTGATGTGATTTTGGAAAAGGTGCATACTTCTGAGACTGCAGTTAATATGTTGACAAAGACGGTGACCGCGGACAAGTTCAAGTATTGCTTGGACTTGGTTAATGTCTCCAGGTGCTAGGGAATCGAAGACGCGCCCCACGAGTTGACTAGATGGGAATGGGGGGTTATCTCAAGGGGCGAGTGTGTATTCGCCAAGGTGGAGATTGTTGGAACTGTGACTCATATGTCAAGTATGTGAGGTACCGAAGAGTTCCAAGAATAGGCGTGTTGGATGTCGACGAGATAGGTCAGATAAAAGGCCGCTAGTGGAGGTGGTAGGGCTACAGGGTTTTTCTGTAGCCCTATAGATGGGGCTAGCTAGGAACCAGAGCTGTGGGTAGCGCTACAAGAGAAAGTTGTAGCGCTACCAGTTGGCTTCGGGCTAAGGTTCGAATAGGGAGGGTATATAAGGCTCTCTATTGTAAAACCCTATGTACTGAGACTGTAATCATCAATAAGAAAAGGCTGCTTTCTCACTCTCATGGACGTATCCGGTTTTGGAGAACCACATATATCTTTGTATCGATTTCTTTACTCTTTTTATACTCGTGAATCGTGGGCGTGTGTGTTGCGATCCTAACAGTATTCAACTCAAAACCAAATAGCAATGAGCGGAGACGCAGCCCAGACTCATAGACAAATTTTGGAGGTGATATTAAACGAAGTGGGACAGGCTTTAACACTTCAAAATATGAAGTTCCCTCATACTTCACAACTGAAGAAGTTGAGAGGAACTAGTTTCTGAGCAGTTGTCGACATTTAGGAGAGTCACCGTGACACAACTTCAAAATTTGCGGGATACCGAAATGGGGTTCTCCCCCTATCTAGTAGTGCTAAGTAAGGAAATCTCAAGAACACAACAAAACATTAATTATATAACCACACACTCACACAAACACTTTATACACATACTCACATCTTTTGGTGGGCACAACAAAGACAAAGGAATAGAACCAAAGAACATTTACGCAATCAAAGGTATACCCTCCCCTTAGTGCTACCATCAACCATAGCCATATCACTCCTGCAAACTACCACATCGACCTTTGTTAAATTGTTAGGGGTTATTTTGTTATATATCTTTTACATATGGGTATATTTGTACTTGTACCTTTGTCCATATATATACAAAGTGTGAGAGAGAGAAACCAAATTTTGGGTTCTCCTTTTTCCCCCAAAGTTTACATGGCATCAGAGCACCCCGATTCTAGGGCTCTCTTCGTTTTTTCCTTTCGTTAATCTGGTCTTCGATCATCAATCACCCATGGCTGCACCTGGGAGACACTAGCTGAAGACCCAGGTGATCCTGACCTTGGTTGACCTTCGTCGGCCCTTTCATTTCGCAAACAACAGATCTGTTCGTGATCCAACCTCGACGGCCATTTCCGACGACACCAAGCCTCTCCAGTGACCAGCGTGGTTGCTATTTCTTGGTTGTTCCGACACTCGACAACCCTCTGATTACCATTGTGGTCGCCGACGACCTTCATGGTTGCTGTTTCTGGTGGTTCCGTAGCTTATTCACTGTTGTTTGCTCTCAGAAAGAACTGGGCCAGATCTGTTGTTCTCATTTGGACTAGGTAAGCTTCGTTTACACTTGCTTGGTACTAGGTCAGGATATTCAAGGTGTTACGGGACCCCATCTCCTTTATTCTTCACAGTTGTCTTCATTTAAGGTATTTTCTGATGTTTTGGGTATTGTCTGGTAGTTGGTTACCTCTTTTACTTGCGGTATTTTTGTAGTCTTTTGCTACCTTTCTATTGATATGTTGGAGGATCCCAAAAATGCTTCTGCTGGTCCAAAGAATGAGTTGAGCCGTGTTGGGACTCTGGATAACTCTTCTTTGGATATTTGCCACATTAAGTTGGATGGTTCCAACTATTTGCTTTGGTCTCGCACCTTTACTTTGACTATTACTGCCTGTGGCTTGTTGATCTTTATCACGGCCCTGTTAAAAAACCAATAGCTCCTGGACCAGAACTTTGAGACATGGACTTAGCAAAATACTTTAGCCATGACTTGGCTATTTAACTCTATGATTCCTACCATTCGAAATACCTTTTTGCTTCTGGACACACCTTATGCGATTTGGCTTGCTGTAGCACAAACCTAATCCCAAAAACGTAATGATGCTCAGGATTTTGAGTTGAGGAAGAAACTCTGCAAATTGAATTATTAACGCAACCGATCTCTCGCTGAGTATTATGCTGAATTGAATAGAGTGTGGCAAGAACTTGATTATTATCAAGAGTTTCAAGCTATTTGTACTCCTCATGCAACTACTTTCCAACAGATGGTAGACAAGGAGCGCATCTATGACTTTCTTGCTGGCCTTATGTGGAATATGACCCGATTCGTGTGCAAGTGTTGGGCTATATTCCTTTTCCCAATCTAAGAGAAGCCTATCCATGTGTTCAACAAGAGGAGAGTAGACGGAGTGCGATGATCCATCCTCCAATTCCGGATCGCTCTGCCTTGATTGTCATTCCCACTCCACGGGATGGTAAGTCTACCCAGGGTCAGCTTGGTGATAAAAGTAGCTCTGTTGATAAAGAACTGCTCCGGTGTAACTATTGCAACAAAACCAGACATACGAGGGAATTTTGTTGGAAGTTACATGGTCGTCCTCGTGGACGAGGAAGTAGTCGAGGTGGTGGTTTTGTGCGTTCTCATGCACATGTTTCGGAGCATATTGGTGACATGTTGCCTGACCCTAGTGTCGCTCGTTTGCAAGCTCCCATGCCTAATACATCCCAAAGTGGTGGTACTCTTTCTCAGGGGGAGTTACAAACTCTAGGCGTCTAATGGCTAAGCTTGATACTCCATCTTCCACAGCTTCTACTTCCACTACATCCTCGTACTTTGCTCACACAGGTATCTCAGCTAGTGCATTTACTTCCACTACATCCTCTCTTTCTTGGATAATAGATTCTGGATCATATGGTTGTTCATCCTTTTTTGACTCCTACTCTACGTGTTCTAGTAAGAATAAGATTAGAGTAGCTAATGGTTCCCTATCTATTGTTTCAAGAAAGTCCCATTCGCTACTCTCCAACCATTTCTCTTACCTCTGTTCTTTATGTTCCAAAATTTTCTACTAACCTTCTCTCTGTTAGTAGCCTTACCCATTCTTTGAATTGCTCTGTGACTTTTTTCCCTACTTATTGTGTCTTTTAGGAGCTGGACACGGGGAGAATGATTAGCAATGGTAGCTCAAGGTGGTCTATACGTTTTGGAGCCTGCACCTTGTCCATCTTTTACACCCGTCATTGGGTCAAGCTCTTGAAGCAGATACAAGTTCAGTTCTTCCTTTATTGCATCAGTGGCACCGTAGATTGGGTCACCCATCTTTTGAAATTTTAGAAAAACTTTTCCCTACTTTAACTAAGCAATGCACTAGAAGCCAGTTTTTTTGTGAAGCTTGTGAGCTGGCTAAACACAAGTGCTCTTTTTATACTCCTGTTAATCAAAGAAGTGATTGCCCTTTTACGGTTATCCATTCTAATGTTTGGGGTCCTTCCCCGGTTACTTTTATTTCTGGTTATTGATAGTTTGTCACTTTTATTGACTGTTATTCTCGTGTAACTTGGGTGCATTTACTTCGGTCCAAAAATGAAGTTTTTTCATGCCTTAAATCTTTTCATCATATGGTTCGTACTTAATTTGCCACCAACATTAAAATCCTTCGCAGTGATAATGGGACTAAGTACCTTAATGGGCAGTTTCGGGCATATCTTAGTAAGTCGGGCATTGTTTTTCTAACAACTTGTGTTGGCACTCCACAGCAGAATGGGGTTACTAAACGTAAAAATCGTCACCTTGCTGAGGTAGCCCATTCTCTCTTGTTCATCATGATTGTCCCAAAATTTTATTGGGGCAAAATTGTTCTTACTACAGCTTATATTATCAATCGCATGCCATCTAGTGTTCTTCAATTTAAAATTCCTCGA
>BPLS01000474.1:96977-110984 GCA_019656275.1 Rhododendron kiyosumense | reverse complement strand
GTTTCTCCCTCGTAGTTCTTCAATTTCTTCTCTTCCACCCAAAGTTTTTATTTGAGTTTGTTTTGTCCGTGCTCCTAAACATCCTGGTGGCATGTTAGATCCCAAGGCTTGTAAATGTGTTTTCCTTGGCTATTCCCCTGCCCAAAAGAGATATAAATGTTATGACCCTCACTCCCGTAAACATTTTGTTTCTATGGATGTCACCTTTTGGGAAACTTCTTTTTACCTTTCTCCTATACATCTCTTCAGGTGGAGAATACTATGGAGGAAGAGATGTTGACATCGTTTCTCCCTCGTAGTTCTTCAATTTCTTCTCTTCCACCCAAAGTTTTTATTTGAGTTTGTTTTGTCCGTGCTCCTAAACATCCTGGTGGCATGTTAGATCCCAAGGCTTGTAAATGTGTTTTCCTTGGCTATTCCCCTGCCCAAAAGAGATATAAATGTTATGACCCTCACTCCCGTAAACATTTTGTTTCTATGGATGTCACCTTTTGGGAAACTTCTTTTTACCTTTCTCCTATACATCTCTTCAGGTGGAGAATACTATGGAGGAAGAGATGTTGACATCCCATAATCAAAAGTCATGGTCTTACTTCTCAATACCTAGTTATGGTGAAGGAGAAAAGGAAAACTCTAGGGAAGAACCCATATCTGAAGCAAGGGCAAAACATGACATGAGTGGCCAAGATGTTAATGACGATAGGCTTTACCCACATAGGTTTTCTAACTTGCAAAAGTTTTCTCGATAGAAAAAGGGATAGCCGGTCTGTGCGATACCACCTTGCCAATCACTGTCACCTACTCCGGCTTCAAGTCCAGTTTCTAATTCTTCGGCTTACTCATCTAGTAATGAACCATCCCTTCTTGTTTCTAATAATCTTGATGCTCATATTGCTCATAGAAAATGAGTTAAACAGTGTACTCAACATCCCATCTCACGGTTTGTTTCATATGATTATTTATCTCCTTCGTATCATGCATTTGTTTTCTCTCTTTCTTCTATATCTATCCCACAGAGTTGGAAAGAAGCATTCATAATATCTAAGTGGAAAGAAGCTATGGTAGGGGAGATGACAGCTTTGAAAAATAATGCAACCTGGGAACTAGTGTCTCCTCCGGAGAGGAAGAAATCAGTGGGTTGTAAATAGGTGTTCACAGTAAAACAGGCAGATGGGACAGTTGAGAGATACAAGGCGAGACATGTCGCCAAGGGCTGTACTCTGACATACAAAATTGACTATGAGGAAACCTTTGCTCCAATCGCAAAGATGAACTCTATTCGAACCTTACTCTCTTATGCTGCTATTTTGAATTGGCCTCTTCAACAATTAAATGTTAAAAATGCATTTCTTCATGGTAATTTAGAAGAAGTGTACATGGATATAACGCAAGGTTTCTCTTTCTTTGCGGTTGAAGGGAAGGTGTATAGATTGAGAAAGGCTCTCTATGGATTAAAACAATCACCAAGAGCTTGGTTTGACAGATTTCTTAAAACCATGTTGAGATTTGGCTACCGGTAGAGTCAGGCAGATCATACTATGTTCATCAAGGGAGGTAATGGCAAGATTGCTATCCTCATTGTCTATGTGGATGACATAATTATGATTGGCAATGATGCAGAAGAAATACTCCATCTTAAGTCTCGTCTTAAGCAAAAGTTTGAGATTAAAGACTTGGGGTCATTGAGATACTTTCTTGGGATGGAGGTGGCAAGGTCTAAAAAAGGTATCTTTATATCTCAAATGAAGTATATTATTGATCTCTTGGAAGAAACAAGGATGTTGGGGTGCAAACCTACAAACTCAACTATTGAGGCTAATCATCATCCCACTGAAGATGTTGAGGAGCATACAGATAAGGAAAGATATCAGAGGCTTGTCAACCGCCTGATATACTTCTCACACTAGACCAGATATTACATATGCCGTTGGAGTTGTCCACCAATTTATGCATGAGCCATGTACAGTGCATCTGGATGCGGTTTATCGTATTTTAAGATATCTCAAATTAGCTCCAGGTAAAGGAATTTTGTTCTCCAATCATGGTCACTTGAGGTTGGAAGCATTTACTGATGCAGACTGGACTGGTTTAGTGGATGATAGGCGCTCCACTTCTGGCTACTGCACCTTTTTTAGTGAAAATTTGGTTACTTGGCACAATAAGAAATAGTTAGTGGTAACTAGATCCAGTGCAGAAGCTGAATATAGGGCTATGGCTCACAGCGTGTGTGAGCTTTTGTGGCACCAAACCTTGTTGAAGGATTTGGGACTCTTTGATGATGGTCCTATGAAACTTTATTGTGACAACAAAGCGGCTATAAATATTGCTCATAATCCTGTGCAGCATGACAGAACGAAGTATATTGAGATTGATAGGCATTTCATAAAGGAGAAGTTGAGCAAGGGTTTGATATGTACGCTGTTTGTAAGGACTGAGGACCAGTTAGTTGATATATTTACGAAACGGCTTAGTAGTAAGATTTTTCATCTCATTGTGTTCAAGTTGGACTTGATAGATATCTTTGCACCAACTTGCGGGGGAGTGTTAAATTGTTAGGGGTTATTTTGTTATGTATCTTTTACATAGGGGTATATTTGTATTTGTACCTTTGTCCATATATATACAAGGCGTGAGAGAGAAACCTAATTTTGGGTTCTCCTTTTTCCCCCAAAGTTGACAACCTTTTTGCAATTAACATGTCAAAACCACCTTAATCTATTTCTCTCACCTTATCTTCTATTGGTACTACCCTACCATTCTGCGAAGGTTTTCATTTCTGATTCTATCCTACACTGCAGCAGTCCCACACATCCATCTTAACATTCTTATTTCACCACATCCATCTTAACATTCTCATTAGAGCAACACTCATCATAACATTCTCATTCAAACTTTGTTTCTTAGTAGCCCAACACTACTTACCATATAAAACCTGGTTGGTCTTATGTCAAATTGGTTTTATGGCATAAGGATCTATCCATATTTTTACATGCTGGCTGTGTCAACTACCGAAAGCACAGCGCTCATCCTTTGTCCGGGCTTGGGACCGGCTATGTGAAAAAATGAGTTCTACATCATTGTTAACACATTGATTCCAATATAAAGTGGGTCATTTTGAGGTTTTGTTCATGATTGCACATGGCGACACAAATGAGATAGGGAATCCTTACCATGCCACCATAGTCATCAAAAAGTGCTGCAGAAAATGTTCCAATTTCTGCATCAATGATGGTGTCATCTGGACCACTTGGTGAGTCTCGATCTGCAAGCTTTACAGCAAACCTTCTGGGAGGTTTCTTAAAACCACTACGGACAACAAAGGTTCCCAACTCATTGTCGACAATCCATATACTAAATGGTTCTTTCATAAACCTAACGTCAGATGTGTCCCATATACTTTCCTCTAGAAATTGACCCCCAGTAACCATATCACTGCGCAGACATCTCAACAAGCTGAAATCCGATTGCTTTGGTGTGCCCTTACATGCAACACAACCTAAGGCAACAAAACCTGGGGGAGCTTGAGGCAGCCAAAAGGAAATATTCTCCATTCGTCTTTGTTTCTTTATCTGTCCAACAAGCAGAAAATCCAGAGGGGGTTTGAAAGGATCATCGCCTTCAGAATCATGGAGTACAATGCATGTGTTTGGAGGCTCATACCTATCATCCAAGCACCAAATATTATCTTATATTTTAAGTTTCAAAAACAAGAAAACAAAACAAACAGCAAGAGGCCCATAGTTACAAATTACATACCCCTGTACAGCAATATCTCCAAAATATACCATTCCTGGAGGAACTATGGGACACCATATAGATAATTTCTTTCTTGAGCTTGAACCTTGGTTCCACCATACCAATCGAAAACTAGCAACAGCCTCAAAACGCTGTCCAGAGTGTACAACTGATGCTCTCTCTGACTGGACGTCTTGTGCATGTTCAGAAGGGGATGCTTCACGATATGAACTCTTTGATGTTGAAGATGTTTCCGGAAATCCAAATAATATATGACGCAATTCATATGCTCTACCAATCACGCTCAAAGTAGAGGGATCTGCCGGCAAGAAAGTACCAATAGAGTTGTCCACGCGCCAGAATGCCAAGCTGGATGAGCTGCTGCAACCAAAAAATAAAATAAAACTCAGCAAACAGCAGTAGAAGTGAATCAAGAACCTGGGAGCCAATTAAATCGATAGGGGATACTTAAACCTATCCTAACGCGATTGGAAAAAAAAAAAAAAAAAGAAGCCATCTTCCCAGTGCAAACCTCTCCAGCCCAAATTATCCCGTACTAGAGACATTTTGGATCTCATTCATGCCACTCAACTCGATGATGGTGCATATTACACACTGAATGCAGGCATATATGCATTTAGAATCAATACAGAACAAGGCACAGTCACGTACAAAGTGTTAGAGCTGATCGTAATACAATCCCTAAGAGCACATGGCGTAACTAAAGAGGCCAAGATGCAGAAAGCAGAAGATAACAGAGGTTGCCTCCTTCCGGTTGAAACCACACAGCCCAATGCAACATAGCCCTTAGGTGCTTCAGGGAACCAAATGGAGCATATGCCATGGTTATTTATATCTTGAACTTCAGAGATATCCCCATTTGCAGTGGGAGGCCAAACTAGCTTGAAAGATACAGGTCTCTTAACTCTAGCAAGACTGGTATTCACAGCAAGAACTCCTTTCGTTGGTGGCTTATCACTGACATGAGAGGAGGGATGTTAATGGAATAAAATGTACAAATTTAATTTTCCTTTTTACCACAAAAAACAAAAATACACGGGAACTGACAATGTTAAGAACAACTTACAGTGGTGTCAGATAATCTCCAAGGACAGCAAAACCAGGTGGTGCATGCGGTCTCCAAAATGCAAATACTTGCTCACCGTAGGCATCTGCAAAATACAACACTCAGCTACAAGTGAACAGTGCATGACATTATACGGGTCAGAAATATGATCACCAAAAGGGAAAAGACAGCAATTAAGTTGTCAACCTACTTTCAATTGTCCCAACTTTGTCAAACTCAGAGCAGACTACAGTCATTTTCTTTGACGTCGTTCTCAGAAATGATAAAATGTCCTCCTCAACTGCTAAAAATAGCCTCAAGATGCTAAACGAAAAATTCATAAAAATATCGGAGACAGAAAAATGGATATTCGTCTTTCCAGACGCATTCGAAAACTTGATGGAGGTGTCAAAGGGCTCCAAAATTCTGATGCCATTGCTCTTCATAGTTAATCCAAGTGCATTTGCATTCATTTCAACAGTGTCGCCCTTCGAAACAAGCCTGGAAGCAACACAACCACATCAGATGTTTTCCACTCCTCGCTCAAACATTTATGCTGTATAATTAATAAATAATGTCGGCATTCCATAACTTGAATTTAGAAACTTCACATAACAATGAGCAAAAGTGCGCCAGGTCATTATAATAAGGAGATAACAAACAGGGTATTTCAGTTTCTGCAATGCTGGGCCGGGCTTGTTAGAATATGCAGAATAATAGAATATAACTACAAAATAAGACACATTTATAAACTCAAAAAATTGTGCTGACAATTCTTGTGTACTGGAAATGATATGACACAACACTCATCTCATAAAAGGAGGAGCATGTCAAGTTCTATTCAAAATCAGGAATAAACCTACAAATCCAAATGGAATTTGTCCTCAAACCAATATTTACAGCAGAATAGGAGGATAAAATACAAACCAATCTGTCACCTATTCAGAGAGAGACACACTGAAAGGAAAAATTAAAATGAAGGAACATCGGTCTACAACATTAAAGGTCAAGGGAACTTTCATCTTTTATGTTTGTCCGAGAAATTAAATATTTCAGTTAGGTATTTAGGCTTAGCCACCAGCCTTATAAGTAGCGCTGCAAATGAGCCAAGCCCAAGGTTTGAAAATTTTAAACAAGCCAAACTTGAGCCTGAATTCATCTCGATTCAGTTCGTTAAAGTCAAACAAGCCGAATCAAGTCGAGCCCGAGCTTTGAAAATTTTAGACAAGTCAAACTGAAGCTCAATTCTTCAGGCTCGAATCAAACCCGGGTCAAACTTGAGCCAAGACAATATTTTATCGAGCCGAGCCGAGACTGACAGGGTTCGGATCCATTCGGCTCGTTTGCACCCCTACTCACAACAACCGAATACCTGCACAGTGTCTGAAAATCAAAACCATGAGAAAGAAAACCTTAGTGGAAGCAGAGATGAAAGTGAGAATGACCTGCAAAAGGCATCCAACTGTGCATGTAAAAGTTTGTTAGAGAGCTGGGATTCTCCCGCATCTTTTGATGTATTGTAGAAGGTAAGCTCCGGACCAATAGCCTGCAAATAATGTCTACGTAACGAGTAATGAACTGGCAAAATAGCTATATGGAGGCAAATCCAATTTTCAGATACCTCCATTATAAAGTAGTACAACAATCTAAAGCATCAAATCAAAGACAAATCTATTAGCTTCCAGAAACATAAATCTAAGACAAGGATTTAAACTTCATATCCAAAAGAAGTTGTAGAAGTAATCTTGGTGCAGGATAAGCCTACATGCCAGTGATGGCACTTCTTCAAGTCCTCACTAAAACCGTTCGCTTTTGGGGATAGCATCAGCAAAGCACTTTTTAGGACAGTGGGTGCATCCATTGTAAATCATTAAAGCCAGCGATGCTGGTGCGGTATCGATTTGTGTGCAATGTGACAAGCAAACAAATAGGTGAACCTGGTGCCGAAGACGTAACAATTAACAAAGCCCATGGATTTAGAGATTATAAATCAGAACAGAGAGCGAAAATTCGGAGACTGCTGGACAGAAATCCTTCAATAATTCGAAGTGCTGGAAGTAAAAGGAAGGGAAAGGTCTCAAGTTACAAAAACCATTCCAAGAAGAGAAAATATGGGGGGAAACAGGCAGATTTGTTATTTCACTCAGCAAAACTTAATGCCAAATTAAAGAAGAGGAGGAAGGAGAAAAAGTCTAGAAAAACCACCGCAAAACCATTCAATATCACTCTCAAGGATATACTTGTACTACAGTTCTTTCAAAGCTGTCCGCTATGGACCCAATACGGAATCATTAGGCTACAAACTTCTATACCTCGACTTCTACTAGAGTAGAACTCCAGAAATTAGTAAGCCCATAACTTGCTTAAACTGATTATTATATCTAAAGCTGCAGTCAGAGGATGACTAGCTAAACAGTAAAAGGAAATGCCTAAGCCTTACAACAGCCAGCCACACAAAATAAACGACTCAAAAACCATTGACTTGGTAATAGTGTTTCAAATAGTGGTATGCATAATTGCATATGTAGCAGCATCAGGATATCTAATCGATGATATGACCATGTGCCAATGTATTTTTAAATATCAGTACCAGAGGACCAAAATCCGGATGCATATTGGCAATGCATTAACATTTTGGCAGATATTATCTGGCTCCAAAACAAAAAAAACAAAAAAAGAATAAATACACTCAACCTGGATCATATTAACAAACCACCATGCTAGTGAAGAAAATAGAAAACCCATACCCCTCTCTCTCTCTCTCCCCGTTTTGCCTTTTCCCTCTTCGTTTTCTTCTTTTCAAAATCGATTGGAATTGGTACGGTGGCTGAAGGCGGTGGCTATGGTGGTCGAAGCTGGGCATCACGAATCTCGATGGCCATCTTTCTCCAGGTCGTTTATGGGTGCCGAATCAATGGTTTCTTGGCAATCATTTATGGGGAGGTTCAGCCGGCGAATGGTAAGGTCTCTCGTTTTCCTCTGTCTTTCTCCTCCCTCTCTCCTTTTTTCTGCCCCCCTACTTACGGTCCGTATAGCTTCTTGTATGGCCGGCATTTTACCTGGCGCCCCCTCTTGGTTGTGTTTCGTCCCCGTTTGTTTCCTCCGCCGGTTTTTGCTCTAGTGTAAACCGGTTCTTGGCTTAACGGCTAGGCGGATCTGCTGGTTCTGGGAGGTTCGGCCGGCGACAGGATCGGCGAATGGTAAGGTCTCTCGTTTTCCGCTGTCTTTCGCCTCCCTCTCTCCTTTTTTCCGCCCCCCTACTTGCGGTCTGTATAGCTTCTTGTATGGCCGGCTTTTTACCTGGCGCCCCCTCTTGGTTGTGTTTCGTCCCCGTTTGTTTCCTCCGCCGGTTTTTGCTCTAGCGTAAACCGGTTCTTGGCTTAACGGCTTGGCTGATCTGCCGGTTCTGGGCATGATCGGTGTTGGTCTCCCGCCGTGTACGTTGTTGGATCTACCGGTTCTTGCGTAACGGCTCGGTGAGCATCTGCGGCAGGTTTGTGGTATGTGAATGGTGCGGTTTTCAGGTGGGTGGCCATTGGTGACGTCGTGAATTGCTGAAGCTTCTCCTGTTTGGCCATGGTAGTCGATTTGTCTGTTGGTGTTTTGGTCGATGGTATGTTTGAAGATACGCAGAAGACTAGGGTAGGTTTTGGGTATTCTTGGGCCAGGCCTAGCCCACTTTGGTGGGTTAGGTTTTCAGGATGTTTTGGAGCTTTTAATTTTCATATCTAGGCAACGTTAGGCCCTTGTTATTGTTTGAGCTGTAATTTCTTATCTGGCCTTTAGGTGTTTGGGCGAAATGTCCTCAGGCTTTTGGGCTTTGCCCTTATTTATCCAACTTTGGTTGAATTCCCCTCCCTATCCCCTATCTTGATGTACCCATGAGTGCTCAAAGTACAGGGCATGCCAAGGACAATAAACTTGAGATAACAACTCCTACTTATATACCCAAGATATCCCGCATAAACTTTTGATACTACTAACTGAATTATCTCATATTCCTTGCACAGATTGACAATAGATCACAAGAATAATCAAGTTCATATGAAATAACATACAACCAACACAATATTCAAACATAAAGGCGAAATTTATCCTCGCGTCAAAAAATATCCAAGCTCTCTTGTTGGGCATTTTCTCAATCAAGAAAAAAGTCACTACACTTCTAGACTCATAAGTGTGTCCGCAAACAATTTAGAAATTATGAACACAACCAATAAACTCACAAATGAATTAACAGTCTGACATCAAATTAAGCAAACATATACCTGCAGCTCGATGATTAACTCAGTGGAACTCCGATTAGTAGTATTTTGAGATGCCATACCAGCACCAATTTGACCTGAAGAATTTAGTTGAGGACCTTCAACACCTTCCTCAAGATAGACTTTATCATTCTCTGATGCCAAATAGCTACTGTTGGTTCCCAGAAAGATACATGAATCCAAATATCGCCCATTCTGCACTAGCAATATAAATTTGAGCACGCCTAAAAAATCATAACATCTCTGCAACCAAAAGAATAAGCACCTCAAAACAGACCTTGATAAACACATTTCTAAATTGCAGTCTTTTCCCATTGCCAACATAGATTATAGCTTCAGAACTAGGAGAAGAGAGAATGACTCCTAGTCTGTCACGTAAGTACAAAGTTCCACCTATACCATCATAAATAAAATGATCAAATCTTTCATCATCAACCACCAAAGGTCTCTGAGGGGATACTGAAAACTCAGCAGATGGTTGACTATAAATTGGCTGATTCAGAATGACCGCGTCAAGTATGTGAGGCGAGCTGTCATCTTCTTCATTTGACAGCATACTGCGAACTGATGGAACAAAAAACTCAACTACAGCCAGCAGAAAATCAAGTGCAACAAGCAATTGTGGCCTTTGAACGCTTAAAGAAACAAATGTCGAATATTGACTAAATGTGGCATCTAGAATAAGCATTGTAGGAACTAATTTTGCATCAACATTATCCAGCATATCTGTCCCAGCCATGTGACGGTCTTCATCATCAGTCAAATATTGTGAATGACCATACTCATAAGTTCTAGGCTTTCCAACTGCCAGTCTAAGTGCTTGTTCTGTTCCCTCACGATCATCAATCACGCTAAAATCCTTAAGGGATGCTGAAAGAAAACCTTCACTTAGCGTATTAGACTTGTAGAGAAGCCATGCCCCACTAATCTGAAATAAAAGATAGGAAGATAATCAGGAAAACTGCAAAGTATCATAAATGAAGAAACACGTACAGTGCAAGTGCGGCGATTCTCCACAGAACGAAATATCGTCTGTTTAGAAAAATAATCGCTCAAAGGAGGAATTATCTCGATAAAATGTCAGCAAGACATGACAACATTAAACATTTACCAAGGAAACAAGACAGCAGAAAATGACATGAAAACTGTTGCCATTATTCCATACCATATTTGAGAGTTACCTTTGAGACTCTAGTGTTTTGGGTATTATTAAAAACTTTATCATTAACGTTAAGGGAAGTCTATCTCTTGGCCTTCTTAGGGTTAGTATACATTGCTTCAACATTTTCTCTTGTAAGTTCTTTCCTTTGAGTACGATGCTCGTTGCTTTTCTCTCTACACGCTGTCACCACAATAGTCTTGGTTCCATCCACTGCTATAGCATAGTCTCTCCTGCAGCCACCATCACCAAACCCTAGATCCAACCCACCATCAGCAAATCCTAGCCACCATCTGCATCACCGGCAACCTCCAACGACAACTTCCTCCAGCCCATGTTACTTGCCAGTCACCGGCGAAAGGTTTCCAACCTCTGGCAACCTTGCCGAATGTCCAGCCTACTTCTGGCAACACTCAAAAGCCTCTGATTTTCAGCTTATTGCCTCCGATTTACTTGGTTTGATGTTCTTCTACCTCTGCTATGTAAACCCAGCTGTCTCCTGCCCTTTTATGGCCTCCAGCAACCTCCGTTTGACATGTTTTCAAGCCCAGCAGCTCTCTGGCAGCCAGGTTATGATCTGTTTTCTATTCAGAAACTGGTCCTGATCGAATTTTGTTCGCCATCCACCCAACGAACGAGACTCAGCAACTGGTAACCCTCCCTTGACTTGGTTCTGTCCCCAACGACCTTCAACAGCCTTCTAATAGCCTCTGGCCGCCTTTATTTGCCTCCAACAGATCTGATTGTCTTCGGTAATTTGGTTTTTCGTTTCGACTTTTCTCACTTAACGTCACATGGGACTATAAAATGCAAGGAATAAGTATTCAGTTATAGATGCTTGGACGATTCGGAGTTCAGAGTGATATTTGTCTCCTCCTTGGTTTGGAATACTGTAGCAACACTGTTAATTCAGCTTTTCTTGGTTCTTTAAGGGTTAGTTGTGTTCTTAGATCTCTGCAGCAACTCCAAAGCCTTTCCGGCTTGTCTGGTTATATTGATAGCCCATTTGAGATTTACACTATGCACGTTTTAGTTTACTTTACCACTTGTATGGAAAAGATTTTCGTGTCCTAAGACTCCTGGCCAATTTTAGGGCCCTATACTAATAGTTTTTCAAAACCAAGAAAAGCCTGAAATACAGGGCTCCCTTGCCCTACATTTGAGAAACTACAAAGGCAACACCTCGCAGATTTGCCTAACAACAAAATTATAGCGCCCAGAATGGGGATCCTATTAATTTAGAAAAAAGTCAATCTCCAAAAGTAACAAAACCTCCCCTCTTTCACAAAGATAATAGCACCGAGTGTCTATCCAAAAATAAAATCGATGAGTAAATAAGTAAATGTAATACCTGCAAAGTTGCCAGAGATGAATCTCTTGCTATACCATGAAGCAGGCATAATTCAACCAGATTTATGTCAATAGAAACCTTCATTGCCATCCATGTCAGCCTATTTTGGGCTTCAGAATCAACAGCACCTGAATCCTGACTGACAAAAGGTTCACCCTTCTCAATCGGAGACTTTCCAAAATCATGACTCGGTGGGGGAATTATGTTTGGAGTCTCTGACACATTAGAAACCGCACATTCTGTAATTATCTGGTATTCTCTGTTAGACAGAGCTGCCTTGAGTTGTTCAATCTGCAGAAGTGATAGAGCACGTCATCAAATAAGAAAGACATGTCAATGCAAGTTAATAAAAGAAAACATCCAAATATGACTCACAGTATAAACAAAACTTATTCTGGGACAGCAATAACCCTAGCAGACATGGAATGCAGTACCTTAATTGCTATTTCCGTACTTGGAATCTGATGCAACAAGTCTCGAAGTGACCTCTGAATGACGACACTAATACCCTTCACATCTTGAATTATACTCTCGCCTATATCTGTCCCAGTACCCACATTTAAGTTGATGTCTTCAACCTTGATCACATAAGTAGCTGTAAGGTACTTATTCCGCAGGTATTATTACATAAAACATAGGAAAATGATGCGACACAAACAAGAATCTCCTATCTATGTTACATAGACTCGGATACAAGTACCTGGTGTTGGAGCAAGCTCATGTCGGACCTTCCTAAACCCATAATGGTGTAATCCAGAGGGCATATGCTTCCAAAAGTTATATGCCTTGTGATACTAATGAACAGTTACGTTGATAGCATCTAATACTACCACAAAGATGTTCGTATTATTTAAGAATGCACTTCAACTCCAACGAAAATTTGAGGAAATGGGAGACTTCTTATACCGTCCATGGGGGAGGGCAGAAAATTTTGTTTTATCAAGCATGAGCAGCTTCTTCTTCAAACACCATCAAGAATTAAAAGATAGTACACAATTTGAGTAAGGTTCAGACACATCCCGTACCCTTAACATAATCCATGTAACATAGTCTCCGGTAACCAAGAATAGTGCGATATGACATGTTGTAGAAGAAATTCATACGTAGTGAATTGATAAATTTCAGTCAAGAGAATACGAAGGGAAAACAAGAGACATCTACTGAAACTGACATTTCAGACAAAATGGGTTGTTACTAGGATCAATTCACAGTGTGCCATTGCTTCCTCAGTTAATAACTCAATCATGCAATGATACTGCATATGTCAGTATGTAGAACTCTCACCCGAACCGTTAGTACTTCCACATGGACAGCATTCATATCACGTTTACTGCCACACAGCCACTGAAAGGTGTTCTGGACAGTTATATGAACAACATCTAGCTGCAGATAGCTGCAATAGTAAACCATAACATTAAATTCTACAACAGTCAGCATGATGAGAACAACAAATCCTTTAGAGAAACTTATTCTGCACGTGTTTATGTTGGGTTAGAAACTAGTGGGGAGATGGGGTGTAAAACGTGGAGCGTGCTCCAATATAAACATTCGTTGAAGGGATGGGATCAATCAGTGGTCACACAAAGGGTTGTTTTAAGTAAAACAACTTACTCGAGACTGTCTGTTCTCCGAGGCATTAATATTATAGGCTTCCTAAGTGAAAGATCCATCTTGAGAGCCGGTGATCCTTCAAATTCGCTTGTCGTAAACCACTTTTCTGAGTTTGTTACTTGGTCTTTTATCTTTACAACATCCTTTGAATTGCTGGGAACAAGGCCCATGAAGTAACTCGCCACCTTCATGTTAATTTCAATCACTTGAAAAACTGAATATTGTGGTTGTTAATAACAGATGAATTTGTCAAGTGACTTACCTCCTGCATGAAGCGATTCAAATATACAATGCGTACTTCTGAAAGCTGCCCAAAGAGACTATAATCATAACCCTCATAGTCTTCATCATCAACACTGAATGAACTAAAGACCAACTGCATTCATGGATACAAGTTGATATCATGAGAGCTGAACAATTTTAACTTCAAAATAAAAAACAAGACAAAATGAAGTAGGCAATGAGAAGCTGGAATCCAAGGAAATACAAAAATTATAACAAAATAAAAGGTGAAAACCTTATCCACAGTGTACTTTAAGTTTCAACAAAAGTTCGTGTTTGAAAAAACAGCATCATGTCATGCGTTTTCCAAGCTAAAAATGGAATGATCACATACTTCTTCGCATCAAAATTTCACCTCTCAAAAAGGGAAGAGACTAAAATATGAGGATCAAAGTGAAGATACTGCTCTTCCTTTTTATTTTTTATTTTTCGAATTGAAAATACAGCTCAGTAGTGTGTGTTGATTACACCAGCCAAACTACAACATAAACAAATCCAAGAATCATAAGAAAATTATTCCCAAAAAAATCTTATGCTT
>BPLS01000474.1:13840-96967 GCA_019656275.1 Rhododendron kiyosumense | reverse complement strand
TTCATGAATTCTTTTATGAACAAGAAACAAGCTAATGTCGTAATAAGATCTTAAATCGAGCAAGATAAAGAAGAATATAAACATGCAGATGCCAATGTCGTAATAAGATCTTAAATCGAGCCAGATAAAGAAGAATATAAACATGCATATGCCAAGGACCATCAATAATGGTTTGACAGGAAACATGCTCCGAAATAATAGGGCCAATAAACCAAAGTACTCCAGAGAAGAAATGGACAATTCATGAATTCTTTTATGAACAAGAAACAAGCTAATGTCGTAATAAGATCTTAAATCGAGCAAGATAAAGAAGAATATAAACATGCAGATGCCAATGTCGTAATAAGATCTTAAATCGAGCCAGATAAAGAAGAATATAAACATGCATATGCCAAGGACCATCAATAATGGTTTGACACGAAACATGCTCCGAAATAATAGGGCCAATAAACCAAAGTACTCCAGAGAAGAAATGGACAATTAATTCGACATCATAATCAAGATAAATCTCAAGAATTAACTCGTATTCCAGCCATCCGTCCTTTGAATCTGGATTCATATGAGACAGTAGATAATTATAACAGAACTCTCAATGTGAAAAGGATAAAAGTACCTCCACAAATGAGCTACCACCAGGATTTCTCATGTCACAAATCCAGAAATACATATGGTCACAAGAGAGACTGTCATCACTTATTCTCAGATTTCCGAGCGCCGCCTTTATGCTAAAGGAAGATGGAAACACCTAAAAAGGAGCAAATCAAATATTTCTGCACAAAGTACATATGATTCACACTCTATAATGTTGAACTAAACTTTCATGGATTAAGGAAAAAGCCAAGAGACATACCTTAATATCAGTAAGCAAATTATCTTGTGACAGAGTCGCAAGCTTGCGTTCATTTTCATACATCAACAAAATCTCAGCACGAGCCATATTCAATGTTAAATAGAAAATGATCCTCGATTTCCCCATTCCTAACAAACCTTTAACAATATGCTCATCAACTGCAGAAGTAGAGAGGCTATTATCAACCCCTTGTTCCCCCGAGAGATCATGCTGAGGAATGGCTCCAGGTGAATTATCACTGAAAGATTCACAGCTTCCATCCTGAATGTTAATAGCATTTACAAATTCCAGTATGGCTAGTATTGTTGGCCTGCGACAAAAAAATGATAAGGTAGCGAGGGTCACAGCCACCTGAAATAACCATTGGTGAGGAAGTTAGAAGCCAAATAAATAAGCAAAGAATCTCAAACTCAGAGACGTACCCGCTTATCGATATTATGATACAGAAGTGAGCTCTGGTCATAAATTATTACTTGAGCCTTCACAAAACTATCCAATGTATCTGCTGGTTCAACACCATCACTGCTACTTTGTAAGGAATCATTAGGAAGTAGACCAATAACACGACTAAAACTAGGTGGCTTTAAAAGTGATTTTTCCAACACAGAACTTCGGGAACTTAGATACTCGGAAATGTTTCGCATGGGACTGTCAACAGAATCATTTAGATTCTCTGATGCCTCGTAAAACTTGTCATTTCCTTCACATTGATCAAAATCACTGCTGTCGAATAAATCAGAATTTACAGAAGTTGCATCTGTGCTTCGGATAAATGACCTTGCCAAATAACAAGGCGGAGACCCTCCTTTGCGGCAAACTAAATCTTCTATCTCTAGAGATTTCAGGACTGTGCCAATGAATATGTCATTCGCCCTAATTGAAAGTTCGACCTGTTTTCACAGAACCACCTAAATCCCATAAGAAGTTATGCAATATGTCATCCACAATAGGCTTCTTTGAACATAATCCTCACCTGACCACCAATTGCTCGAAATTCAAATAAACGACCCTCCTCAGCTAAAAGCACCTTTGTAAAACTCTGCTCATGCTATAAAAAACAGGACAATTACGTCAGATATCTCATGGGTTCAAAGGGAGGACAATGATACCACGAAAAGAATTCAGTGCTCCTACCAGACGATTATAGTTGAAGCATATCTTCAGTTCATCTAGAACTCCAGTTGCAAAGACTTTCTCCATGTATGATACATCCATTACATCACGGTTTTCAACAAGTTTTGCTCCCGAATCTTCAGCATCAGACGAAGTCTCAGATAGACCAGCAATTGGAGCAGAAGCCTGACATTTTAGAACTACTTCTTCAAATGGTTCCTTTAATTTCCAGAAGTAACAGATGTGAAATGTATGCTACCTACACCATCAAATACTAAGTTTATGTTTCCTATGTGTTAGAGCTTCTCCCACATTGGTTAGTAATAACCTCCAAAACTAGTATATAAGTCTGGGCAGTCTCTCTACTCACTATCAATTAGTTTTGAGTTGGATGCTTACCACTATGTTCACAAGCATTTTATGGAACAATCTATCGGGATTGATTCAGCACAAGTGGGGGATAAAGAGGCAATTGCGGTATCTTAGTGCAGTCACAATTAAATATCCTCAAGCATGTTTAATGAACTTAATGACCTTGATAAGTGAGCTGAATGACATGCATTTGGGGGCTTCTTGGTGGCATAAGGAAGGGTGACAAGTCTTATTTGTGTAGAACCCTGTTTCAGTGGGAGAAAATATACCCTCCCGTATGAACAGAAGATATACGTATAATTTCAGATCTAAAGAAACAGAATGACCATACTCGAACTTCTTGTACTGGAGTTGTGTTTCTATGGAGAGAGGACGAGAAAGGAAGGTGGAAAACAAAGGAAGTTAGGGGAAAGAAGGGGAAAAGCTTAAGGAGACTTCATAAAACCTCCTATTGATGGATCTAGACTAGAATACTATGTCTTTGATTTTGATTCATGATATGCTTTGAAAGAATCCTTCAATCTCGGAAGATTTGATTGAGAAATATGGTTCTCTCTCTTTTGTGGAGACCTTTTGGGACTTCTAAACTTTGTTCCTAACGACCTTTGAGGATCCTAGTTTGAATCTCCATACCTCGGATGAAGGCCTATAGCAGCCCTAGTACAAGAAAGCGAAAAGGCCCCAAAGTCTGGACAGCAATTTGACAGGTTTGCAATCTTTAGCTAAATAATATTTTTCATTTCTTGTCATTTGTGCAAGAACCACCAGGACCATGACCTAGAATTCCCAAACTCAATGAGAGGACAAAATTTTAAGAGAAATTCTAATCACGGGCTTTTACTCAAAATAACGCCCAAAAACATGGTCCCAAGTATCAAACTTGATATGAACAGTATCTAAATTTATCCCGCAAACATAATTAAAAATATTCTCCTGACTATTTTGCCCATTAGTTAAGAGTTTCAGTCAATAATGAGTTGGATGCCCGTCGGGAGTGGGTGTCAGTACACGTCAATTATGTTACGGTTCTAGTCATATGTGCATCATGCCCAAGCTACACCCACCTCCATAGCCACCACCCACCTTAAGCCCACTTTCTAGCGCCTTAGTCGAAGCCCTAGTAACTCTCGCCATTGAAAGGCCACCAACGCCCCAACTTCACCATCATGAAATTTTGATTCACTACTACAAAAGGAGCAAGTTCTTTATATGCAGGGCACAGTCATTGATGCACCCGATGCAAGTCAAATCAGTGGCAGGTGCAAGTCAATTTCAGGTACCAGCGTTGTTATTCATACTCAGTGAAAGAGTGTTTTTGTCTTAAATTTGCTTCAGAACACCTTCTTTTAGTAGGAATGCACGAATTGTGCAAATCATTTATCAAAATATCATGGGACCGAAAGGGGAGATTCACAAATAACTTCGAGACAGCAAGGAAGAATTGGATCTTATCCCAATTTTCAACCCAAGGAATAGTGATATGCTCTTTTCTAAGCTTATTTCTTGTGCATTAACTCCCCAAGTATGAGCTCCAATTTGCATGTGATTCATTAGTCAAACTTTTAGCTCATCCGGTTAGAAGATAAAGTTATGTCCATGGACCATGGCCATGGATAATTAATTATTCATTTCATGTGTGCCATTACTCGCTGGGTTTTAAGCTAAGACCCTTTTCCGCTATATGCTTTCACGTGATTGTGCTGATGAGGGAATCAAACAGTCCCTCAATGTACATTTTTGGATAGAAGAATTGCAAGCCCGTTTGGCTTAGGCCTTTGGTAGCACATTGCTACCAGCCAGTATATCCCTAATCCACACGGGGCCTGGGGATGTTTCGTGACAACATCAAAAAAGGATATTCATTCCTGTAGAGACCCGTAAATTTCTTATTTAATTTTAATATTTGTAATTAAAACAAAAAAAATATGGTGAAAATGGCTTAATTACAAACATGGGGGCTATATGTGCAAGGATTGGAAAGTTTGGGGTGTTTGTGTAATTATGTGCATGTGTGTGTCGTGTATATAATAGGGGAGACTTTCTTTTTTTTTTTTCTTTTCTATTTTCTGATCTCTCTCCCGGCTCTCTCCCGATCTCTCTCCACCTCTCTCACTCTCTCACTCAATCACTCAAAAACCTATGCCAATCAACTCCCAAACCATTTTCTACTTGCATTTCGGGACTTGTATCTCGTTGGATAAAGCTTGGTTCGGAGTATTTTCGCTTGATTTGGATTCCGGAAGCTAGGGTTCGATCAATCTCTTTATTTTGGGCTTGGATACTCGAGGTAGGAAATTTTACCTCTCTTTATATGTTATTTGGGTTCTCCTATGTCTTATTTGAGTATTTCCATGCCTTGTTTGAGCTTGTGTTGGTTGTTGTTTGGTCTGGATCAAAATCTGTCATCTGATGAAAAATCGCCAAAATTCTGGATTCCTACCAGTAGGACATTTTTTTTTCTCTACCGGTAGAACCTTATTTTTGTGATAACGCGTACTCACTGTTTTGTGTTTGTACCGGTAGGACTTGTTCCCTACCGATAAGAATATAGGATGATTAATATTTTTCCCACCTACCGGTACTATTTTTCTTTCTACCGGTAGAATTCTTGTGAACCAGAGTTTTGTTTCCACTGTTGAGGTTTCTACCGGTAGCCCCAATTTCCCTACCGGTATGCTACAATCAAATTTATATTTCTTCTGTGCCATGGGAATCTCATTTTCCTAAAGCCTTTGACTTTTCCATGCATTCACATGAGTAAGTATAATCATAAAATAAGGAATTAGGTGGTCCCACTAGTAGCTATGAGCCCGTGATGTGTCTGGGAGTTGTTCAAATTGGTAGAGCTATGAAACGATAAAATACTACGAGCATCTTGCACGACATTTGTACGAACGATACACTTGAACATGTTTAGGGATCCGATGAGAAGTGTTGCAATCCGTCTTCTCTCGACTCGTAGAATTCTTTAGATTCTCTTAGTATATGCTTTACAGACTCCTTGTATAGAAACTAGATGACCGGGCATCGCAGAGTCTAGTTGAGGGTCGATATTTGGTATGTGAAGATACGGGAGTTTACTTAGAGATACGGTGAGGACGTGGGTGTTTGATTATGTGCGATATGGTAGATTGTTGGTCTTGAAATACTACGTGATTGGTTAAATAGCCTTTGGATTCGATTGAATGAGCGGATGTTTGTGAAATGGGAAGCGGAATGAAAGTGAAAAACTAATGACCAGAGTATTGTAGGATTTTAAGTACGGGCTTAGTACACCTTGTAAGATGCGGGTACATGACACATGAGGAGGCATAGATGTGTACATTTGTAGAGTCACATAATGATTAATTAAAATTCAGTGGTATAACCGTCGAAGGGATGATGAAATTGACTATGAAATGATGTCGAATTGTGAAAAGTGTGAAAGGTGACCCAAGTGGTCGTTATTGGGGGAAAAGACTCGGGGTGACCCTGCGCTCGAGGGAACTAGACCCGAGGTGACCTAACTGATTCTTATTATTGAGGGAAAAGACTCGGGGTGACCCTGCGCTCGAGGGAACTAGACCCGAGGTGACCCCAAACTATTATTATCATTATTGAGGGAAAAGACTTCGGGTGACCCTACGCTTGAGGAAACTAGACCCGAGGTGACCCTAGCGATTATTGAAGGGAAATATCTGATTAAAAGGAATGGTTTGCGATAAAGGGATTTGATGAAGATCAATGTGGACACGAGAACAACTGTAGTACTGTACGAAGAACAATAAGATGTTTATGAATCGACTATAGACAAATGTGGAACGACGTGAGTTTATTAATGTATTTAGTTAAAGAAGTAAATGGTTAGTGACATTTATGTGTAGTCTAGGATCCTTGGACTAAAGCTTGTGGTTTGTTGGTAGTCACTTGTACTATAGGCGTATCTATCCATACTCATTCATTCTCTGTGTATGATTCATTCAAATTACATATAGCGTGAGCTTAAAATTTTCTACTGGGCTAGTGAAGCTTAACCAAATCTTTCTTTTCAGGTTAAGACACTAGGCAAAAGATTGCATGCATTGTGTGCTTGATAGTAACAGACTTTGGAAGCTGACATCATTGTATTTCGTCATCGTCGTGTGGATCTCATTTGTAAAAGACGGTCTTGTAACAAATTACTACTGAATTTTCTTTTGACTAAAGTTGTAATTATCTAAACTTAAGAACTTGTTTGTAAATTAAACAGGTGGGAAGCTCCTTTGGGTAACGTATATGATATGCGAGATTTCTCTTTTATTGAAATGTATTATTTAATTATGACGAAAATCGATGGCGTAACAATTCCAATTTTGGACCCGTCCAACCCAAAACCAATTGGCCCTGTGAAGAGGCCTCTCTATAAAACCGGACGATGTTTGGGTGTCTTAGACAAATGACATGACACAAGTCTCTAGCATTCCCTCACCCATGCGATCCGGTCACACATTTCGGTGATAGAGAGATCAATGAAAGGGAAAAAACCAAAGGAGAAGACTCAAGACGCAAGGCCACCCCAATAACCAATTTGAAGAAAATGGAGAGGCCTATAGACTACGTGGACCGAGCTTGGAAGCATTAAAAAGCAGTGTTATCCCTCCATAGCTCCCTTTCTAGTACATTCAGTGAATTTTATTTACCCATTGCAGAGATATGGACTCGTGAAATGAACATTTTTAAAATGTAACTAAGTTGATTATTATAATGGTAGATTCATTTAGCAATCAGAGAACCAGTCACTGCATATAGCATGGAGAATAGAGTAGTCAATTGACAAATTTATGAAAACTCCAAAATTAAGTAAAACAACTTCCTAATCCTTGTATATAAGCTCCCTCCCTGGACAGAGAGAGTTACTAAAAGGAGAAAAAGCATCTGAAAAAGCCTAACACGAGATTAGTATGGTAAGTACAATTGTAAAACAACTTCCTAGTCCTTGTATATGAGCTCCCACCCTGGACAGAGAGAGTTACTAAAAGGAGAAAAAACATTCGAAAAACCCTAAAACGAGATTCGTATGGTAAGTACAATTGTACAACAACGAGAAGAAGAGAGAACCCATGCTACTGAAAGTGCTATGAAGAAGAAACACAATTATAGAGCTTGCATTTCTTTGATAGAGGAAAGGAATAAGGGATGAGAAGGCCTGCCAACCCATCCCATTTGCATCAATATTCATGAGGGATGAGAAGACATACCGATGCACGATAAATTGCCCCCTGTAGGCGGTTCTGCCAGGTTTTTTTTGAATCTTCAGAATCACACCGTAGTATCAGGGCATTTCCATCTTCCACAACCTACATGCATATTAGTGACAATATATTTGAAGACCTAACCATGAACAACTCCAATTCAAGTGATTAGGTCACCACAGTCTGTAGTTAACATCAAATTTGCACCAACCTTGTTAGTCGATTTTAAGAGATCACACAGAGCCAAAACATGTTCCACATTGCCAACAATCTCAGGAGGAACCTGATACAGTTGTTTTCCTCGCAGGCTACAAAAGACATATCAGTAGTTTGAATCAACAACAAACCAAAATCCCAAAAATTGTGCTCACTTCAGAATATAGGACGCACTAGATCAGAAAAACAAGTACGAATACTTGCATAAGGCTAGTGAGCAGTAAAATCTTCATGACAGGTTTTGTAAGGTTCTAAGGTGGTCTTCATTACAACAAAAGTTCAAAGGTGGCCTGAATTGGATTCCGATCATAAATACTGATACGCAAGTCCTACGCCAAAGATGGTAGGTCTAAGCTAACGAACTGGATCAATTTTCTGACTACAGAAAGTGCTATGGTTGGGATGAATTAGTTTCAAAACCAAGGAGTGGTAAAATTCAGTGGTTGGAGGAGGATTCTTTCATTGCCCTTAGTTCAACTGCTAAGAAGAAAGGGGATTGGAAGCAGTGGATGGAATCTTCGAGCTCCTTTATTAGGAGAAACCTCAAAAAAAATTATAGGACAGAGAGGATGGGATCAAATGCAAAGACAGAAACAATACATTTGGAACTGAATCTTATCACACTCTTCTCAGTAGTGCAGCAGGGTTTTGCAGTGGACTCTTGTCTGTTATGTTCCATTTCCAGATTCAGTTCCAAAGCTGTATCAAATTTAGCAGGTAGATGCTACTGAGGGCGAAGAAGGTTAGGATAGTGGACACATAATGCTTGATGTGGTGTGCTAGGTAAGAGAAGAGCCGGAATTTGTTCGTCATGCTCTTTCATTTTGACCTCTCAGCAAGACGAATGATGTGATGTAAAAATTTGACCCAAATGTAATAAGAATTAAAAGAAAATAACCAAAAAGATAGCGCCAAAATGTCAGCAAAAAGTCAGGCCAAAGGGGCCTTAAAACTAGTTAGATTATTCTCCAATATATTTTGCAAATATTTTTGCTATCTTGTCTATGCAAGAAAGGTTATCAAACTGTGAATTGAATGGAGAATTGTTGGCCCTTTTCAGAATCATGAATTGAATTGAACCGTGTTCCGTATTGATTCTGCCAAAATAGTCAAGATATATCAAATAGACATCCATGCACTTAGAATATTAAAGACAATTTCACATATGAAAAGTTTATGCCCAAAACAACAACAGCAACAACAAAAGTTTTGTTTTGAACAATTTTTAGTTGATTTAATAGAAAAGAGGCCGATCAAAAATGATTTAATAAAAAGAAGCGCTTATATCACAAAAGATATAGGTTTGAGGCTCTGAGACACGCTGTATTTTATGATCCTACAAAACATAATTGATTTTGCGACAATTTATTACTTAAGAGCAAACAAAAATTCATGAGATAAAACTAAAAGACAGGCAATATTATTATACTCAACAAGATTCCCCACATCTTGTATATTGTTCAAAAGAAAAGTAAGAGAGTCTTTAGCAAACATTGAGGATATTTGATTGAACTCATATCATACTAAAATAACTTTATTTCCCAACACCAATAAATAGTTGTTCATGCCTGAAAATTAATTTAGCCATTAACATCTTAAGAAAGTGTTGGAATACTAGTATATTGTGTTTAGTCCCACATTGCTTAATTATATTGTGTAACGAACTATCTCCTTATATAAATAAACGATTATGTGTGAAGGTTAATTAACACCTTACACACATTTTCCTCTCCAAACAACATGGTATCAGAGCAAGATTTTCGGAGGCTTTTCCCCTTTGTTTGTGCCATAGTTGCACTCTATTTCATTGTGATCCGTGTGTTATGGATCCTTTGTTTATCTCTCCACGTGTGAGTTGGGGGTCGCACGTGCGGGGGAGTGTTGGGATTTGTCCCACATTGGTTAATTATCTCCTCCAAAACTAATATATGAGCCTGGGTGGCCTCTCCACTCTTTGCCAATTGGTTTGGAGTTGGATGCTTACTTGACAATTCTAAGAACGGCCTCCCAATGTGACAGACAAGGAGCAGACATAAACTGACTCACAATACTCACTGCAAATGAAATATCAAGACGTGGTCTATTTTATAGAGCTAATGGTCATTTGCGTATTGAGGCCTTCACTGATTCTGGTTGGGCAGGAGGCCCATCTGACAGGAGGTCAACTACTGGATATTGTGTTTTTCTTGGTGGCAATCTTGTTAATTGGAAGAGTAAGAAACAGACCGCAGTTGCACGGTCTAGTGCAGAGGTAGAATATAGAGCCATGGCTCACACCACATGTGAGATTGTGTGGGTGAGATCTTTTCTTGAGAAGATAGGATTCAGCGTGCAATTGCCTATGAATTTGTATTGTGATAACCAAGCAGCAATTCACATTGCATCCAACCCTGTATTTCATGAGCGGACTAAGCATATCGAAGTTGATTGTCATTTGGTGCGACAGAAGTTGACTGATGGTGTTATAGCAACTCCCTTTGTGTCTACAAGTGTTCAATTGGCTGACATATTCACCAAGTCATTGTTTAAGCCCCGGTTGGAGATGTTATGTGACAAGCTGGGTTTGTCTGATATCTATTTCCCAGCTTGAGGGGGAGTGTTGGAATACTAGTATACTTGTATACTAGTATATTGTGTTTAGTCCCACATTGCTTAATTATATTGTGTAACGAACTATCTCCTTATATAAATAAATGATTATGTGTGAAGGTTAATTAACACCTTACACACCTTTTCCTCTCCAAACAACAGAAAGAACTTGCATTTTGACATTGTTGAGGGAAAATTCTAAAAAAATGTTCGGAAATGGATCCTATTAAATACTCGAATCACCAAACGATTTAACATATTTTGCATGGGTATCGTCAGTGGCGACTCCAGTAATATATGAACATGGGGTCAATCATAGATTGAAAATCATCGATAATCTAGAAAAGCAAATATTTATAACATAAAATAATTTGTACTCTAATTCAACAAATCACATATCAAAAGCTCAACTAAAGTTTTCAATTAATAACTAAAAGATACCAAAACGATATATTAATGCCTTGTTTGGATGGTATTTTGAAAAAAAAAAAAAACCCAACTCAGAAAACACTTATTACTCCTACTTCCAATCATTACTCTCATTTCTCTCTCCTCCCTCTAATCATTATTCTCATTTCTCCCTCTATCTCTCTCCACTCATTACCCATCTCCAATTATTATCCTAATTTCTCTCTCCACTTATTACCCAAAAACCAAACTCAAAATTTTTCAAAACACCATCATACTCTTTCCAATCTTCACAAAAAATTGTACATACCTACACGAGATTCTACAATTGCATACGGTGAAATTTCATATTTTTGAATCGGTGCATAATAGCCATTCAACCACTGATCTCACATTCAGTTACACAATTTATTCTCTACCTATTTCGTGGCCGAAAATGCTATTTTTATTACTGAGGAAAATTTAATGGAGTGTAGCTTGTAAGCGGTGGAGTTCAACTTTTACGAGGGATAATCTAGTTTGGTGGTTACCTAGGTAGGTTCAAAACAAAATTTGAATGGGTGCATCTTTTAACTTAGAATAAAAAGTCAGTATAGTTATAGGAGAACTTATTGCTGCCATGAGGTCAGGCGACCCCACTGCTATCAACATAGCATCGCCTCTGGGTATTGTATATATTTGAACTTACGCTACGAAGTTAAATTCTTGATTTTTTGTCATTAAAAAAACAAAGAGGTAAAAAGGGTTCCGAAGTCGTTGGATGTGATAGTTTCAAGAATCGAACGAATCGTAAATTGTGAATTGTATGATTCATCACCGATTCCATCACAATCTCGATTCATGCATATCTTTTGTGAATCAAATTGTGAATAGTATGGTTCTGATAACTATGTATCTCTAGTAGAATATATAGTTGTACAAAAGCATGGAATAATTTGAAAATCTACGATGTTTGAACCTGATACACTGCTTGTAGGATTTAGAGTCAGGGCTTTCAAGTACATAAAGGAAAGGCCCAACTAGGCATAAGTATCTCCGCTGCCATACCGCTTCCCTGTTTCCCACACCCTATGACAAACATGACAGCAGAAAAAATATCAGCGAAGGTTATAAATAAACAAACCAATAATGAATGACAACAAGCACCAGGGAAAACCTTCCAAGTAAGAACCGGCAACCACCCCTCAAAATCAGCTTGATGCCAAGGTTGAATTAGATCTGCATTCTCACTATCTTCCACCTGGAAGATTTTCGCAATCTGCATCAATCTGTGGTAACGAGCTGGAGAGAAATGGAACCCTAGTGATGGAAGCCGCACAGCAAGTCTTGTTGCAGGATACAAGGGATTCTCTGAGCGGATCTGCATAAAATAGTACAACTAATAGCGTCAAATAAAGAGTTGCTAATGCGCTAGTAAGAAGTTTGGACAGTACAGAAGAATAGATATGTGAATCATTAGCTTCAGGCAACACGAGAGAGTCAGAAATTTCAAAGCAAGAAGTGTATTACCTGTTGAAGCTTTAAGATCACCCCACACTTATCAATTACTGGTAAAAAGCTGACAACCTTAAACTTGTTAGAATCAGCAGAGCTATTCCAAGAGGTTTGACTCCAAGAATAGTCACCATCCACCAAAAAAGCAGATACATCACTCAAGATGAGATCAAATTGCAAATATAGATTCATATCATTAGCTGAACTAGATTCACTGTCATCCTGCACATAAAAAATAAGTTTTGCATCAGCTTTGGATTCAAGAAATTTGAACCAAACAATCTCAACAACATTCAGAGATAGACCTGACTGCGGATTATCAAGTTTCCAAAGTCAAGCAAAAGTTTAGTGGAATGGTGGTTGTCTGGAGAAAAATCTGTCGGAATGGTAACCTTGGGAGCTGCAATATCCAAGTCCAAAAGAAACCTAGCAGAAAGAAGACATTAAATGCAATTTGATCTCTCAAACATACAATCAAAATCCATTTAAAGGTGGTAATACTGAGCATAGGTAGGGATAATTAATGAACAGAACGATGTCTATTCTTGTAAACAGGCAAACTTAGCAGGTGTACAGAAATCTACTGTATTGCAAAGAATATCTCATAGGATTACTAGAACCGTGTTAAGTACTTTCAGACCACCCACTCAAAAGCATCTAGATCCACTTCACCTTATACTCTACAGGCCCAAGGACTTTGCAACACATCACGTAACCAGACTTCACTTGCTATACACAATCTTGAGCAAACAGAAAATAGACAAAGATAAGTGGATTTTCGACTTTTTCTTGGTCATGTAGAATTCTTTTATAAAGGAGGTGAAGCAGCATCCTTCAGACACTATAGCACAGTTGTAAAGTCCAAACAATATACACGGACACGTCCATATAACACATTAAAATTAAGGATTCAATCAGACATGTCTTTATCATTAAGACCTTAAGGCGAAGAACTGTCTAAAACTTTGAGAAGCAGAAAAAGTAGGAAACCTGGCTTGCTCCTTTAATGCTCGGTTCACTTGTTCCTGTGCAGTGCGTTTAACTTCGTCAATTGTCATCTGAAAGGATGGAAACATGAGGCACAGAGCAATCAAACAAGAGTCCTGACAAACTCTGAAAATAAGATAGGGAACCCCCACACAAAGGTTCGAAACCGACATATCATTCTAAAAAGTCCATAAGGTTTTCGAGGCCAAAAGAATTTTAAGTACTTTTCATCCTCCCCCCACCCAATCGACCTCCGAAGCTGGTCTATCATCGCCCAATCCAATCCTGTCGACCCGACCCAGTTGCCCTCCCACCCCGCCCCAACCACACGACCCCCACGCTCACCACCCACCCTAGCAACTCCATTCGGTTTATCCTCGTCAATTGGCTGTTGTTACCTCTTGCTCATGTGAACTGGAGTCACCTCATCACTGCTAGTGGGCATGCCTTGTTTGCAGTAGGTTTTTTGTTACTCTTGGTGCTATATTGGTCATTCTAATTTCATCGGACTGTTTTGAGTTAGTGCATTTGTGTAGTTGTGTGTGTTTCCATTCGTTGTCGAGGTTGTTTGATGCACATATTGCACGGTCATTGGTTATCAGTTATTTCTTCAGTTGGTTGATTTCTCACTCAGTGTTGAGTTTATGCTCCTTACATTGAGGAGATTTCTTTGCATGGATTTAAGCTCTACTTCTACTTTTGCTATTTGTTTATTTGGTTCTTGGTCTCCTAATATGATGTCTATTACTTCCACTCATTTGAAGGAAACAAGTTATGCCCCCTGAGCTAAGATTGCTGAGGTATATTTGCTGGGCCAGAAGCGGTTTACTAACCAGGATAATAATCCTAATAAGGAAAATTTGATTCCAAATATGATGCTTGGAATAATAATTCAAAACCGTAAATAACCCTAACTTTCATAGTCCTGAACTTCCAGCATCCGGAGGTTATAAAACCAGTGGCGGAGCTAGGATTAAGAATCCTAGGGGGCTGAGTCATAACGGAAAAAATTTCAATGTCAAACATCTCTATTTCTTACTCAACAAATAAGTAAAAAAACCACTACCACTGTACTTTCATTACATAGTCAAAAGGATAAGCCAAAATACATTTTTCAAGATTGATTCTCATAAAAATAGAATAAAAGTTGTTTAAGAATCTATCAAAGTGAAACCAACATATTTTCAAATAGCGAAAATCATTTAAGATTGATTTACTCTAAACTAAACTGCATCGCAATTTCCCTTTTGATATATTCAATCACCTGTTTGCAAAAATCTAACATTCAAGTCGATTCAATCAAGCAATATCAAGCCGATTCAATCAAAGAACACGAAAAGCAACAAGAGTCGCCGAGTTTGTAAGTCATCAAAAACGATGGAAGGAGAAGGAAGGGCTTTGTTTTATTTGTTCAAGAGTAGAAGGAAAAATATTTTATTTTTTTTAAGTTGGGGGGAAGGGGGGGCATCGGGCCTCTTAATACCTCCGCCCCTACTGAAAACTTTACAAGTACATAACCCGTTACCTATCTAGACATTTGTGATCATTCTAGCGGAGCCACTTGAGGACGAGTGGGGGCACAGGCCCCCACTGAGTGATATGTTTTTTTTTCAGATTTTGTATTTCTTATAAATTGATTTCTTAAATTGTTCTTTGTTAATACATAGTAGATCATTTCATTCTCAATTTGTTATTTCAATATTACAACAACTTCATTACACAGGCAAAGTGATATGTTTAATGCAAAAAATAGCCACCACTTATCATTTGAAACTCTCCAATGAATAATGTCCAAATTCATAAGTTGCTAAATCATGAGTTATATGCATTATACTTTATTAATTATTTACAATTTTGTAACTAGTATTATCTTTGTTGATTGAACCCACAAGGCGATACGAAGTTAAAGGTTTTAAGGACAAAATTTGGAAAGAAAGTGTATTTCTTTTCTAATTGAATCAAGATTGCTGAATATTGACATTTTAGTTATTGTATATCTAACTGCTCTTAGACTTGATCTGCTGGGACAATTCAAACGATTGATTTGCTTTGATAGTTTATGGAACTACAACCTTTCTTAGTGAATGGTTAGCTCATTTATTATTTTTAACACAAGTGTTCCTTTATTGTTTTGGCATTGCTTAATACGATTTTTTTCGTTGAAGTGTGTTTAAAATGTGCCACCCCCTCCACTATTGTCAATTCTTGGCTACGCCATTGTTCATCATTATACACGAAAGGGCTAAACGCCAATCCTACCCAACAAAAACCCCAACTGCAAGCACCAGCACCAAAATTTGAAATGTACTCTCCATCGATCTAGTAAGAATAACTAACTGAAGCATACAAATTACTCGGGATAGACATTTTTTTAGCTACTGTGATGAATTTGTGAAAAGAATCATCATATCTACCGGAACATCTAAAGTCCAAATCGTACATCCGAACACCCCAAAAAATAACAGTTTTGCCCAATTCCTGAAACCATAGGATATTTACAGAGCGATCATTCCCTACTACTAAAAACTCAGATGCTTAAAGCCTTCAGCACAATCAATTCAGCGCTCAAGTTTCTGAGTCTCAATTTAAACTTTTTATTGAATGCATGATACTAGTCTATCATGTAGCAACCATTTTCAATTCCAAATGAATCTTAAGTCCTCTGGATTGTGGTCCAGCCCAGCATTGGTTTGCACCTTAGGAGCATACAAATTACTATTCGTAGGAAAGGTTTATTTAGAATCAAACCTGCACTGCAGCGGCAGTTTCCAGAGCTACGGCTCGACTAACCACAGTATTGCTTTCGAAGAAATTGATAATTCGATCGATGGAATCCTTCAGGTACTGGTCAAAAGCATGTCAATTAGTAGAGTCTCTTACAGGCAGGGTAACTGTTCAAAGACAAGCCAACAATAACCTACAGTCACATAACATGGAGAAGCTTTAGCAACCATACTCCAGTCCAACTTAACATCGAAAGGCTTATAGCAGAAGACACCAACTAACGAATCACTGGCAGTTGCACTCTGCATGGAGATAAGACAAAAGAATTAAGGCTCCAAAGTCACTTGTGCATAAACCAGAACTTGGCTGTTCAGAGAATAAAAACGAGAGAGAGTGGAAGCACATAAATGGAGTAGAATAGTCGGACCTCGGCAAGGAGACCATTTGGCGATGACAACTGATATGATCCCAATTTCACATCAAAAACTTTGGCCTCCGGATAAAGCTTTACAAAGCAATCAAGATTGTCACATGATAATTCAGCCAGACATTCATCATCATCAGTAAGTTTTGAAGCATTATGTCTCATGTGAACCTCCACTGCAGTATGAAGCACATCACCCCTGTCATGGGATGTTAGAAATTGTCCATCATCACCTTCTTTGAATCCAATAATCTTATTCAGTTGTTCCCAATCTTCCTCTCCAAAACCCCCTGGCTCACTTTCATCTTTATCAGATTGATTATTCCTGAAAATATGTTCGTTCATTTTAGATTCGAAAGCAGCTGCAAGTCCAAATGACCAAGGGAACTAAAAAGGATCTCAACATAGGATATTTTACCATCCAAATGACCACCATGACTTCTTTGGTCTCTGTCTAGTGCGGAGATCTGACTCTACTGACTGTTCCACAAACTTGTGAGCCAACATCCTGAGAAACACATCAACACCATGAGAACTAAATGGACAGGTATCTAAAAGTCTGCTTGATTACAAATGACAGAGTTTGCAGTAGTATTGAGCAATAAGTTGTTTATCGTCTCCTTCTCATTGTGCAGTGTCCATGTAAGATTCTCCAGAACATATAGAAAAGCAAAAAAGAAACAAAAGTATGCATTAACTCCTCGAATGTTGGAACGAAATCAAGTATGAAAAAAGGATGGAGAGAAGAAAGGACACTTGGCAGATCTCTCAATGCAAGTTTAGTAATAACTTTTGAAAGTTAGAGAGGAAAAGAATAAATCAGAACTGTGGAACACAGTTCCAATAATTTATGAAGCAGTGAAATATTTCTAAAGAGGGTATTATATATCACCACGGACACACAGAGTAAAGCATTTCTCTTGAATCTACAATCATTGATGACTCATGAGTTCATAAAGATGTTTCTCACCCCAAAATTGCATATATTATCTGAAAGTTATCAACATATAATTAGCTGGTCAACTTACACATGAAAGCCAGATAAATTTTGCCTCTCATCAAACATTTGCCTCCCTCAAAGAGTAATGACTATATAAACAACCACTAGCAGGGAAGTAAAGTACCTCCACTGAAGTATGAGTTCATTATCAAGTTCCCGATCCAGTCCCTCAATTTCTTTGTTGTCATCAACCACTGGCTTACTAAGGTCGGATTTCAAAAGAGAAACATATAAAGGTATATATCTTTTACGCAACCTTGCATACTTCAGGACCTGCTCCCATGGTAGCTTCCCGCTGCCACAAAAATAAATAAATAAATAAAGTGTCCTTACCAGATGTAGAAACAAAACCAGATTTTGACATTTGTTAGTGTAGCGTTTTGGGTTGGTTGTTTTCATTATTGTTTCCCTCCTATTGTTAGCCAGGGTATTATGATAATATTGTTGTACATGGCATAAGCTATTAATAAGAGTGGTAGAGCTATTTATCAAACCTCAATTTTTCACGCTAAAATATTTTTATTATTATTCTCGTAAACTTTAAATCCAAAGTTTGCAACTTAAACTTACTGTCAAAGTTTTCGATCCAACTCTAAATCATGACACGAGATCTAAAAATTTGTACGAGGTGGTTACGGTGTGCAGATGTCATCATCTGAAGGATGACATTGGCACGACGTCAAAACTTATAGTGATGACAAGGTGCGGTGAACAAAATCTGACTCGTTTCTTCATCGTGGTACTTATGGTTAGTTGAATGGAACTTTTAGGAACCATCTGACGTGATTTTTGATTTTCCGAGTATTTTACAAAAATATATATACAGTTTTTCCAGCCATCTTTTTCCATTTTCTTTTTTGACTGGCAAAGGAATTTAAGATATCCCAAGGATAAAAATATAAAATTAATAATCTTTTTCCAGGTTTGATTCTTCCAATTAACTTTAAGGAGCCAAAATTCATTAAGGAAACATAGTTCGAAGTTTGGCTTAGGTTTGATGCATTGACCAATTGTTATTTGTTTCACCAATCTTGAGGTTTTCAGATGCCAACTGCTTCTGGGGTCATTCATTTCAGATCTAGTTGCTTTTATAACACCTCATCCACCCGTCAAAGGAAATGCAACATTTCTTGATTGGGATACGAGGACTCTGTTATCATGGACTAATGGCTCAGTTTGGAACCTTGTTAGAATAGTGGTGTTATGACCTTATTAATGTTTAGTTGCAAGGGTATTATTGTCCTTTCATGTAATAGGGTTTACTTAGGGTTTCTATGTATTCCCTATATAATGATGTGATGGCCTCTTGTAACAAATATACTGAATAATAGAATTTCTCTCTTCTAGTTTCACTACATTGTATCAGAGCATAAGATCTAGGCTTGTGGGATATTCGCTTTCCGGCGGGCGGCTTATGCCTCACCGCCGTCTGCCGGGCACTCATCTATTCTATAACAAACCACAGAATCTGCACAATAGTCATATCTTCTTCCTCCTCTTTCAGTTTTCTCTCTTCTAGTTTTATTATTTCTTCTTTTGATTCTTTCGCGCACACTATTCATCGATGTTACTGTTCATCATGAACTGTTCACTGGTTTCATCGTACTGTTCACTCCTTTATCCAGTCTTTAGGGTTTTAAAGAGCCAAGATTGTTTTTTTTTTTTACACTTCAATCCCTCATGTTTATTTTATTACAGTTTGGTCCCTGAAGTTTGCAATATTTGTTTTGGTCCCTGCTTTTGTAGCAATGTGACAGTTTGGTCCCTGTTTTTGTAGGAGTGTGACAGTTTGGTCCCTTGTGGATATTTCTCGACTTTTGGTAAATTTATGGGCAAGTCTTTGTCTCGTTATTTGGTCGTTAAATTCCCATTTGTTGTGCCACCGGCACCTTGTCTTGTTGTGATCCATGTTGGATCCTTTGTCTATCTCTCCTCATGCGATTTAGGGTTCGCATGTGAGGGGGAGTGTTGGAACTTGTCTCATATTTCTCCATTAGCAATTTCGTTCGTTGTTCCACTGCATTTGTTCGGGTACTGAAGTATTAGTGATTCTTCATTTTGAATTGGATCGAAGTTGCATTACCGCATGGATTTGGCTTTGCTTTTTGGATTGTTTCAGTCGAAGATATCAGCCAGAGCATCTCATTTTCATCTTGGCAAACTCACGATGCTCTCCATGCTCGCATCATGTGTTTGAGGGGGAGTGTTAGAATAGTGGTGTTATGACCTTATTAATGTTTAGTTGCAAGGGTATTATTGTCCTTTCATGAGGTTTGTAGTGAAACTAGAGAGAGAAATTCTATTATTCAGTATATTTGTTACAAGAGGCCATCACATAGAAACATTTTGGTTGCTAATGCCAAAGCCTTTCTCCACCAGAGCCATTAGAGCTGTATTTTCATGACTAACCAGTTTGAGAAGTCCACATTGCATTCATGCCCAGGCAACATGTGACTCGCTTCATATGTATAGCAACCGAACCGCTCAAGTTCCTTGAGCAATTTAGTTGCAGTGTGAAAGTAACGAGAGAGAAAAAAAAGGGAAGGCTAAAGGTAAAGGAGAACAAGCTAGTTAGATACCTAGCCTTCTTCAACTCCTCTGAAACAGCTTTATAGGCATACTTCCACCAAGCTCTTGGATTGGATTTCACCGAGACAAACGGACGGAAATGAGCATGTTTTAGTCTTCGATTAAAAGCAGCAAAGTTATCAGCTAATTTCAGTAGATCCCTGTAACCATTCTGCAAATAAAATATTTAGCCTTCAACACCTTTTGAAATTCGTTAGCCTAAGAACCAGCAAGGAGAGGATAAGCAGATAACCTTGGATAAACAGAGTGTAACATCATCCAAGTTCACAGCAGCTTTTTGTAATGGTTGACCACTATTGACAGACACATTTGGCCGCAGCTTTGAGTACTTTGCATTTCCAGTCACTGGTTGCAAAACATATGTGTGCCTTCTAATAGGACTACCAGCCAGTTTGCCATCCTTTGTGCCGAACATAAAAACCTACAGCTCATGAGAGTTCATTATGCTTTCATTCAAAATGAAAACCCAGATGCAAACTGTGTTAGGTGGTAACAATAGCAAACAGAACATACCTGACTCCATTCCATAGGTAGCAAACCCTCCCATGGTTTATCAATAGTCCATGGAGAAATGTCAGAATCCAAATAAACTGCTAGACTCTTGAGTTCTATAGACTGTGGGAAAAGAAACATAATTGGCCAGAAATATAAAAATCCCATATTAATTAATCAATCTGCCAGGACAAGAGAAACAAAGAGGGAAAGGAAACAAATTTCATCCGAAGATACCCCACTTAGACTTAACAGAAAATACACTTGATTAAACACTCAATCAGCCAGGTCTGTTATCTTGTATTCGCTTGCTTACTATATTTTCATCCGAAGATACCCCACTAAGACTTGACCTCAAACTAAACATTCAATGAAACGTGAAAGGAAACACATTTCAATGCTACAAATAAATACACTTGATAACCAAGTAAGGATAGAATTGAAGAAAATAAGTTACGAGGGAAGACTACTTCTTTATTGAAGAACCAAGGGAGAGAGAAACAAAGAGGTTGTCCAACAAAGGGAGAGGAATACAAAGAAGTTTGCCATGATCCTAATTTGCTAAATATCATGAATGACAAGCTACCTAGGGCTGCAAACGAGCCCAGCCAAGCTTTGGAGTGTTCAAGCTCAGCTCGCAAACAATTACATCAGCTCAAGTTCGAGAGGCTGGGGCTCGGCTCGAACAAAATTTCTCAAGCTCGAGCTCGGCTCTCTTTGGCTCAAACACGTAAGCCAAGTTCAACAAGTTAAGGTTTCTCATAGAGCATTCTGCATTTCTCTTTTATGTTCAGGTCCGATGAGGGACTCGAGAAGGGGACCAAAGGAGAAGGAAGCACACATTTGTTACTCTTATCCCACATCAAACAAAAACAAGTAGAAGAGGCAATAAATTCTCTATAAAGCTTCTCGAGGAGTTTATCTCCACACAAGTCCCCCACCACGTTTGACTCATGACAACTTATATCGAGGCAGTCAAAGGCAAGACAATAATTAAGTTACAATATATATTATGTAGACTCAGCTCGCAAGCCAACTTGAGCGGAGCTTCAGGTAGCTCGAGCTCAGCTCACTACTAAATGAGAAAAAAACCCAGCTCGAGCTCGTTCATTTACATCATGAACCAAGCGAAGTCAAGCCGTTACCAATCCGAGCCTCGAGCTGCTCGAACAGCTTGGTTTGTTTGCAGCCCTAGAGCTACCTGCTCTTGCTAAAACTCGCACTTAGGAATTGGTTCCACTACCAAATTGTAGAAATCTTATTGGTCAAATGGCTCTAAGTAAAGAATCAGTCGGATTGGTCCTTGGAGCGGTATAAAGCCTGCTTTGCTAAGGGATTCCCTCAGAAATATGTGATCGATTTTGCCAAGATGATTACTGCTCACACTTGATATCTGTGGTTGATGTTTGCAAGTGCCCTCTATTTTAGCTGAATGTCATCAATGCGTTCCTATATCAGTTCCTTTCTAACAAAGTGGATATGCACCCTCCTCCGAGTTTCTCCCATCCATTTCAGTCCTAAACATGTTTTCAAATCGAGATACGTATCGTGTATCATTTATTTCATTAAATGTATCCGGGATACGTATCGTGTATCGTAAGATATATTAATGAAAACAAATATAATATAAAATAATATTTATAATTAATTATAATCTAAAAATCTGTTGGATATATGAAAAAAATTATTTACCAAACCAAACCAAACCGAGCCTTACGTCCCAATCACTTGGGGTCGGCTACATAAATCCGTTGCCTCCATTGAGCTCTGTTTAGGGCCACTTGTTCACACAAACCCATTATACTCGTATCTTTGCGCACTACAACATCTAATGTCAATTTAGGTTTATCCCTCCCCATAACATTGCTACCTAGAGCTATCCTATCCGCTCTCTTAACTACTGCATCTTTTGGTCTACGGTATACATGCCCAAACCACCTTAGCCTATTTTCCCTCAACTTCTCCTCTATAGGTGCTACATCTACCATCTCACAAACTGTTTCATTTCTAATCTTGTCTCGTCTAGTCTTACCACACATCCACCTCAACATTCTCATTTCCACTACACTCATCTTGTTCACATGTTATTTTTTAATAGGCCAACATTATGTCTCATAAAGCATCGCTGGTCTGATGGCATATGAAAATAATTGTTTAATGCATGAAAAATAGGCTTTTAGGATGGAAATTTTCAAGTCTCCCAAGCAAAGTCTATCATAATGAGGCTTTCTTGTGCCTGAGTTGTGCCATATATGATCGAAATATGTTCTTTCTTCTATTCGAACTTCGAATTTTGGTTTTCTCTTAATGGTTTGGATACCATCATAATTAGATCAAACAATTCAGAATGCGTTTGTGTTCCAATTATTAAAATATGTATGATTTCTTCTCAATAAGAAATCGTAGGATATGTTCCGAGTCAGGATACGCTATTATATCATAAGATACATCATCATATCATAGGATTTCTATACAAAAAGGATACGGGGTGGGATACGTATCGTTTGGAAGGAGACAATACGAATCATAACATACGTATCCCGTATCGTAAGATTTTAACAACCATATACACTAGGACTAAATTACACCTTAAACTTTAAACACTTCCCTCACAGCTTCTGTGAAATCTCAAAACCATATTTCAACTTTCAAACATTAGGGAACGTGAGCTGGGTTTAGACCGTCAAAACAGGAATTTTACTAGAGAATTTGTTAACGAGGGCTCGATTGATGAGATGCCATTCATCACGCAATGTATTGCGTTTAGCAGCTCTACCCTTAATGTTCGTCTAGAAAGGATAAAAACTACTTTGAAAATTGTGATGTGCATTGAAAAGCTAAACTTTGTGGCCATATTTACACAATAACTGCCACCCATTGACCGGTGGTTAACAAAATTCATCATTGTTTATTGCAAAAAAAAATAATTAAAAATTTCTTGAAGTTGTGCTTAATTGTTGCCCCCAGTGATTTTTATTCCCACCTCTACCATTGCTTGCATGTTAAGTTCTCTACTTCAAAGGATGTTCTATGGAGTACTGTGAGCATGCAGGCTGCTTAGTTTGTCTTATTTTGACTTGTGCAGACATTGCGTATGCGGTAATGATTGTCAGTGAGTTTGGTTCAGCAACTCATTCTACTCATTGGGTTGCTTTGTCACGCATATGCATTATGTTCGTAATTCTATCTATTAGAGTTTACCACTCTCTTCTGTGTCGAGCTAGACTCCTAGGGCCTATTCTGATGCTGATTAGGCAAGTGATATATCTAACACGAAGTCCATATTGGGTTTTTGTGTTTATTTGATTCTCTTATGTCCTGTAAAAGTAAAAAAATCATTTGTTATTGCCCAGTCTACTGCTGAAGCTGAATATCGCGCTATGACTGTTGCTACTACTAATAATTTGGTTCTAAAATATGGTATTCCTCTAATCTTCATGCCTCTTTATTATGATAATAGAACTGCCATCTAGATTCCGCATAATTTAGTCTTCCATGAGCGAACGAAGCATAGAGATTGAGTACCTGCCGTTTGTTCCATAATCGCTGCAGTTGGGTGACTTCTCCACAGAAACAATGCTCACAGGTGCTCTTTTTTTTCGCCTAAGCAAACTTGTGATGCTTTCAGGGTGTGTGTAGTATTATCTTACTTTCCTTTATCTATTTATTTACAGGTGGTATAGTCTTCACGAAATATTGGGGGTTGTTTTATATTCTGCTAGGGTTGCTTATATAGTCACCCATTAGACTGGTAACATTATGATTTAGTAATACAACTATAACTATTTTCTCCCAATATTCTCACATACTAGCCGTTCACAGTCTCATACATCGTTCCTCCCTTCTTTTATTCTTCCTCCTCTTCTTCTTCTTTTCTATTCAATCATAACTAATTGTAACACCACTGAAGGTAGTAAGAGGCAAAACAAGGCAACTTGATGCAATCATACAAGAATCACAACTAAATTACTCAAGGAAACTCAGCACATAGGGCAGTAGGTCATCAAAAAAGGGGATCTCCTTTAACCACTATGCAGTAGGTAGTGAAAGAAAAGGAACCTTCTGAATACGTTCGAGTGCACCGCCCGTGACAAAAGTCTCTTTGCCATTATCATCTACTGTCACAGCTGATAGCCTCTCCAAGGTAACACCAGCTGCAAATGGATGACCAGGATTGCTACAAAGTGGAAGTCATGAGGTCTATTAAACAAGTCTTTTGGAGAAAACAGCATTAAAACTTATTTACCTCTCAATATCTTCATATCTGATGTGAATATTCGAAATCGAAAGCTTCAAGTTGCCAATTATTGTGTCGATCAATGACCCCAGCCACGATTTGTTCTTTACATACAACCAAAGCAACAAAAAAGTTACATTGAGTGTAAGTTCTAACAATAGCAATCCAAAATACCCCAACAAAATGAATAACCAAGAACAGACGACAGGTGACTTTTACTCTAAAATTGTCTTTCAACGATTCATTTTTATGGCTCTATTGCCAATTATCTAAAACAGCAGAACCAAATGAGGAAAACTCAAAATTACACTTTCTACAATCAGGCTAAGCACAGAATTGCAATTGAGAAGAAAGTCAAGAAACGAAACCTATGTTTACAGTCACTTTGGAGCTCTTTCACAGGTTATGAAGTCTATGTTCTAAGAGCAAGTCAAAGTGATCCATACGGCTATGAGCAACCTCAACATATGTTCTGCTGGGTTTATCAGACTGCTGGGGAGTTGTGAGAACAGAATTCTCTCAAAAGTTTGAATTTTCAGATTTTGGAAAGTTACAGAATCCAAAGTGGTTCATCAACCATGCTTAATAAGCCAGAAGCTCAACCTGGTTTCTACAAGTCAGTCAGGTAAACCACTCACAACTTATCACAAGCCCAGCCAATCAATATCTAGGAGTCCTAAACATGCAAAATCAGTAAACGTATGTCAGAATTACCCCCAAGAGAACTACGGAAGAGCATACCATTTCTGACTTAAACAGTTGTCTACTCTCCAAGAGCTTCATTTCCATTTCCTATCACAAGGAGAAGGAAGCGATGAATGAGGAAGTTTGAACATCAGCTGCATAGAGCAGGCAATCAAATTTCAAACAGCAGAAATTATTTCTTACTTGTATTTGGCTTTTCTTAACCTCTTGGACGGTATCTTCACTGCACCCTTCAACTTGAGTTGCAGGTTCAGCTAGCAAAAAAATACGATCCAAGGAGACTAGAACTGGATCTTGGCCAAGCCTGCTCCATGGAACCTGATATAAAGAAAAATAAGAAATCTTTCTGGAAATACGAATGAATAAGTGTTGCTGTTACACAGCAGTTCTTTAAGTATGTTACTGTTGAAAGGATAAACTTTGGGATTGGCAAAAAAAGCAGATACTATATAAATCTTATACAAAACTGTCTCATGTAATTGACCAAATTTTATATTTTCATACAGCATACTTTGCATATCTTTAATAACTTGATAATCCAGGAATATTCCACAAGTAGTGTCTAGTAGTTTCTATTATCCACGTTCACCACCTAATTTGCCTTTGCCATATAAAAAATGGCAAACAATCTCCAAGATTACCATACACAACATAGTAAACAAATAGGTTACATAATTAAGCCTAACAGATTGCTCTTAAGTAAAGCAAATCAGGAACACATTGGGGAGGCAATCCAAAAAAAGCTCAAAGATACCAAAGACTAGACAACTGAAAGTGTCAGCAGTGGGATGAGCTATAAATCGAAGAAAGATTAATGGTGAAAACTATTGTATAGCCTGATCTATATTGTTGGGCCCATTTCCTAAGAGCTTAAGCTTTAGCGTGTCATAAGGTTAATCAAAACACACCTGACAATCATCTTCATCTACCAGAGGCTCAATTACATGAACACCCATTACGAGATCTATTTTAAGCAAGAAACAGGACAGGATGGCCTGAGTGTTGTTGCACCTCTACAGCTCTATGCGACCACCATATAATATTCTAGAGGCAAATTTTGAGATTTTAGCTTTTAAATAGTGGTTGTGAGTGATTCTCAAAAGTTATTATCAACGGGTTTTAAATGGATTCCTAGAAGCTCAAATAGGAAATAAAATCCGATTCTAGAGAAGCTGAGTTTGAGGTGCTTTTCAACGCAGTCTCATAGCTATAATAAACACGTTTATCTGTTTCTACAAAAAACTAAAATCCACAACCTGCAGCAAAATCTGAAGCTATAATCTAAAATCTGTAACCAATTAACCACAGCTATCGCAAACACATCCATACATGGAATTCTCCATGTGCAACAAAGACTATGAACTATATAACAAATAAAGGATTATGTAACCTGCACTGGCAGTAAATGTACACGAAAAAGAAAGGCAAAATCAACATTGGTTGGGATAGCAAGGAAACACATCAAAAAATATAATTCTGCCAAATCTATGGCTCGTGATAAAGCAAAATGGTGGAAAATAATCATATAGCTGTCCACACAGTAGGGGACGAGGATGAGATTAGCTGGAAAGAAATTCTCTATCAACATCACCAAAAGAGAAACAAATAAGTGAATAACAATAGGCCACTTGATTATTATAAACTGATCAACGAACAATTAATGTGGTTTCATAAGGATGTAAAAGCAAACTACATGGATTTGAAAGTACTTTTACCAACAGATTACTCTTTCTATATCAACATGATAATGGAAGTTACACTGTGTAGCTACTGCAGCCATTGCCTCCCTTTTCGAGAGGCAGCACAAAAACATGGTTGTGTCACGCGTACGTAATACAATGTCCAGCTCACAATGAATACCATTTATCATCACAGCTCAAATGTCCCATTGCAAGTAATAGTGCCATAGCACTTCGGCCTATGAAGCACTGACATGCCTGAATGGATGACATCTCTAGGTCATATTCAGAAAGGCATCAGACATGCCTGCCTGGATGCACTATGTGGCATGTCCTGCTGTTTTCATTGTTTACCAACTGGACACAAGAAGGAAAAGCCTTTGACATGCATGTTCACTAACCAGTACATTATAAAATACATTTGAGAAGGGACCAAGTATTTTACAAACAATGGGTTGAAATTAAGAACAATAAGGGAAAAAAATAACACCTTAAATCAGTTCAAGAACACCATTGTTTAGTAAAATACATTTGAGAAGTTACTTAAAAATTTATAAACGATTTGAAACTAAAAACATTGAAAAGTACCCTTAAATCAGTTCAAGAACGTCATCGAACAATCAACGATCAATCAAGTATCTGGCATTGTTGCCAAAATTGCATGATTACACTTGGATTCGAATTCAATTTACGATTTATGCAAAAATAATAAAAATCTATAGGTGAATCAAGGGTTGGATAAAATTGGTGATGTTAGAGTTTGTCCCACATTGGTTAATTATAACCTCCAAAACTAGTATATGAGCCTAGGTGGCCTCTCCACTCATTGTCAATTGATTTTGAATTGGATACTTTAACATTGCATCAAAGCTAGGGTTTCGGAAGCTTTTGGACAAGACTCTCTTAATTAATTGCCCTGTTGTTTGTGCCATAAGTGCACTTCATTTTGTTGTGATCCTAATGTTATGGATCCTTTGTTTACCTCTCATCATATATAGAGTCTCCTTCTAATAACGATCACCTCATTTTAATAAAATGCTGACCTCCCTTTTCCGATCGAATTTCGATGATCCAAGCCGCTCAATGTGTTCAGAACGTAATTTTAAGGGTACCCGCGAGAAATCAGCAAAAAAAAAAGACCGGGAAGGGCTTCATCCAAGCAATTTTTGTTTGTTTTTTATCAAACGGTTCAAATAAAAACTGCTCAAATCAAGCCCTGCTCTGTTTTTTTGCCGATTTCTGGCGGATACCCTTAAAATCACGTTCTGAACACATTGAGCGGCTTAGATCATCAAAATCAGATCGGGAAAGGCGAGAAATGGGGAGGTCCGCATATAAGGTCCTTACCTGAAGATTTCTCTCTCTCTCTCTCTCTCTCTCTCTCTCTCTCTCTCTCTCTATATGAGCCTGAGTGGCCTCTCCACTCATTTTCATTTGGTTTTGAGTTCGATGTTATAACAAATGATAAACCGTATGATTTACGATTCTACTCACGATTCTTTTTTTCTTTTTCTTTTTTCAAACCCACTCACAATTTAATTCTTGCAGATATAACATTGCTACATTTGACGAATATGAAACCACTTTAACTTGATTTTTGTTTTGAACAAAGCAATAATTTAACTTCGTAGAATGTTTAGTTCAGAAAAAACTACGTTCCCATGTAAAACTTGTTTCAACAACCTGTGGATTAGAATCCTAATCTTATTTAGAGCACGTTGTTACCATTTTTTGCTCATTTTTCCCAAATATAAAAATAATCTCCGTAATATGTTTGAGGCTAAGATTGCATGTCCAGTTGTCCTCATGAATTATCTACCATTAGTTTGGTGAAATTTCCATAGTTCATTGTCATATAAGTCAATAGATGGGCTCAACGACTTCATAATCCTATTATCTTAATTTGCTGGACAAGTAGTTGGGAATATTACTGAGCATAATATCCTACAGGAAGGCGAATTTTGAAGAATCGATGTCTTTAATTCTTGCATCCTTAAAATCATACATCACAGCAGGGCAACACCTCTGACAACCCACATATGTCACCATATAAGCAAGTTCCTTATCTACTAGATTACATAATCATTGCTAAAAACATACTTATGTTGTATTAGGGCTAAGCTTTCATCTTTATAATGAATCTTTTACATATATATGTATATGTGTAATGACTCAATCTTTTACATTTACAATTTTAAAAAAGGCATTTCGATTCACAATTTGATTCACCTGCACTGGAGACTAATCTCACCCTTCTGAAAGATGCACTCTCTTCCTCTGTATAGTGTATAGAGATCTCTCTGCACACGCAAACATAGCCCTTCTGTTTTTCTTTTCCTTTTATAAAGTAAGGTAGAGTTCTCTCCTCTATTCTTCTACTTGGTATAAGTGCTTCTTTTTTGGGTCCTGTTTGGAGATTGTAGTTTGTTTTTTTCTGGACGATCAATTAATTGTTTATATTTAGCATTTTTCCTATTGCATGTGTGTTAATTTTCATTAGTCTGGTTGTTTGTAGATATAACCACCATAAAGATAAAAGATATAGTAATAGTTTAATATTTTTGTTGTCCTATCCCCTTTGCATCCAAATCTTTGTTTCTTCCAAAAAGTTTGTCATCTTCCGAGTCCTTGTCTATGTTGATATATGTGTTTGTATACACATTTCTTAGACCTCGACAATCAAAGCCGCATCAACGCCCACCTCCAACATATTCAAATGCAAGTTTTCCACAATAAAACCATACTTGCAAAACAGAATATCATCAATCTACCAACTCCAAATGCGTAAACAATTTTCCTCCAGGTCAGAATACTAACAATTCACATAACAAATTAGTTTTGGAGTAGCCTTTGTACTTTCAGAAGATATTTCAAAACGTCCTCTTCAACAAAGAAATCCTCATTGAATAGTGTTTATTGGTCAAATGTAAAAACTAAGTCACAAAAACTTGTTTTAACCAATTATAAACAAAACGAGTAAGACTATACAAACCTTCAACTTCACTGACCCAAGGAATCCGGCCTTGACCTTCACAGGTAACTTCAATGCATTCAATGCTTCTGGCTTCAGTTGCATATTTGTTAGCTCTACATCACCTGTTATAGTTTTCAAAGTAATGGGTTAAACAATTCAGACAAATCACAGGAAAAAAACATGAACGCCCCGGCAATGTTGGAAGTATGTTAGCATATATTAGTAGGTCAGCAGAACAATGGCAACTACATAGCAAGCATATACTGGATCTCTAAATTCTCAATTGGATTACTCTCTTTCTCCATGTCAACCAACAAGCTAACAAATTCAACAAGATGATTGCCTCGCTCAACACCTAATTCAAATGGTGGTAAAGCATCATGTCTTGCACCATATTCTAGATCATAGGGTACATCAAACTCAACTAGTAAAACATTTTGGTCTCAAAATGGCGATATATTCAATTATGTGGAGGAGCTTTTCAAAACAAACAATAATGTTGTTGAAAATGATAATAGAAGGGTATTCACTATATCCACTATGAGGCCAAACCAATCCTACAGATATGAATTCAAAAGGGTGACGCCCTTTTGGCTCCCCTCATACCATCTATTGGTCCCTTCATGAATACAGCATCTATAGGATAACTTCCATCTTGTAAGGTATTTTTTGGACTTTTTATTTGATAACCGCGATTTTTCTGAAAAGGCCTGTTCACATCGCAACTAATAGAAAAAACCATCGGTTGTAAAGGAACTAAGGCCACTTGGACATTATGTGTTCTCAAACATCCACCATAGCTGAGATCATCAAGCACCACCAACAAAAAGAAGCAGTGGCGAGAAATTGAAAGGAAACAACTCCCTCCAAATGACGACCTCCTAGGCCATGCCATCTTCGATGGAACCAAGAAGCAGTTCGCCATTAGCACAGCAAGGAAGGCCGCATCTCTTTGCAACCAAGCCCATTGTTCTCGCTCAGGAAAAATGAACATGAACTGACAAACTAAAAGGGGCTGGTATTTCTGTTTGACCGGGAAAAAAAAAACCTAAAAGGGGCTGGCATAGTGAGAAAGATGAACAACGAGAAGCTTTGCAAGGTCCATAGACACGTTAGATGGGAAGTTCTTCAATACCCTCAACAACAAGCCAAAGCGCCAGGACTTGGAAGTTGTGAATGTCGCTACTGTCAAGTGTTATATTGCCAAATATCATCTATTCAACTCCTGACACTGATGACTTACCACATTCGATGGTCGTTATACAGATTATATGCAACTGCCACCGAGAATCTATCCATGATCACCAGCTTTTCTGTGCGTAAAGCATAATTTCTAGTTAAAATCCACGTTAGATGGCATAACAAAACTGTGTAGGCCCTTGTGGCAAGGATGATTCAGCTGACACCGTTGAGAGCACATAGGTCAACCTGTTGGTTGCATTGCTGCCATCCCTGCTAGAAATATACACAGGACCATGGCTGACACCTAAAACATGGATTCTAGAGGAGGCAATGGATCATGACAGGTCAGGTTACCACGTTGGTCAAGTGGTTAAGTAAAGCACAGATCATCAAATTTCTCAGCCGATGATTAATTAAGCAGTAGTATGATGTGAATCCAGAGTTGTCCCAGATGAGAATATAGAGTCAGAGACTATGCTACTGGATGGCCCAAATCTTCTTAAACGCGATAGAAACTTTGACAACTTTATCGGAAACCTTGATTTTGCCATGAAAAGTGGCTCAAAGTGTTGAGAGCAAAAAGAAACAATAAAATGAAGGAGCCCACTTTCTAATCCTTATATTTGGAAGAAATGTGGTGGCCAAAAGGTTAGAGAACCTACATAAGAAAAAGTGAGATCCCTTTACGCATGTGAAATCCTTTTATGCCCACCCACTCAATATGCCGGAGTGGTTCATCACTGTAGTCCCTTTCTATTTGACGATGCACACATTCCAACTACTGAATAAGATCTAAGACCCTTGATCGCTTTAATTTTTGTTGCATCTCGCCCTAGAAGAAAGGTGAGGCAATGGAATAGACGGGAACCATCAACCTAATCGTTGATCAGATCTCAACTACTTTACCAGGTTGTACCAAAAGAAGGAAAAAGAGGACACGAGCGTTCCAGGTCTGGGTACGGATCTAGTGCTAGTGTTGCTCCGCAACCACTGATGAGACCAGCATTGTCTTGCAAAGTTATTCACCTCAAGGAAGAAGCAATTCACCGAAATGAATAACATATGAAACAATTTGCAACTTTTGGAGATAACAACATAAATTCTTTCATTACACACATCCCTTTAACTGTCCTCAATATACACAACTCTTTCTCTCTTTTTTTGGTCAAACGGAAATTATATACACAACTCTTTATACATACAGTCTCAATAAAACCGTCCGAACCGTAAAATCGGTCCGATCCGGACTAAACCATCTTATTTGGTCCAGTTCTGTGGTCAGGTTATGGTTCCAAAAAAATAATAACCATTAATTTTGGTTCGGTTACTAGTTCTCAATTAAAAAACCATGATTAGAACCGAACCAGACCAATTAGAACTAATATATATAATTATATATAAAAATAAATGTGTAGAGATTGGTCTACTTTTTGAACATGGAAGAAGTTGGAAGAAGTTAGTGCTGCTGATTTAAGTGATATTTTGGGCATTGGAGCTGTTGTTCTTTACTTCAAGCCATGCTGCTATATTTTACAGTTTATGATATTGGTTTAATTTTAGTCCTAAATATAATGGGTCATTAATGTTTTTTTGTCGCTGAATTTAATTATTCCATAAGTGGTTTTGGCTACTTTATTGGTGGTTTTCGTCAATGTTTTTTTTGGTGGGGTGTCAAGTATTTCGTGAACCATATTGGGTTTTGATTCTTAATAAAATGTCTATTATTATTTTATGAGTTATTTGATGCTTTAAATTTTTAATTTTATGAGTTTATATTTTGTGAATAAGTGTTTAGATGCTAATTGGATAGAACCGGAACCGAACCAAAACCGGACCGGTTTTGCAGTTTGATTTTGGTTAAGTTCCACGCATATATTGGTTAGGTTCTGGTTCCCAATTTCTCTGGTTACTGGTTTTCTAATGGTCCAGTTACTGATTTTCTAGAGAACCGGACCGTGTACACCACTACTCAATATAAACAATTAAGAATTTCACGTATACTAACAAAATCATAGCGATAGTGAATGCAAATTAATCACGATTTCGAAGAGTATTCAAGTCCTTAAGACGACGAAAAGAACGAGTGATACTATAACAAGAAGTGAAGAACAAGTGATCCAACCTTTCCAGACGCTGATCTTTAGGGCTTCTTTGTTCAGACCCCGCACATAATTGCCGAGGTACCTCTGCAACAAATATGTCACCTGATCTTCCAACATCTTCGCAATAGACTGGTCTCAATTACGCAACTGATTCAGACATAGCACGAGAGAGAGAGAGGGAGAGAGAACACAGTACAAGAGAATAAAGGGGGGTGTGTGTAGGTATGTATAGGTACAGAGAAGAGGGGGGGGGGGGGGGGGGCATGGAGAGATCGTGGTGGTGGAAGATGTGAAGTTTCGATTTCTGAGAGAGGAGAGAGGGAGGGAGAGAGAAGGATTCTGTATGTATTACGTGCAGACGCTGCAACGTCCTCGTAACAAGTGGCGCAAAGCTGATATCAGATTTAGAAACGGTAAAGAGACATTTAATGATGTGAATTAAATGCCGCTCGTTGATTAGTTGATTGGTCCACGGGGCTGATATTTGGAAGAGGTGTGCCTCCGGACTCTTTCCACCCAAAGGAAAATGTTGGGATTTTTTATGATGGATCCCACAGAGTTTTAGTAACGAAAAGTTTTTTTTTTTTTTATCCGCTAACGAAAAGTATTTTTGAACAGAGAAAATAAGAAGAGATCATAATCACGTTTTTTGCCGGGTTCTCATAGTGTACCGCAGAAAATGATCTAAAACACTCATTTTTCGTAAAACATTATTTTATGAGATTCTGTAAAAAATCATTTCAATCGAATATTTGTAAAGATTTTCCCAAAATTCATATGACAAATGAGTTTTATCAGTGTGTTTACATCCTAAAATATACTACCCAATGAGAAAATTCCACGTAGCACCGAATGGCACGGAGCCTGTCCCAGTCGAGTACCTATCACAGAGGATTGCGGTAATTAAGGGAGACACTGTTTTGATGACAAGCGGTGTCGTTTTAAAGTAAACCGGTGTCGTTTGAGTAGTAATTAAACGCTGGTTTGGGAGATTATTGGATCTAATCGTTGATTTAGACTTTGCGATCATCGAGCGGTGCCCTCGCTGCCCTGTTTTATAACTGAAATTAGTTCCAGTTACAGGGAATCATTTTTGGAAGCAGACTTGTTGCATTAATTCACGTTGCTTGAAAATAGGAACCACGATCCAGGAAGTGGCCATGAACACCGTGATCAAAGCAAGCAGGGGAAGAAGGAATTCTGGAAATATCAAGGTAACCGTTCGAAAGCCCCCTCAACCGTTTTATGTGGCCAACGTGGGTATCAATCGAAGACGTGGAGATCGAAGGCAGGGCCAATGTCTATAAATAAAGAAGTGAAGCGAAGAGAGAAGCCCCCACAAAAAATTCATATCATCTGACAACTCATACAAAATGATTGCTCAGAGATCTATCTTAGATTAGTCTAGTTTAAAGTAGGATCTTTTTGTAAGTTGAAGGCTTATTTGCATGTAAGATGGCTTTCGATTAAATTCAAGTTTTCTTATTTTCTTGTAAGTTCTTTTCTTACCAAAGAATAGTCGTTTGTAAGTCCACTTTTGATTAAATTCAGTGTGCTTATTTTACTGTATTGTTCTTAGAAGAATCTTAAGAGTGTTTGTATACAAATCTACCTTTGATTAAATTCAGGTTTGTTTGTGTTCAATCATCTTTTCTGGTTCGAAGCGCGTCAATCTTTTATTTGGTTGATACCTTAAGGAAAAATCCTCTTAGTTGAGATAATCGAACGGATAACACAATTGCCTGATTGAGATTAGTTATTTCAAATCAATTTGAAAAGAGTAATTTCATCTGTGAAGTTATTTCTTTTCTGGCACGCCCGCACACAATCATTTGCCATTTGATTGAGCTAATTCAGCCCAAACACAGTGCCAACAGCAAGGCACAGTTTCGTTTCTCTGTCGGCACAGTTTCGTTTCTTTAATTAATGGGTATTGGATATGAAACTGGAGATGGGGTCACACAATTCTTTTGAGTAAGAGTGTGAGACAAATCTTGTGGGTAGCAACGCTTTTATAGTCCCTACTATAGACACACTAATTCCACACGATCGTAGGAAGCAATTTGGGACTCGGATCTTGACCATGTACTTCGGATTAGTTTGGTCTATTTTAGTGTATTCGAGCCGTCCAAAAAATGAGATTTAAGGAAGGTGTTTTTTATTTTTATTTTTTAAAAAACACCCCTTTAAATCTAATCAAATGGACCAAACTAGTTAGAAGCAAATGGACGAAATCCGGCACCAGCAATTTGGGGATGGGACAAGGGTCTCCCTTTAATGCACCATGGTAGTGTCTAAGTGTGAATCTTATTGAGTTCTGTTATCATGATTTGAATTTTTCAATTTTTAAAATTAACTAACTAATAGATCATGCACGAAAAAATGGACATTGCTCAAATATCTTTGGTCACTAATTCGGACATTATTTTTTTTCTAACGGAAAATTGAGTTGTGTAAATTACTAGTAGTTCAGATCATAGCCCAAATATGTTTTTTGAGGCTACGTGAACATCGATTGTTGAACTTCTTAAGTTACGGGTCCCTCTCCCCCCTCCCCCCCTTCTCTCCTCTCTTCTTCCTCCCTTCCCTTCCCTTCCCTTTCCTTGGCTGGTCCTTTCCGTTAAATTCGTTCGCAATTCTGTTGGCAGTCGGTTCTCCCCCGTCCATCTCTGTGTCGTTCGAGGTTTTAATAGTGGTGGTGTTACTGTTTGAAAGGTTGCTAGTGGTGGTTTGCCGCAGCGGCTGGTTGTATTGCCTACGTTTGATGGTGGTGATATTTGACGTCCGAGGTCGGATCTACGATTGCTAGTGGTCTAATCTGCAACAACCAGTAGTGGTGTTTTGGTTCCGCCAGGGTTAGGTTTTTAAAGGGTTTTTTCTAGTTTAATTTTATGCTATTTTGGTTGTCTCTTCCTTTCGGGGGTCTTCCTTGTTGGGAAACCGAATTCCCAAGACCCAGTAATGACGCGTACAGATTAGACAACAAAAATAAAAACCCTACAAGACGGAATTAGGGTTTTACCACAACTCCCTGCGACACGAACGCTAGTTGAACTTGTTATAGCACGCATTGCTATAAACCACGAATACTGCTCGACCATACCTCACGATCTTCTACCGTATTCCCCACACGTCTAGAACACGAACCGAGTGTGGACTCTTTCGTGATCTGTTTGCTCTCTCTAAGCCTGCCTCTATTTACTGAAAAATAGAAAAACATCAATCTGACCTAGAGAGCATAACGTGTATATATAGGGCTATGATAGGGACCTAAGGAGTAATAAGTCTGGGCTCCCAGTGTAAATAAGAAAACCTAATCCCACCAGGATTCTATTTCTTATTTCACTAATTATAATTCACCCCACTACAGAATTATAATTGCACTCCCGTCCTTATCTCAATTATATTACGAACTCCATGTTATTAAATACTTATTAATCTCCCCACGTTAAGATTACAGATACCCGTTGATTAAAACAAATTACTAACAATCTCCCACTTAATCAATATCTTAACTTGAGACTATCCGCTTAACTTATTCGATATGTCGGATACAAATATCCACCTATAGGGTTTAACATAATCGAAACCTATAAGCTTACTGAAGGGGTATCATCAATCCCTACTGGGACATGGATTCCATCAATAATTAATAGTTGTCATATACATAATGTTGTGACTCAACTCACCGAGACTATTGACCGTATAAAGATCTCACTCTTTAATGAATCAAAGTCAACAACATTAAATATACACCTCTAATAATTATTTTTGGATTAAGAGCATAAGCATTCATAATAACCATGAGGTTCCAATTGTCTTATAAAGTTAGTATAAAGACAATTACCTCAATGCGGTCCCAGTTCAATACATACAAAGTGTACTAGCACAATGAGTTAGAAGTAGACCGTTCCCTATAGTCAAGACAGACCTACTAAACATTGTACTACAGTCCTACCGATGGTGTATCCAGTTCCATCTAAGACTGCGAACCATATCTTATATTTCACAAGAACTGATGATCTGATCTTCTGTGTGTAAGCCGAACTCTACACCAGAACATCTACTTTGTAAAATAAAAGACACACATGCACAATATACAATAATATTATGCAATCATTGCCCATATCGTTTCCGATTAGCAGAATATCATCTATGTATAGTACCAGGAATACCAACACTTTTCCGTTGCGCTTCTTGTACACACATGACTCATCTGGACATTGATCAAAAAAAAAATTTGATTGCTTGATCAAAACGGATGCTTCAAGATCTAGATGCTTGCTTGAGTCCATAAATAGACTCCTTAAGCTTGCATAACGTACGCTCTTGACCCTTTGCTATGAATCCATCTGATTCCATAATGTGGATGCGTTCATCCAAATTTTTATTCAGGAATGCAGATTTCACAACCTTTTGTCAAAAATCTGCATCTTTATCTTCTAATTCCTCATTGTAGTTGCAGGGTTCAGCATGTTGTTCTTCAGGGATCATATCATAAGATTCTCCCAAGAACGTATACCGATTGGGTAGGACAACAACCCTCCCACTACAATGAGGTACCAGTGTGTCAACAATTCTTTCATGCAGTGTAACCTCCGGTTCTATTGGTGTTGAAGAAGTCTTTATCAGTCCATCTCCTCTCAATTTCTTTAGAACAATCTTGCTTCTGGACTTATGGTCTATTTCATAATCCTTCACTAAGTATCGAGCATTGGTGCTAACAATGACCTTCTGATTCTTAGGACTATAAAATAATCCACATTTCATTCCTCTAAGGTACCCCACAAACAGACAAACTTATGTCCTTAATTCCAATTTATCTGCGTTCCCATTTAGCAATTGTGATGGACTACCCCAAACCCGAACATGTTGCAGACTAGGTTTGCGCCCAGTCCACAGTTCTATGGGTGTAGATGGTACTGACTTAGATGGTACCAAGTTAAGAATGTACATTACTGTTTCTAGTGCATGTCCCCAAAACGAAATTAGTAAATCTAAATAACTCATCATTGATCTCACCATATCTATAAGAGTCGTATTCCTTCTTTCTGCTAAACCATTTTGATGTGGATAATTGGTGCTGAAAACTGGGATGTAATCCCTTCAGTTAACAAGTACTCCCTAAACTCTCCCAAGAGGTATTCGCCACCACGATCAGATCGCAGTGTCTTACGACATTTACCTAGATGATTCACCGTTTTCACCCTATACTCCTTGAATTTCTCAAAGTATTCGGACTTACGGTGCATCAAATAAATGTAAATATTGAGTAATTATCAATCAAAGTGATGAAATACTCAAAACCACCTCTTGCTTGGACATTCAAGGGTCCACACAAATCAGAATGAACCAATTTCAATGGCTCTTTAGCTCTATAACCTTTTACTGATAAAAAAGTCTTTTAGTCATCTTACTATCTAAATAGGATTCACAGACTAGAAGTTCATCAACTTCCAATGAACCTAAAGGTCCATCTTGACTAGTCTAAAAAACCTATTCAGACTAATATGACCAAGGCATAAGTGCCAAAGATACATTTGGTTCAATGTAGAAGGCTCATTTCTCTTACATGGCATATCATTAGTATTATTCAATTTATGCAGTTGCACTATAGGAAATATAGGATTAATAAAGTAGAGATTATCCACCAATGAACCAGAATAGATAAAACGTTTATTTAACTTAATAACCACAAAGTTACTAAAATAAACCAAATATCCATCTATAATCAACTTAGAAACTGAAACAAAGTCTCTTCTAAGTATGAGAACATAAATACAATCTCTCAAAATTAAACTCCTATTATTACTAAAATTTAAAATAATATTTCCTACTACAACTGCTGTCACTCTCGTAGCATTACCCATGTGTAGATAAATCTCTCCATCACTGAGTCTTTTGGTTTCCTGGAACCCATGCAATAAATTGCAAATATGATTAGTGGTTCACGTATCTACATACCAGGTACTGGCAGATGACACCACTAAACATGATTCAACGACTAGCGACAAGATGTATCTTGATTATTCACTTTATTGAGATAGAATAGACATTCATTCTTCCAGTGTTCTTGATGCTTGTAGTGAAAACACTTGCCTGCAGGCTTTTTCACTCTACCTTGAGGCGCATAAACTGCCTCCATAACCTTTTTTCTGAGACTTGTTCTGCTTCTTCTTGCCTTTCAGCTTAGAAGTAGAAACCTTCTCTGCCACTAACACTGATGGTGGTTTCTTCACAACCAAAAGATTCTCAGCTGCTTGGAGTTCCTTAAGAAGTTTCGCCAAAGATAAATACATTTTGTTCATAAAATAGTTCAGGCGAAATTACTTAAAACTCTCAGACTGCAGTGAGTTAAGAACGAAATCGATCTGGGTTTCCCCATCAATTTCAGCTCCAAAGATGTAACGACCCTGATTTTTGGTCGTTAAAAATTTCGTTAAATATTTGAATTTTATTATAATTGCTTTTAATTTCCAAAGTTTGCAATAATTACGTTTTCGCCCCTTCAAATTTGATTTCTTGACACTTTAGCCTACTTAGCAAGCCTAGTTAGCTTCTAACCGGCTAGTTGGAGTAACTAAGCTAGGAAGCTATCTAGTTACTTTTCCCTAACCGCAAAATGACCGTTTTGCCCCTCGTGAACCTTTTGAACCCTAGACTAAGAATTTGGATATTCTTTTTCTTTTAATTATTTTTGATTTTATTCTTTGTCCATTGGACAATAGATCTTAGGGAAACTATTATCCATTGGATAATAGAACCCCAATTCTTTATAATAAAAGTATACTTTGTTAAGAACTTGTATTTATAAAAAAGTAACTTTTTGATTATTTTAAAGTACTTTTTTGAATTATTTTATTATATAATCTCCCTAGCAACTATTATCCATTAGATAATAAAAGTTATGATGGTTATTATCCATTGGGTAAAAGGTTAAGTCTTTTACCTAGTACATGGGATTATTAATTTAGTCTTTCTTTTTAATTCCCATGTGACAAAGGTACACCCTATTTTTATAGAAAAGTTGCCTAGTTACTATTGTCCATTGGACAAAAGGAGTTAGGGGATTTATTACCCAATGGGTAATAGGTTGTTCTTCCACCCAAGTACATGATAAATTAAATTAATGCCTTAAGTACCATGTGTTAAATTTGTTAGTTTAAAAGAGAATCCTAGCCTTTTAAGACTATTTTGATCCATGGTACAAAAAGTACTATTTTTTTTATTTGTTTTCTTTCATTTTTTTGTACCTTGGCAAGAAAGTGAGAGGGAGAGAGAGAGAGATCAGCCAAGAGAGGGAGAGGAGAGAGGGGGGTCCGGATGTGGGAGAGAGAAAGGGAGAGATTTGATAGTACTCTTGACCTTTAATCTTCCATGGTACTTCCAATCCTTTGGATTCTTAATCTTCCAAGCAAATCTTAACTCCATTGTACTCCTTTGTACATCTTTCAATTGTAAACCCTTGGATCCTGTACAATTCTCATCTCCACCACTCAATTGATTCAAGAATCAAATCTAGTACAAACCCTAGCCATGTAACCCTAGGATTTTACCTTGATCTTCCATCAAAGTTGAATTTGATTTGAATTAAAAATTGGGGAATGGAGGAGAGAGAGAGGGCCGGCCATTATGGGAGAGGGGGAGCCCTTTGCCTATAAATAGAAGCTCATTCTATGCTTCTAACTCACACCTCAAAACAATAGCTCTTTCTTCTCTCTAGAAATTCAAGTATCCTTGCTCTAAGTTCAAGAATTTCTTTGTTTTTGAGAGTTCTTGAGCGAAACCACCAAACCACTTCCAATACTACCCATCGATCCTTAAAGTAGTTTAGTTAAGCTTAGGAAGTTGTTTCTAGGAAAAGAAATATAACTCTTTTCCTTTCGAAGCAATCCAAGGGCCGTTACGTCGCCGATTTCAAAACCGACGGCCAACTTTCCATAGCCGACACCGCCTAGTAGTTATCCTTACCTACTTTTCCAAGTATAAAGTAGTTTTTCACTCTAATTCTATGTATTGTATAAATTGCATGTTGTTTGGAAGTTACTTTGATCGTAAATAAAAAGTTGGAAATGCATGATGTGTGTTGTTTTGATTCAAGCATGCTATGTAGCTTAGATGATCTTGTTGTACTATTTCAAGGCTTTGATTGAATGCATGATTGTATGAAAAGTCTCACACGCGGAGTCTTGCATGAGAACGTGACACAAAAACCGAGGAAGTTAGAAACATGGCACCTAGGGTGTGTTAAACAAGAGAGATGTGTTTTGAAACCGCGATGTGGCCGGACTTGGTAGCCCATCGTGTGGATTGTGAAAACCGCAACGTGGCCGGACTTGGTAGCCCGTTGTGTGAATGAAAACTCGTAATGTGGCCGGACTTGGTAGCCCATTGCGTGGGTTGTGAAAACCACAAAGTGGCCGGACTTGGTAGCCCTTTGTGAAGATTGCCAATAGGGCCGGACGTGGTAGCCTTGTTGGTAATATGGCTTGGTTATCCGCGGAGAGGAGCCAATGCAAGTTTTGTGTGCCAACGGGAACCCAACGCAGCGGAACCGTTGTGAGGATGCTCGGGAACCCGGCGCGGCGGAACCGAGATTGAGTGAGTTAAAAAGGAGACTTTGGAAGAGAAAGGTAATAATAACAACACGGTCTACAATGGGTTACATAGGAAGAACTTCGAGAATCTTGGACACCAACGATAATTATGAAATAAATGGGGATATGATATTGCTTTTGCCTTTTGTTACTGCTTATATACGTATCATGTGGAAATCGATATTTTATTATGCTATTGGTTTATAAGTTAAGAATTAGTAAGTAGGATTTTACTATTGAGCCTTCGTAGCTCATGGTGTTGCCTTTTTGGTGACCCTGGCATATTATATGGGTGGCGACGCCGGTATAATGTCAGACTTGATAGACGAACAGGGCAAACTCTTCACCTTGGAGGCGTTTAGAGTCGAAGAACTCGCTAGGTGGTAGAAACAAGAGGAGCCGTAGAGTAGGAACCTTAGTTCCCTTTTGTTATCATATTTTGTATCTCAAAAGCTCTTACGAGAGTTATGATGTAATAACGAGCTGGACTCGCTTCATTTTTATAATAAAATGTTTATTTAACGTACCCAAAAATTCGGGGCGTCACAAAAGATCTCTAGTTCATTAAGAAGAGTTATCATCTTCAGAATATGATCCTTAATCGGGGTCCTTTCAACATGGGTGATACTCACCAATCTTTTATGAAATTTTACTTTCTGTTCTGTGGCATTCTCATCAGGTCTAGGAGGGCATACCTCAAACAGCACAAAAATTGTGCCCTTCAACAGTTAACACAATATCCAAGTTCCTTTTTTAGTCAATATAATTCGATCCAATAAGTTTATTTTCTTTGAAAATAATGACAAGTGGATTGAAAAAAAAATTTGAATTTGAGAATCACATAATAACAATTATGAAGGGCAATAAAAATTTTGAATTTTATTTTAATATTGGTTCCCTCTACCATATGTTAAAAGAAAAATATTGGCAACCCTACACACCGTAAAAAGTATGCCTCGATGGAAAGTCTCTACTCTTTATCATTTGTGTAGATAGGCACAACCTTTTAATTTTACTATCTAGACACTAAACCGTGCCAAGCAAAATTAAATAGCCAATATAGTTTCGGTCCTATAAATAATAATAGTGACTCAGATGGTGAGGATACTATTATTTACAGCTAAGTGTATACCATTACCTAGCCCCATGACCCATTGTTCCGTTATGAATTACCTCAGATGGTAAAGTAATTCATACAACAATTATCATAGACCTATCCTTTAAGGAAGTTTGTACCGATGAGGCCATAATTAATTTTACCCGATGGGGGGAAGGTTCTAAAACCATCACACAAAATTAATTACATCATCTACATACTAGTAATGGAGACCGTGAGATTTATAAAAAATAAACTCCCTCTCCCACTTAGTTATTTAAAAAAAAAATTGTGAGGGTTATCAAAATTTTTGAGTTTGCAAAACCGCTATCTAGGTCAAAGCCAATTATCACCATGTTGTCCCAATATGGTAAACTATCACGTATGCAAACAATATAGAAACACAAATAATAAGAAAACACAAGATAAAGAATCCAGCTATTATGGTCAAGGATGCAATCCTTGAGCAACAAGGAATCCTTCCAAACTTGAAATCCTTAAGCAATAAGGAGTCCTTTCAAACTTGAAATCCTTAAGCAATCCTTCCAAACTTGAAATCCTTCCAAACTTGGAATCCTTCCAAACTTGAAATCCGCTCAATGTGTTCAGAACGTGATTTTAAGGGTACCTGTCAAAAATCAGCAAAAAAAAAGACCGGGAAGGACTTCATCCGAGCAGTTTTTGTTTATTTTTTATCAAACGGTTCAAATAAAAACTGCTCAGAAGAAGCCCTTTTGGTCTTTTTGTTTTGCCGATTCCTTGCGGGTACCCTTAAAATCACATTTTGAACACATTGAGCGGCTTGAATCATCAAAATTCGAATGGAAAATGGAAGAACTAAAATAAGGATCTCCTCATTTGAAAATGACTATATATATATATATTATTGAGGATAACTAATAGGATGGAGCTAGAAACCTTTCTCGGTGGGATAAAAATATTACCTGAAAATCATGTACTCTTTATGTCCCCATTCTTGTATCAGCAAATTGGTCTACAGTCCAAATTGGACCGGCCCATTTGGATTCTAGCCCAGCTACTTTTTTGTGCTGGGCTTGGTCCATCATATATTTTTATTTGAAGTCTAAGGTATGTGAATTTACAATTTTAGCCTCTTGACTTAAAGCTGGCAACAGACACGAAACACGATAACACGACATGAATCGAACACGAAGTTAGCGGGTTAGGGTTGACCATTTCTGATATGAAAAACGAAATTGACACAACTCTAGAACACGAATTCTAAATCGGTCGGGTTCGGGTTGAATGCGCGAGATACAAAACTGACACGACTAACACGATTACTTATCCATGTCACTCATTAACACAACCCAAACATGAACATATATTTATATAATACATTATTATATATATATATATATATATTTATGTAGAAATAAGGATCAATAAATAAAAAGGGGCTGGGGGCTAGGCCAGGATTCGAACACAAGTCCCTGGCTCCTTTTCTAGTATTCCTACACAGACAAACCATTATTCCACAAATTGACTTGTGCTATGGATTTAAAAAATTAGTATAAAGTATATAGTAGACCTGGGCAACGGGCACGAAACACGACAACATGACACGAATCGGACACAAAGTTAGCGAGTTAGGGTTGACAATTTCTGACATGAAACACGAAAATGACACGACTCGAGAACACGAATTCTAAATGGGTCGGGTTCGGGTTGGGAGGTTTGTAACACGAACCCGACTGATCCGACACGAACACAACCAGACACGACCTGTTACCCAGGTCTCTTGTATTTAAAAACATGGGCCAATTTACATTCACATCGCGCACTCTCTCCAATTTACGTTCAAATTGTGCGTTCAAGCCTAGGGCTGCCGATTCTCTCTCTCTCTCTCTCTCTCTCTCTCTCTCCCTCTCTCTCTTTCTCTCTATTTTAGAGGCTAGGGTTTCGCGATGCCTATCTCTATGTCTCTCTGTCTCTCGCTTTGTCTCTCACAGTAATTTGTTTGTGCTATCATGTAAGTTCTGTCATCGTTTTTGGAGTTGGAAGGTACGTGTTCCTCTCTCTCTCTCTCTCTCTCTCTCTCTCTCTCTCTCTCTCTCCATTGTTGCTGTTTTTGCAAGTTATGCCTTAGTTTTGAGTTTGTGCAATATTGACTCTATTTTGAGTTTGTGCGATTTGTCATTGTGCGATTTTTGGGAGTTGTGCGAGTTGTCATTGTTTAGTAATTATGCTATACTTGATTGACTGGCACAATGATCCTTTGTATATTAGCATATTTGTATCTGTTAGTCTCTCTGTGTCTTTGTATCTGTCAGCATTTTCGTTTATCTGTCATCATGTTTTTATTGGTATATTTGTATCTGTATCAGTTGGCATGCTTTTATTGGCATATTTGTATCTGTTAGTCTTTCTATGTCTCTGTATATGTCAGAATGTTCATGTATCTATCATCATATTTTTGTTGGTATAATTGTATCTGTATCTGTCAGCATGTTCGTGTATCTGTCACCTTGTATCTCTTTGTTGTTTTTGGTATATGTGTTTATATCTGTCATGTTATACCTTTGTTTTTTATTTGTTTTTGCAGAGTAGGATTACTCTATTTCAATGGCTTCTTCGGTTATATTTATGTGCAAATATGGTGAAGTTACTCTAGTTGTCATGACTATAAAAGGTTATGGTTTCAATGATCTGATGGAAAGCATTCATAAAAAGTGGCAGAATTTGGATAATTTTGAGCTTTTTTATGTTGTTACTAAGCATCATAATCGAATGATTTTGTTGTTGTTAGGGAGTTTCACAAAGAGCACAACTGTCTTGGTACATTTTTTAGTTCAAAAAATTCTCGAATGACCTTAAAAATTATTACTAAAGAAATTGTTGAGGAGGTTCATTCAAAGCCATCTTATACATCAATAGAGTGTTTGAGGCATTTTGAGGGACCGTATAGTAGTTTGATTGGTCATTACCATGCGTGGTTAGGTGTTTGAAAAAGCAAATAAGGAGTTATTTGGTGATTTTCAATTATCTTTCGAGTATGCTGAGGAATTAAAGGAGAAAAACCCGGGTACTGTTATGGATGTGAAATATTGCAATGAGACTAATCGGTTTATAAGGTTTTTCCTGGCGTTTGATGCATGCATTAAAGGTTTCAATGATTGTTGTCCTATTTTGGCTGTTGATAGTACATTTTTGAAGGGCAGATATAAAGGAATGCTTCTTGGAGCTATGGGAAAGGATGCCAATCAAGGTTAGTTATTGTTTTTTGTTGTTGCTTGTTGCATCTGTTAGTCTCTTGGTATCTCTGTCAGTATGTTTGTGTATATGGTGACATGTTAGTTTTGTTGGTACATTTGTGTATCTGTCTCTTTGTTTTGGTAAATCTGTTGTTGATAATGTTTTTTGTTGTTGCCTTTTGATTATTTCCTCTTGCTATTGGTGGTGTCGACTCTGAGACTGATGCAAATTGGTAATGGTTTTTGGAGAAGCTGTTAATAGTTATTACGTGTTCTCGGCCTCTTACGTTCTTTACGGATCGTCACTCTAATCTTGTAAAGTATGTGCCTACAGTTTTCCTGAATGGCTATCAGTCTTACTGCTTGTAGCATTTGAAGGCAAACCTTAGGGATAAGCTTTCGGGTCGACTCTCAAATGGGTTTAGGGAGAAAGCAGTCAATCTTTTTCAATGACTGCGCACATGCTCCTATGATGATAACTTTTGCCAAGGCTCTTGAAGAGCTGTGTACTGTTGGTGGAATGAGTGCAAAGAATTTTATGGAGTCATTACCGTGTGAGATATGGCAAGCGTGTACTTTGAAGGCAGACGATACGGTGAAATGACTTCAAATGCGGCTGAGTCATTTAACAACCAGATTCTTAAATTCCGCCATTTGCCTATATGTGAGTTGGTTGATAAGGTAATGGTACATGGTCCCTTTCAAGTTCGGCTATTTTTTGTTACAAAGTTTGAATTACTCTATCCTTTTCCTTCGATTCTGCCTTCAACTTGTCAATTTCTTTGAGCCCTTCTCAGATTTCGATCCATCATGCTCCAAGTTGCACTCCCAAGTGTCATCATCCTTCACGTCACTCTCATTTTCAATTTGTTCAAAAAGTTACAACAACTGTTTCTCTTTCTCGTTGTTGGGCTTCAATTCTGCATCTTTACCGTTTTTGGATTGAGGGAGTCCAACGGTATCCGTGCCAACGCTTCCGATAAATCACTCAACCTCCATTTCATAAACCTTAGCCAATTGTCTTTTGATTGTTGCATATTCATTATGCTTATATACTCATAAAGCCAATACTGCATTCAAGCAAAGTAGCTATCATTGTAGAATTATAGGTACAAAATAGATATAGCATTATTTTAACAAATACAGAGAAACCAATATAAAACAGATGCACTAACTAAAAAACAGATACATATATACCAACACAAAAGAGAAACAAATATATCAAGATAAAATATATACACATATACAGATATACCAATATAAAATAGATACAGATATAACAACAAACTTGGCATTAAACTACAAATAGAAGGGATATTCACCAGTAGTCCATGTACACATCCACCAACAATTGTTAGATTTGTATGCTTTTTATCAAGCTCTTTGACTAGGTACTCTGTAATAAATGTTGACCATGCATACGTTGTGGATGTTTTGAGATCCTCAATGAATGGATAGTAAGCCCAGCTCAATTTTGGTTGTGAGAGTGGGACAAAGATCGTTGTGAGAACCAACATCGTTAGCACACGTGCGATGTTCTGCGCACTTTCAGTAGAATTTCTTGTAAAAGTTGCTTTCACGAATTTCTTCATCCTTGAAACTAACATTTTCTTTTCTGTTTTGAAGACTTTGTCGTCAAATCTATAATTGGCCTTCTCGGGTTCCCTTGGAGGTGTATTTGGTTTGGTCCAGATTTGATTCCATCTTTAACACTTATCTTAACTAATTTGCCACCAAGATCAAAGTATCCCTCCCCTTTGTACTTTTTGACCAACTTTTCAATGTATCTTCATCACTTTTCTTCACATAAAGCTCATCAATTTTTGGTTTGGTCATTGCAATCAAGAGATTTGCAAAAGGGGTTTTTTTGATCTCATGAGCTTGGAGAAGAGTGAATTTTCTGCCTTTAAGAAGACATACAAGCTGTTGACACCCCAATCCGAGCGTTTGAATTATCTTTAAGTTCAGCTCGGTTGGCTCCCCGATGATGAAATAAGGAAAAATATACCTTCAAGGCTTAGATCGCTACTTGTAGACACCTCAATCTGGACTTTTCAGATTAGTTTTCCTTCGGTTTTTGATTCCCTGATGATGAAATGGATCAAGAACACCCCAGGAATGATAGTCTGGTTGAGCTTTGAGTATTTGACACCCTTTTGAACTTAACCTAGCCTAAGTCAATTCAAAAGCCAGAAAACCCACTTGCATGCGTTGGTCCAAAACCAGCGCGCGCTGGTCTAAGTGCCACGTGTTGGTCAATAGTCAAAGTTTGACTGTTGACTGGTACAGGGTTGGTTGGACCCTCACGTGCAGGTCAACAACTTGCGCGCGCCAGTCAAAGGTTGTCCCATCACCTTTATTCAGCCATGATCAAGAGGACTTTTGGGGACGGAAGAAGGCTCTATTTTGGCCCAAATTGCAGTCTTCGCCAGGGGAGAGCCCTTACACCCCATAAACACCTTTTCCCCTCTCATCCAATGAGAGGGAAGGCTTTGGTGCAAAGCTAACCAGCCATTTTTGGCTGATTGAAGTCCTTTTTCACTCCTTCTTCTCCTATATATACCTCTTACTCACATCCAAGTAAAGGGTTACAAAAAACATCCTAGCCATAAGTTTCAAAACACAAGCAAAAACGATAATATCAAGCAACAAGCTACCTTGTTCTTTGTTATTACCACTCAACAAGCTTCCATCATTTAAGCCCCAAACAAGCAAGCTCAATCACTCTTTCAAACCCAAAAACCAAAGGTATAACCCCTTTGAACTTCATTTTGTTCTGGTGTCTGAAGGGGACTGGTAGGGCTAAGGCTGGTAATCAATACCAAGTCCGGGCCCTAAAGCTAGCAAGGTTTCAAAAACCGTAGTGACAAGGACCAGCTCGCATTGGTCCATAGCATGCGTGCGCCACTTTGTGGTTGCGCGCGTAGATCTTGCGTGGGGCATGGGGTTTTGTTGTTTTATGCTCTCCTTTGTATATTGACCACTGCAAGCATGCAAACAACCAGTTTACTACTTTTCTTTGTTAAAACTGCTAGTTTTATTTCAATATGTATATATGCTGCTATGGAATACCCCTGGGGCCTTTCTGGACATGTCCCATAACCTAGAAACATGTAGAACCAAACATTGGTTTGCAGGCTCAAACTCGTGCGCAACTTTGTGCTACTCGTGCGCGCAGGTTCACCTCTAACCAGTGAGTGGCCTTTGCACAGGTAAGCAGGCATTAGCCTCAGTTCGCTTCTGTTTTTATCCCCACACTGTCTATGGGTGTGTTTTGTTCATTTTGTGGCTTTGTAGCCCTTTCAAACTACATGTAACTATATATTAACTTCCATATGAACTGCTTGGTTTGTCCTTAGTGTACACTGGTCCTTCCAGAGCCCAAAGGGTTGAAAATAAGAGCTGTGAGTTTAAACCTACTGACGCACGCAGGTATTGGTGTGGCACGTTCATATCTGGTTAGCATGTTGTGACTTGACTAGTGCAAGCTGGTTTCTTCCTGCGTACGACACTCCAAAACAGTGGCCTTCCAGTCTGTTTAAAATTCCCACCGGAGTCTATTTTCATCCTATACTAACTGTTCGAGCATGTCATCTATCACATCTTGCAAATCTGTTACAGTTTTAATCTCATTAAATTGTTCCCTTGCCTTATTTGGCTAAAACTTGATTAATGATAGAGAATCACAATTGTTTTACAAATGCCCCAGTAAAGACCGATTTCCAGATTGGGCGAGAGAGGTGCCTTAAAATTCTTCCCTTCTCATAACCTGGTTCTCGAACCTTAGGTATCAAGGTAACAACAGACCAGTCTACAAGCATTTTCAAATCAAACAACGTAACAAGCGTTTCGATTTTGGTTCCTTGGATGTCGGACCTTCAAACCTAAGTGGCGATTCTGAATTGAGCGTTTTGTCGCACTTTCCAAAAAGGGGTGCACCTGCTTATCGTGATCGATTTTCAAGGCGTGCGCCCACACTACTCCTTCACTAACCTCATGAAAACATGTAGGGTGGCCCCTAGTTCAATTGCAAAAGAGAAAGATGTGTTTGCTTTGTCAAAAATAACTTTTTCCATGACACACTGAGGGTAAAATGGGCACATATTTCAATGTATAAAATATCTTTAAGTGAAACAAATTGGGTTAGAAAGAGGACTAAACAAGCTTTCCAACTCTTCGAAATGCGTTCAAATCCGAGTTTGGGAGTGTCCAGGGCGCCCTCGTGAAGTTCGGTGTGCTGTGCAGTCAAAAAATACCACGAAGCATTTTAGAAACACCGCCTGGCATTTTGAAACACCGTGGAGCATTTTGGAGACTGCAAGGAACTTCGGAGTGTCGTGTGGTATTTTAAAGTACCGTGCGATATTCCAAAATACCGTGCGGCATTTTAAAAGATTCCCATCAACAGCAGAGAATCTATCAGAAGGAGCGTCTGGCAGATTCTCATGCGCGACAGACACACATAGCAGAGCAGTCAGAGCACGTTTTTTCCATTGGATGCTCTCCAAGCATATACATGCCCTCTACTTCCCCCAATAAATGACCCCTACTCACACATGAGCCCTACTCATAAAAACCACTATATATGCACCCATTTACGTCATTTCACACCACCATGTACAACCACACACACCCTTGATCCCTTTTCTCTCTCTCTCTACATTAACCCACAAGCTGGTCTATTGCAAAATCAGTTTCAAAATGATTTTTCTTCTTATTCTTTGTATAAAAATTCATCAAATCTTCACAAAACTCACCCAAATCTCCTGTAAACTCAGAAACCCAATTGATTTTAAGGGTTTCCAATCTGAATCAACCTCCATTCTTCCGTTTTCAAGCACATCCAAGCCTTGAACAAAAGGTATAAACAAATTTCTTGGGCTAAAACATGTCTGGCTTTGAGGGAAGCCAATAGAGACCCTTCTCAGTCTTTCTATACCAAGTTTGGGTTTCAAATGAGCTTCAAAGCCTAAAAACAAGCAAAAACCAGATACCGCATTGCATTCAGTGCGCCATGTGGTATTTCATACAAACCGCATGGCACAATGAGGTATGCCGTGCGACAGCTTTCTTACTGATTTTTTAGATTTTTCAATGTTTGTCGAGTTAGAGGCCTTTTTGTTCTCTTTACAGAGCATGGTTTCACATTAAAAATTGTTCTCAAGCTTTAATTTACTATTTAAATTCATTGTGATTATTTCAAACTTCAAAGATCCATTTTAATATCATGTTTTTTGTTAAAAGTGAACCAAAGGTCTTCCTAAACTATTTTTAGTACTTTGTGCATGCATAAACCTAATTTATAAGACCATGGTTCACTTTTTGACTGAAGACATAAACTGTTTTTTGAAAGGGTGCACACATAATGCCGTACGGCACATCCAACATACCGCACAGCTCATTAAGTCACCGCACGGCACTTTAAATTATTGTACAGTCTCTTGTTTTATTTTGCAGCTCCATATTGTACGTGCTCACTCGTTTCATACTATAAACAATGCACCCAGAGCACGCCAACATGTTAGACTAAATCCCCAGTCCCTTTCCCATACTTGTTGTTTTTCGAAGTTAAATTTTTCAAACAATGTTAAATCCCCCATCCAAAGTGCTTAGTAGAGACACATTTATGTCAGGTGAGCGGGGTGTTTTTCCAACAAAACCTTTCCCATGATAACTTGGCTTCCGAACCCAAGATTTTTAAAGTTTTTGCTAGACTAAAAGCCTTATCATTTTTCAAAACAAGCTCTCAGTTTCTCAGATCATCCATCTCAAAATCCGGGTGGCGACTCTCGAAATTCCGATTGGGGAGCCTACACAAGACTGATGAGATATGAACTACTTGGTTTGTCCTGGGTGCGCATTAGTCCTTTAAAAGCCAAGAGGGTTGAAAATAAGAGCTATGGGTTTAAACCTATTGGCGCGTGCAGGTCTTGGTATGGCATGCACAGGTCTGGTGAGCAAGCATTGACTTGATCAGTGCATGCTGGTTTCTTCCTATGCACGGCACTCCAAAATAGTGGTCATCTAGTCTGTTTAAAATTCCCACAGGAGTCTGTTTTCATCCTATACTAACTGTTTGAGCATGCCATCTATCACATCCTGCAAATCTGTTACAGTTTTAATCGCATTCAACTGTTCCCCTGCCTTAATTGGCTAAAACCAGATTAATGATAGAGAATCGCAAATGGTTAACAAATGCCCGAGTGGAGACCGATCTCTGGATTGGGCGAGAGGGTTGCCTTAAAACCCTTTCCCTCTCGTAACCTGGTTCCCGAACCTTAGGTATCAAGGTGACAACGGATCAATCTACAAGCCATTTCAAATCAAACAACATAACAAGCGTTTCGATTTCAGTTCCTTGGGTGTTGGATTTTCAAACCCAAGTGGCAACTCTGAAATGAGCGTTTTGCCACACTTTCCAAAAAGGGGTGCACCCGCTTATCATGATCGATTTTCGGGGTTTGTGCCCACACTACTCATTCACTAACCTCATGAAAATCGCTTTTTAAACATGGAGGGTGGCCCCTGGTTCATTGCAAAAGAGAAAGATGCATTTGCTTTGTCAAAAATAACTTTTTTCATGACACACTAAGGGTAAAATGGACACATATTTCAATGTACAAAATATCATTGAGTGAAACTAATTGGGTTAGAAATAGGACTCAACAAGCTTTCCAACTCTTCAATGTGCGGTCAAATTCGAGTTTGGGAGTGTTCGGGGTGCCCCCGCGAAGTTCGGTGTGCTATGCTGTCAAAAAACACTGCGCAGCATTTTAGAAACACGGCTTGGCATTTTGAAACACTGTGCGGCATTTTGGAGCATTGAAGGCACATTGGAGTGTCGTGTGGTACTTTAGAGTACCGTGCGGTATTCCAAAATACCATGCGGCATTTTAAAAGATTCCCAACAATAACAGAGAATTTATCAGAAGGAGCATTTAGCAGATTCCCATGCACGTCAGACACGCACAGCAAAGCGGTCGGAGCACGTTTGTTTCCTTTGGGTGCTCTCCAAGGATATGCATTTCCTCTACTTCCCCTTATAAATGACTCCTATGCATAAAAACCACTATACATGCACCCATTTTAAGCCATTTCACACCACCATATACAACCACGCACACCCTTGATCCCACTTCTCTCTTTCACTATCTATATCAACCCACAAGCTGGTCTATTAAAAATTAAGTCTCAAACTGATTTTTCTTCTTATTCTCTTTACAAAAGCTCATCAAATCTTCACAAAACTCACCCAAATCCCCGTAAACTCAAAAACCCAATTGATTTTAAGGGTTTCCAATCCGAACCTACCTCCATTACTCTGTTTTCAAGCACATCCAAGCCATGAACAAAAGGTGTAGGGAGGTATTCCCGAACAGATACATTTAGATACCGAACACGTGATATTTGAGAGCACGTGGTAAATATGATAGGGCTTATTGCCGGGCAGTGCGGTGGACGGCAATAAGGGCCAATAACATGAGGAGTCATTGGTCCAGGTAGTCTATTCGGCATGTTTATACAAAAGACAGGGGAAGTCATTTGTCATAAAGAGACTTGTGGCATGAGAGGCCACTGGTCTAGATGGGATGTTCGGCAAAGAGATGGCCGAACAGGGAAAGAGGTTGCCCTAAATTGTAAGGCGGTAGGAATGCTCTAGAAGGTTCTAGAACAGTGATATTCTGTAAAGAAATAAGATCCCGAGTATGTAGGATCTTGGAAAGACTCCCAACGTGAATGGGATGTTTGGCCAGTTATGGAAAAGAGTTCTAAAAAGGATTAAAGTAATGAATTGATAAGGGAACGAGAATCCAAAAGATCCTAGATATCTATACGAGATAGGAATCCTAGGGCCAAAGGGATGCTTGGGAAACAAGCATTTGTAAATCTATAAATACGAGGTGAACCTGGAAGTAAAAGGTATGCAATTCTTGGAATTCATACCATTCTCCTACTGATAATTAGGTTTATTGACCAGTACGTGATACTAACTTTGGCATCGGAGGGCCTTTGCCACGAGAGGCAGAGGTGCGCTCACCCCTTGTCTGTCTTGCAGATTAGGGTTCCGACGACGAATTAGGGTTCCGGTGAAGAGGCACGAATAAGCCGTTGCAATCCAAGTTGATCTGAGGCATCAATTGTTTGCTGCTCCTTCTTTCCCGTGAATGAGTCTACGAACAAAGCTCCTTTACTATCTGTTATTTATTAGTTGCAAGGGGTACGAATAACGCCCACTTGAGTTCAAGTTTATGAATAAAGTCATTTCTTTCCGGTATATCAAGCTTTTTTTGGAAATATGAAATATGGATTTTGGTATTATTTTCCTTTTTCATATTGGGGAGCAAGGAATTGGCACGAATGCCATGTACGAATACACTTATCCTTACTGAAAATAAATAGATAGCTTGATAAAAGCACATGAGTAAACGCTAAAAATAAGTACGAGAAACTTAGATCCGTTCTTTAAGTATGAAAAAACTTAAAGAAATATGAGATACTAAAAGTACGAGAGACTTTAGATCCGTTCTTAAAGAAGTATGAGATACTTAAAGTACGAGAGGCTTAGATCCATTTGTTGATCAAAGTACGAGAAACTTAGATCCGTTTGTTGATCAAAGTACGAGAGGCATGAAAAAACACTTGTTGATCAAACTTAGGTTTTAGGCATGAAAAAACCTATTCAGCAATGTAAATATGAAACACTTGCTTGCTAGATATTTAGATTTGTTAAAAGCACGAGAGGCATCAAACAAATACTAATAACATGCATACGAAGACATGCATAAAAATCTGTCACTTGGATAAACAAGATATATATATATATACAAGGTGAACAGTTTGAGAGCAACATACAAGAACATGCAGAAATCAAATACGAAATACTTGGGCAACAGACATAACGAGATATGTCTAAAATACATCTGACTAAAAACAAAATCCTTAGCTAGAGATATGCATTTGAAAATATGCATCGGAAGCGTATGAGCATATGCACTACGAATGTCGATATCAGGTCATGCAAAGCCGAGCAAAACATTTAGTCGATTGTTTGGGTATGATAATATTACAGACAACCAAAGTACGAGAGCATTTGTGGAAAAGAGTTTAAAGCCACGAAGGGCCACCAAAACCAAAAGTTATGCCGTATGGGGGTGAATACCTGTGTTGTCACCAAAAATAAAAGAAAGAGATGTACTGATGCCACGCAGGGCTGCAAAAACTACGGTCACGCAGGACCTGCAAATTGTTCTGAGGAATTGAGTGGAAATGATCATACTTACCAGCCGGTTCAATCCAGGTTTTGGATCTCTGGGGGAACGTCGTTTGCAACCTCTGTGTCAATGATACCGTCATTAGCAGCAGCACTTTCCTTCGGGACGATGGTCTCATTGGTCGCCTCCTGAACTAATGGATGTTCAATCGCAGCATCCTGAGATTCCATTTGAATCTCTTCATCAGCATCAGCAAAATCATCTATCTGTTGATCAACATCGTCAATAGAGGGCTCATCAGATTCCCGAGCAACTGCAGCGCAGTGGCTTGGTAAGTCATTGTTTTCCCAGAGTGCAGAGTCTTCTGCAACCCCCACCTTCGTTAGACATGCCTCCCAGCAGGCAGCCCAGATCTAGTCTTGTACGGCCGGCATTTGTTCCACATAGCTGGCCGTGGTAGCATCAAATCTTTTTTGATAGCCCTCTTCGAATGCAGTCTTCTTTGTGCTGTCGATTTCTTTCAAAGCCTAGTTGAGGCTGTCCTTGGCAGTCACAAGTTTGCCCTTCGCCTCAGTGTAATCTGCCTTAGCATTGTCTCTCTCTCTCTCTCTCTCTCTCCAGTCTCATTATTCTTTGAAGTTGCTTGGTGTTATCTCATAGAAGCTTGTTCCTTTCGGATTCGACTTCTTGAAACTTTTGGCCAAGCGTGACCATTTTTTGAATAAATTGAGAACACCCAAGTAAAAAAAAAAAAGAGGGGTGTGTGTTACGAATAAACACAAAAGAAATCTAAAGCTTGGTTAAAGTAACCTACCTTTATTCCACTGACGAGACCAGTGGAAACAAGCCGATCAGATGGAGATTCGGCTTCTTTCTGCATGTCCACCTGAAGCAACAGCCCTTGAGCAAGTGCTATCGCCGTTTCTGAGGAGCTGGCACTATCCCCGATGTGCACGGGACGATCTCCCCTAATGAGTGGGGGAGCCCATGTTTGGGGAAGTGCTTGAGAAGGTGGTGATTGGGGCTGAGGTATGTCCGCATCAGCTTGTGCGGCTGGGACAGTTGTGTCTTCAGTCCTGGCGCGCTTATCTAGATGAGCATTTCCAACCTCAAGAGAGGCATCCGACTCACGAGGAGATAAGGTAGACCGGTTGGTGCCCCATGGTACCACGAGCAGGCGGGGGAGCGTAGAAGCTGCACGGCCGGTGCCACGCCCCCGTGCAAACACAGTAAAAAGAGAACTTAAATTCACAGGCTGATGGGTCATGGTACCTGAACTCGTTGGAGATGGGGAGTAGCCCGAGGAAGAAGATTGTCTGGTGCTGCGATGGGGTGCTGACTATTCGGGCTGATGTTGGGAGGAGGTCTGTGGTCGAGAGGACCGTCTTAGTATCAAGCGAGGCAGTGGCACGCCCTCTGAAATAGGAATTTCATCCGGTTGCCCAGCGTTGGGTCCCAAGCTCCTTGGCTGGGGAGCAGAAGAAGTCGAGGCACCACTGGTGCTGGGGTTCGCAAGCCTTCTGATGAGCACATATTGTTGACAATAGAGAAGTCTCATATCACATGTTGTTAGTTCTTAAATGTGCTTAATTGCCTACGATTATTATCTTTTGCGTTACTTACGTTGGATTATTACTTTGTAGGAAAAATATGAAAACTAATTATATTTTGGCCGTCGGATTAAAAAAAGGCAAAAGGTCAAATCGCACTTAGTGTCGAAGCAACTCTAGTAGCGTTCCAATTCAAGTGCAGCATAAGGAAGTCGGTGTACGTTGTTTAAGACTTGAAGTTGTAATCAAGCTTAGACCAAATTTAATGGGCTAATTCAGTAATACGTCGGAATTGGGTCCGATTGGGACTTCAAAAGGCAGTGCAATCTTCAGCCAATGAAGGAATCCTTCCCTCTTAAGGAAATATATTCGTAGCAATGCTTATATAAGGATTAGTAGGGTTTTGTTTTGAGGGATACACAACTTGGAGGAGAACACGAACACGGCAGCACTGTCTCGGCATTCAAGAGCACTGGAGAGAAGGAAAAATCTAGGAAAAATTCTATTCTTTTGTAAGCTTTAGTTTTATGGAGTTCCTCTATTATATGAATATGTTTTCGTACTCCATGAGCATCTAAACTCCTGAACTAGGGTTGAGGATGAAACTCCCATAAAGTTTATTGATTGCTTTTGTGCATATGATTTTTCCTACGTGCTTTCATTGTTTATTGTTCTGATCTCATTAATTAATTTGGTTGAAACTTAGATATGGATTCAATCGGAATGGGTTTTTTCCATGATTTGATATCACCCTATTAATCAAATTGCTTGGTTTATCAGAGTAAATATTTAAGTACGGGATATCTACTGTGATTTGTTTATACGAATACAGTTGATGATTTTGGCTTAAACCTTAAAGCAGAGGAGGAACATATTTCCGATATAAATAAAAAAGGCTTAACGACATATTATCCACAGTGGTTAAGATTAGCCTCTAAATCATTATGCAGAAATAAAAGGAAAAATCATTGCATAAGATTAGTTGATAAATATTTGTGGGTGTGTATTCCGATACCTTAGTTCCTTTTCTCAATCATAATCTCCACTAACTTGTCATGTTAGTTTAATTATTTTCTTTTGTCATTATTTTCTTAATCTTTAGTTTTAAAATCAATCACAACTTTTTGTCAACTAGGTTAGGGTTTAATTACTTTAAAATTATTTAGTTTTCCTTTAAAATCACAAGTCCCTATGGGTTCAACCTCGCTCTTGCAGTACTATACTTCGGTATGATTCGTGCGCTTGCGAGTACATTAAAATCTCACATCACCTTCTGTCTATAAAACCCTTGTAAGTAGGGTCATAGCCCAGCAGGACGTTCACATCACGACCACAGCCAGCAGTGTGGGTACTAGGCTCTCCTGTGTACTTGAGAACCCTGTTGATATCAGTTGTTTGGACGTAACTTGGCTCTCGTTTAGGGCGCTTGTTAGCATTGTCCGCTGCACAAATGAAGCACAACGAAAATTAGAGACATAAAGAAGTTATGGAAAGGTAGTAAAAGGTAATCATGAAGTGAAAACGGAGCATACGTGGGTAGCCCCATATATGGGGGCAGTGCAACCCCACCACTTGGCCGTCTTCCCCAATAGGCTCGAACGCTCCGGTGACGTAAAGGAAATCAATCTCGTGGTCACGAGCAGAGTCTGGCAAGTTGAGCACGAGACGCTTGTCTGCTTTCCTAACCTTGAAATAATACGTGTTATATTCGGGGTTTAGCACGATGCTATACCACCACTGGATGTCCCAAATCCCTAGTTGGGTCCCCAAAATCCTATTCAAGGCCACTACTCCCATCACTAACCTAAAAAAATTGGTAGAAACCTACATTGGTGTGAGTCGGTACCAATTCAATACTTAACGGAGTAGTGGGTGAAGGGGAAATCGAACTCCTCCTTCAACAATGGCAACTATTGGGATACACATTCTATCCCACGAACCTCCGTCTCTATCTGCGCCCAGAGGGGCGAGTTCAGGCCAACGTTGTCAGGAATATTGTATTCCGTCCTAAATGCCGCCATGGCAGTAGGGGTTTCGCACAGTTTCCTAAACTTACTAAGTTTCAAAAGATTTCTACCATCATCCGCCATGGATACGCCCAATTTAATAAATAAAATCTGGAAATCGGTACAAATGAAGCCCTAAGGAACGGATGAATCAAGCAAAGAAATCCCAGAGTGAGTTACAAGAAGGGAATAAGAGTCTTGCGATGGTTGCAGCAGCAGTGGAAGGAAGTGCAATCGAAAGCTTTGAAGCGGCGGTTATGGCGAAAAGGGTGGAAATGTTTTCGCTTAAATCTTAGAGAGAGAAACTGAGATTTGAGTTTTCAAGGTGAAAACCCAAAAGGAGCCCTTCCAGGGGTTTAAGGGTGAGGAACGGAGACGAAATGTCTCCTCTCACGCTGTTACAAGTTAAAGTAATGGAAAGCAGATGCCGTTCTGACGCCGTTTGATAAAACGTCAGTTCGAAATTAATGAAAGGCATACGAAACATGCCACGTGGAGTCACTACCCCGAAATGGTATAATGACAAGGGCACCAAAAGCATTAATAAGTATTAATACTTTGATTGCCCGGGATCAGAGGAATTCGGTCTTACGTTTGTTTCTAAAAGCTTCACCTATTGCCCCCGAACAATGGCAAATAGGTAAAGCTGGAGAGCAATTGTAGGGAGGTATTCCCGAACAGATACATTTAGATACCGAACACGTGATATTTGAGAGCACGTGGTAAATATGACAGGGCTTATCGCTGGGCAGTGCGGTGGACGGCGATAAAGGCCAATAACATGAGGAGTCATTGGTTCAGGTAGTCTGTTCGGCATGTTTATACAAAAGACAGAAGAAGTCATTTGTCATAAAGAGACCTATGGCATGAGAGGCCACTGGTCTAGATGGGATGTTCGGCAAAGAGATGGCCGAACAGGGAAAGAGGTTGCCGTAAATTGTAAGGCGGCAGGAATGCTCTAGAAGGTTCCAGAACAGTGATATTCTGTAAAGAAATAAGATCCCGAGTATGTAGGATCTTAGAAAGACACCTAACATGAATGGGATGTTCGGCCAGTTATGGAAAAGAGTTCTAAAAAGGATTAAAGTAATGAATTGATAAGGGAACGAGAATCCAAAAGATACTAGATATCTATACGAGATAGGAATCCTAGGGCCAAAGGGATGCTTGGAAAACAAGCATCTGTAAATCTATAAATACGAGGTAAACCTGCAGGTAAAAGGTACGCAATTCTTGGCATTCATACCATTCTCATACTGATAATTAGGGTTTATTGACCAGTACGTGATACTAACTTTAGCATTGGAGGGTCTTTGCCACGAGAGGCAGAGGTGCGCTCACCCCTTGTCTGTCTTGCAGATTAGGGTTCCGATGACGAATTAGGGTTCCAGTGAAGAGGCACGAATAAGCCGTTGCAATCCAAGTTGATCTGAGGCATCAATTGTTTTCATCCCCCTACAAAAGGTATAAACAAATTCCTTGGGCTAAACCACGTTTAGCTTTGAGGGAAGCCGACAGAGACCCTTCTCAGTGCACTACCTGGTATTTCATACAAACCGCACATCACAATGAGGTATGCCGTGCGGTATCTTTCTTACTGATTTTTTCAGATTTTTCAATGTTTGAAGAGTCAGAGGCCTTTTTGTTCTCTTTACAGAACATGGTTTCATGTTAAATATCGTTCCTTAGCTTTAATTTACTATTTAAATTCATTGTGATTATTTCAAACTTCAAAGATCCATTTTAATATCATGTTTTATGTTAAAAGTGAACCAAAGGTCTTCGTAAACTATTTTCAGTACTTTGTATACACATAACCTATTTTTATAAGACCATGGTTCACTTTTTGACTGAAGATATAAACTGTTTTTTAAAGGGTGCGCACATAATGCCGTACGACACATCCAACATACCACATGGTGCATTAATTCACCGCACGACACTTTAAATTATTATGCAGTCTCCTGTTTTATTTTGCAGCTCCATATTGTACGTGCTCACTCGTTTCATACTATACATAATGCACCCAGAGCACGCCAACATGTTAGATTAAATCCCCTGTCCCTTTCCCATACTTTTTGTTTTTCGAAGTTAAATTTTTCAAAAAATGTTAAATCCCCCATCCAAAATTATTATTAGAGACCGATTTTTACGGGGCGAGCGGGGTGCTTTTTCAACAAATCTATCCCCACACATAACTTGGTTCCTGAACCCAAGATTTTTAATGTTTTTGCTAGACTAAAAGCCTTATTTTTCAAAACAAGCTCTCAGTTTCTCAAATCAAAAATCTGGGTGGCGACTCTCGAAATTCCAGACAAGGAGCTTACATAAGATTGATGAGATATGAACTGCTTGGTTTGTTCTCGGTGTGCACTGATCCTTCCAAAGCCCAAAGGGTTGAAAATAAGAGCTGTGGGTTTAAATCTGCTGGCGCGCGTAGGTCTTGTCAGCTTGCAGTGACTGGATCAGTGTATACTGGTTTCTTCCTGCGCATGACACTCTAAAACAGTGGCCTTCTAGTTTGTTTAAAATTCCCATAGGGGTCTGTTTTCATCCTTTACTAACTGTTCGAGCACGCCATCTATCACATCCTGCAAATCTGTTACAATTTTAATCCCATTAAACTGTTCTCCTACCCTAATTGGCTAAAACCAGATTAATGATAGAGAATCGCATATGTTTTACAAATGCCCGAGTAGTGACTGATCTCCAGATTGGGCGAGAAGGGTGCCTTAAAACCGTTCCCCTCTTGTAACCTCGTTCCCAAACCTTAGGTATTAAGCTGACGAAGGACTAGTCTACAAGCATTTTCAAATCAAACGTCGGACATTGACCTTCAAACCCAAATGGCAACTTTGAATTGAGCGTTTTGCCGCACTTTCAAAAAAGGGGCTCACTCGATTATTGCGATCGATTTTCGGGGTGTGTGCCCACACTACTTGTAGCGGGTCGAGCTCAGCTGCGACTCCACTGGGGCTCGGCTTGAGCCGAGGTATGCCAGTCGTCGGTTTTGCCTTTGCCTTGCGTCCAGTGACGGAAAGGTTTATGTCAAGCTCGGCCACCATTTGGGGGGCGGTTCCGCGGACGATATTCGCCTAGCCCTAATTCCCTCCGGGCTCAGCCTCCCTGCATGCTAGGCAACCACCATGGCTCTATAGGCTCGGCCACCGGCGCGGCCACGTGTCCACCCATGTGCAGAGACAATTATGCTAAAGGATAATCATGAATGCTCATGGAGCATGCCAGCTCACGCCAAAGTGGTTACCAGATTTATCCGGTGACGTCACGGTGACGCCGCCCGGCCCGCGCAAGGCACGTGCCCGTGCTTAGAGAGCAAGTCAGGAAGACTCCATAAATACTGAAGGATAATGCCTCTGGAGAGGTATGCACTCACACACGCGAATACCCACTCAAAACCCTAGTCTCTTTCCTCTCTCTCTGCACATTCTTATCCTCTCGCCGGAGGGCCTTGCCGGGCAACCCCCGACCAGGTCTTAGTCATGCGTTCACTGCGCAGGATAGGTGAAAAAGGCTAGGAAACCACTGAACCAGCGGAGGAAGGAACCAGAGCAAGGATCACGGGCCACACAATTGGTGAACCTGACGTGAAACCTTCCCAACTTCTGATTCAAACGGCTCAAACCCTCCTCCAAACCACCTTCATCTTCCAACGACAGACGAAAATTCAACCACAATGGGCGGAGATCCACCAGAGGTCGCCGTTTCAGGGGCCAAGGACGCTAGTGGAAACACAATCCTCCCACCGTTCCCTGAAAGACACATGTCCATATCTGTCCCACCAAGTTCCAGCCTATCCCCTGCAACAGATGACATAGCGGCGGCCTACATCCGCCTGCTGCAACGTCGAGACGACGAAAGAGACAACGAACTGGCGGCGCTAAGGGCGGAGGTGGCCCAGATGAAGCAACACCTACAAAACCCAATGCCAACTGCCTCCGGATCTACTGGAGGCAGAAGGCGGAGGTGAAAAGGCTCTCCCCCTCCACCTCCTCCACCCCCTCCTTCTTCTCCTCCACAACAAGAGCAACCCAACGAGGCAGGCCATCACGTCTCCGTCAAAGACCGCCTTGGGTTTACACCAGAGAGGGGAGGAGCCAGGGAACTTATCCTCTACAAACGACCTACAGTATCTGGAACACACCGCTCAAGATCCCACCACTAGCGAACCCGCACAACGGACACTGAGTCTTTCACCAGTACGTACTCGACTGGTCGTGCGCAGTTTTCTCACACAACGGCCTCATGCCGCAGCCGAAACTCCGTAGAGACCAGGCGCCACGTCTCTGAATGCCTCGGGGAGATTCCACCAGAAAACTTGGATAACAGAAACCATGTTCGGCGGAACGGAAAAAGAGTACGAATCGAAGGGATGGAGAACGAAAACAAAACTCGTTGAGACAGGGAGACATCAGTTGACCACCCTCATGGGACAACGACGGACCTACGGGACAAGCTTCGTAGCCGAGCACGCGAGAAACCCTCAGAAAAAGTACCCAAAGAAAGGGACCCAAAGCGGACACGGACGGATGAGCTCGGCAAACCACCGCGTCCAGGGTTCGAGTGTCAGCTAAAGGACCTCGGCGTCTCGCCTTTCACATCCCACATCAACAATTCCATAGCCGAACCTAACTTCCACTTGCCAAAGTTCATAAAGTTTGATCCAGCCACTTGCGAGGCGTACACTCACCTGATTCATTTTCGCCAGACAATTGAACTCTGCACCACGAAGGACGAAATCAAATGCAAGGCATTCTCATCCAGCCTCGGCTCCCTTGGACTCCAGTGGTTCAGCAAATTGCCTACTAGATCCATACGGAACCTAGCCGATCTTGAACGTGCCTTTAACACTCGCTTTATCACCAGTAATAGGACAACCAAGGAGCCTGAGTCCTTGTCCCAGATGAGGAAGCTCCCAACTAAAACGCTCAGACACTACGCCGAGCGGTACTGGCAACTTTTCAATGAATTTCCTGGAATCAACGAATATTGGGCCGCACGTACCTTCAAAAATGGGTTGGAATCTGGCAGCAAGATACTAGACGAATTGGCTATTCGACCTCCGCACGGCAAGGGAGAATTGATGCGTGTCGTAGAACAGTTCTATGCTCTTGAAGAATTCTACGCAGACCGAGCCGCTCAGGGGATTCCAAATCCAACAACCTTTCTACCGACGGCAGCTTCTTCGCTACCGACCCCAATCGCAACTCAGCAATCCCAGCCAAAGAAACACGTCAACAACATCAAAGAGGGGAAGAAACACCAGCCAAAAGAGCATGACTACGTGGCCGAAACCACCCACTTCAAAGAACCCATCTGGTCTTTTCTGAAGGAGATCATGAGGCAACCATGGTTTGAGTGGCCGCAAGGTAAGCTCGGCATAGACATTGGCCAAGCGGATCAAAACCCAAGGAAGAAGTGCTCATATCATAACGAGCTTGGCCACTACACAACGGCATGCGCTCCGTATAAGGCGTTGTTGTAACGACCCTGATTTTGGTCGTTAAAAATTTCGTTAAATATTTGAAATTTATTTTAATTTCCTTAATTTCCTTGTGGTTTGTCAAAATTACGTTTTTGCCCCTTCAAATTTGATTTCTTGCACTTTAGCCCATTTAGCAAGCCTAGTTAGTTTCTAACCGGCTAGTTGGAGTAACTAAGCTAGGAAGTTATCTAGTTACTTTTCCCTAACCGCAAAATGACCGTTTTGCCCCTCATTGAAACTTTTGAACATTTTGAACCCTAGAACAAGAATTGATTATTCATTTTCTTTTAAATATTTTTTTTGGTTTTAATCTTTGTCCAATGGACAATAAATGTTAGGGAAACTATTATCCATTGGATAATAGAATCCCAATTGTTTATATTAAATGTATACTTGGTTAAAGTACTAGTCTTTATTAAAAAGTAACTTTTTGATTACTTTAAAGTACTTTTTGGATTATTTTAATATTTAATTTCCCTAGCAACTATTATCCATTGGATAATAAAAGTTAGGGTGGTTATTATCCATTGGGTAAAAGGTTAAATCTTTCACCTAGTACATGGATGGATTAATTTAGTCTTTTCTTTTAACCCCATGTGCCAAAATACCAATTATTTTAATATAAAAGTTACCTAATAACTATTGTCCATTGGACAATAGAAGTTAGGGGATTTATTACCCATTGGGTAATAGCATTAGTCTTCCAACAAAGTACAAGGATTTTATTAAATAATCAAGTCTTGGATTTTCCCATGTGATTTTGTGCATTAAATTATTGGGGTAAATCAAAACCCTAGATTTCTAAAAGTACTACTTTTTTATTTGTTTACTTGAACATTTATACATGCATATATATATATATATGTACTTGAGAGAGAGAGAGAGAGAGGGAGAGGAGAGAGAGGCCGGAGAGAGAGAGAGAGAGGAGAGAGAGCCGAAAGGGAGAGAGAGGGAGAGAGAGAAAGGAAAGAGGAAGGAAGGAGATTGGTTGTCCCTTGGTTGATCTCCCTTGTACTTAAAATCCTTGGTGTATCTTTCTTCCTTGCTAAGAAACCACCTCCATTAACCTCCATTGTACTCTTTTGTACACCTTGCAATGGTTTAAACCCTTAGATCTTGTACCAATCTCATCTCCACCATTCAATTGATCCAAGATCAAATCCTTGGTACAAGAATAGCCATGCAAGCCTAGGATTGCCTTTGATCTTCCAAGATTCATGCCAAGTGTCAAAGTGACACTTAGAGAGAGAGGGAGGAGAGGGCCAAGCTCTTGCCTATAAATAGAAGGCCATTCTCATGCTTTGAACTCACACCTCAAGCATTTGCTCTTCCTTCTCTCTAGAAAACCATTTCTGATTTTCTGGGCAGCCTACTGTCCCGTCGGAAATCCCCAGTTTTCTCCTGTTTAGAGTAGTTTTTAGGATCAACTGCCTTCTAGAAAGTTGTAGAGCACTTCGAAACCTTGAAGTTAGACCCAAGAATCACCCAATCGGTTAAGAAATGACCAAGATATTGGCATCCGAAGTTCAGTAAAATTTCTGGATTTTCATTTCTTGACAGCTTACTGTCACTTCGTTTATCCCCATTTTTCTCTTATCTAAGGTAGTTTCTAGGATTAACTTCCTTCATGAGAGTTGTAGAGGGTTTAGAGATCTTCGATTTCAACCTAAGAACGACTCTATTCGGCCAAAGATTGACCGAGTTACTGCCGTCCGAAGTTCGGTCCAGATTTGAAGTATTCACCACCCGTAAGATTTTCCAACTTGCTTATTCGGCCCCGACTAGTTTCGGATCAAGGTAGTTTAATCTTACCCTTCTAACTCTAGTATCGTTTCAAAAACATATGTTCTTTTAAACTTTCCAAAAAGAAAGAAGATTGAATTTCAAAGAAAGATGAATTCACATTTGAACGTAAGTATTTGTATTTTGATCTTTAAAGATGAATTGCTTGTATTACTTGTGACGTTATGCTTTAAGTATTGATTCGAGCATGCTAAATATAGAGTTGGATGATCTTGTTGGATTACGATGAATGATGTTTACTTTTGTCCTACCACGGAGTCTTTGCATGTAACGAGACACGAGAACCGAGAAAGTAGAAACGTAACACCTAGGGTGTGGATAATGATAAGATGTGTTTTGAAACCACGATGTGGCCGGACTTGGTAGCCCGTCGTGTGGGTTATGAAAACCGCAACGTGGCCGGACTTGGTAGCCCGTTGTGTGAATGAAAACTCGTAATGTGGCCGGACTTGGTAGCCCATTGCGTGGGTTGTGAAAACCACAAGGTGGCCGGACTTGGTAGCCCTTTGTGAAGATTGCCAATAGGGCCGGACGTGGTAGCCTTATTGGTAATATGGCTTGGTTTTCCGTGGAGAGGAGCCAATGCAAGTTTTGTGTGCCAATGGGAACCCGGTGCGGCGGAACCATTGTGAGGATACTCGGGAACCCGGAACGGCGGAACCGAGGTTGGGTGTGTATGGCTTGGTTATCCGCGGTACGGAGCCAATGCTAAAGATTTTGAAAGGCTTGGTTATCCGCGGTACGGAGCCAATGCAAATGTTTTTGAAAGGTTGTTTTGTAAGTGGAAAATGGAGACACGGTCTACGATGAGTCGCGTAGGAGAAACACGGGAAAACTTGGACACCAACGTTAGATCGAGAATGTGGATATGTTATCGTTATTAGTCTGATTCCTATTATCGTTTGTTTGTAAGTTATGGGTTAGCGGGTATGGGATTACTCTACTGAGCGTTGTAGCTCACGGTGTTACCTTTTGGTGACCCTGACATATTATATTGGTGGTGACGCCGGTATAATGTGTCAGACTTCGTAGAAGAGCAGGGCGAGATCTTCACCTTGGAGGCGTACGGAGCCGAGGAGCTGGCCAGGATGGAGGAGCAGGCGGAGCTGTAGATAGGAACCTTAGTTTCCCTTCCTTTTGTAATAAAAGTACTCCTGTGGGGGTTATGTTGTAATAAAGAGCTAGACTCTATTTTGAAATTTCAATAAAATTGTTTTATTTAACGTACCCAAAATTCGGGGCGTTACAGTTGTTGGAACATTTGGCGGCCCAAGGCCATCTTGATCAATACATTGATCAAGCAAAAATGTCCACCCGTCCACCCACCGGAAATCCCAACCCCAACGAACCACCGCCGACAATACATGTCATCCACGGCCTAGTGACTAAAGACAACGAAACAAACCTCCGAGCCGATCTTGATTGCGCCTCGACTTCTAAACAGATACTTGCAGTGGGACTCGGGTCAAAACGCCCACGCCAAGACACACAGCCCAAGTGGACCATCACTTTCACCGAGCATGACCTTGAGTTTGTACAAACTCCACACTCCGATGCTCTCGTCGTGACCGTGCAAATCAGAGTCACAATGTCAAAAGGGTCCTCATCGATCAGGGAAGCTCAGCAGAGGTGCTGTACTATGACCTGTTCAAAAAGCTTGCCCTCCCAGAATCAGCCCTACAAACCGCCGAAGTCCCTCTCATCGGATTCAACGGATCACCGGTTTGGCCACTCGGTCGAATCTTCCTTCCAGTCGTTATCGGTTCGAAAACGTTGACCGTCGAGTTTATCGTCGTCAATGTGCCAAGTCCGTATAACGCAATTCTTGGCCGAACCTGGCTTCATGGCATGCAAGCAATCGCTTCAACCTACCACCAAGTTATCCGCTTCATCGGCTCCAATGGACGACAGGAAGATCTACGAGGTGACCAAATCGCCTCGAAAAAGTGCTACGTCTCAGCTGTCCACAACTCCACCAAAGCCAAACAAGTACAATGGGTCGAAGTCCCCGACATGGCCGTGATTGAAGACTTCGGCCAGAAAGCCGAGGACAAAACCGAAAAGGACCTAATCCCAATGCCCATCAACAAGGACGGTTCACGTTTCTTCTCAATCGCATCTTCACTCAGCGATAACGACCGGGAAGAAACGTTCCGCTACCTAAGGGACAACGTAGAAGTCTTCGCATGGACCCCCAATGAGATGCCTGGGGTCGACCCAGATTTCATCTACCACTCTCTCAACGTCAAAAAAGATGCTAAGCCGGTAGTCCAGAAAGCACGGCGGCCAGCCACCGAACATGCCGATGCCGTAGTAGACGAAGTAAAGCAGCTACTGGAAGCTAACGCCATACAAGAAGTGCAGTACCCAACTTGGCTTTCAAACACGGTGGTCATTAAGAAGAAAAATGGCAAATGGCGTGTTTGCGTCGAATACACCACCCTTAACGATGCTTGTCCGAAAGATTGGTTCCCACTTCCCAAGATCGATCAACTGGTTGACGCAACAGCGGGACATGCTCGGCTAAGCTTCATCGACGCCTACCGTGGCTACCATCAGATAGCCATGGACCCAGATGACATGGAAAAAACGGCCTTTTATCACCCCTTATGGCATTTTCTGTTACCGCGTTATGCCATTTGGTCTCAAAAACTCTTGTGCTACATTCAACCGCGCCATATTCAAAGTGATGCACGCTCAAATTGGCCACACTTTGGAAGCATATGTCGACGACCTCGTTGTCAAAAGTCAGAAGGAGAGCAACCACCTCTAAGAGTTGAAAGAAATATTCGACATCCTCAAATTTTACAAGCTCCGCTTAAGCCATGAGAAGTGTGCGTTCGGCGTGAGTGCCGGAAAGTTTCTTGGACATTTGGTTACTAGGCGCGGTATCGAAGCCGACCCCAACCAAATCAAAGCCGTTGCAAGTTTGCCGCCACCAAGAACAATCAAGGAAGTCCAACAGCTCACTGGAATGGCAGCCGCTTTGAACTGATTCATCAGCAAGTCCTCCGACAAATGCCATGCCTTCTTTCATGCGTTGAAAGGCAAGAGCCGACGCAGCTTTGAATGGACTCCAGAGTGCGACTCCTCCTTAGTTGAACTCAAAGAATACCTAAGCTCGGCCCCACTACTGGTAAAACCAAAAGAGTTTGAGACCCTATATTTGTACCTTGCTGTCTCCGCCCACGCGGTCAGTTCGGCCCTCGTTTCCCGGCACAAACATGCTATCTTCCTCTGGAGAAACTAGCTCTCGCTCTCGTCTCAGCGGTAAGAAAACTATTGCATTACTTCCAGTCCCACCCAATCACCGTCTTAACAGAACACCCCCTCAAAGCTCTCTTTCGGAAGGTAGATCTCTCCAATCGGGTGTCTAAATGGGCTGTCGAACTCGCGAACTTTGACATCAACTTTGAACCACGAACGGCAGTTAAGGGCCAGGTGTTGGCCGACTTCATAGCGGAACTAACTCCTGAGGATGCAGTAACACTCAACGCTCCAACCCTACCTGCTTTAGCCGAACAAAATTCCGTGGCTAAGCCATGGCATCTTTTTCAAGGAGAGACTTGGCGTTTAAACGTAGACGGGGCTTCCAACAGCAACGGAGCCGGAGCAGGTGTAGTCTTAGTCTCACCTTGTGGGACACTTCACGAAAGATCTCTCAACATCACCTTCCCCGCCACCAACAACGAAGCCGAATATGAAGCCCTCCTCGCACGCTTACGTTCTGCCATAGCGATGAATGTCACCAACCTCATCGTTTACTGCGATTCCCAACTCATTGTTAATCAAGTACTCATGGACTATGAGGCTTGGGACCCCTGAATGTCGAGATATCAAGCTACGGTAGTTGAGCTTATTTCCCACTTTTGTAACTTCAGCATCGAACAGATCAACCGTGAGCACAACACACATGCAGATGCACTCGCGGGCCTTGCCTCGGCATCTACAGCCTCCGAATTTAGAACCATCAACTTCGGCAGCATTGACTGCTCGTATTTTGAGCCCACTCCAGAGGTACTCAATGTTGAACTAGGTCCAAGCTGGATGGATGAGATCGTCGCGTTCCTCAAACACGACACCCTACCTACAGACAAGAAGGAGGCTTATTGTGTTAGGAACAAAGCCGCTTACTACTGGCTTTCCGAAGGCGGCCAACTCTACAGGAAATCCATCTCTGGACCATATCTCCTCGTTGTCCACCCTATTCAAGTACCTGAAATTGTGGCCGAACTCCACTCAGGCAGCTGCGTGCGGCTGCCACTCTGGCGGCCACTCCTTTTGTCAACGTGCCATGAGCCAAGGTTACTTCCGGAAGAACATGAAGAAATACTGCGAAGAAGTTGTCCGCAGATGCCGACCATGCCAGCTTTTTTCCCCTATCCCGAAACAACCTGCCCAAAACCTTTCCCCCATCATAAGTCCTTGGCCATTTGCCCAATGGGGGCTTGACATCGTGGGAAAGCTACCGACGGCTCCTGGAGGCTTTAAGTTTCTAATTACGGCAACGGACTACTTCTCCAAGTGGGTTGAGGCTGAACCCCTCGTAACGACAACGGAGGTTGATGTCTGGAGATTCGTCTGGCGAAATATTGTTACCAGGTTCGGCGTCCCTTACGCCATTGTCTTTGACAACGGAACTCAGTTCATCGGTGTAAGGAGGTATTCCCGAACAGGTAAGATTAGTCGCCGAACACGTGATGTATTAGGGACACATGGCAGGCACGATAATTTTATTGCCGGGCAGTACGATGAGCGGCGATATGGACCAGTGACATGTGAAGCCATTGGTCCAGACAATCTGTTCGGCTGCTAAGGTCAAAAGACATGTAAAGTCATTTGACCAGATATAACAACGTGGACCAGTTGCATGTGAAGTCATTGGTCCAGGAGGACTGTTCGGCAAAGAGGAAGCCGAACAGTGGAAAACGTTGCCCTAAGTTGTGACGTGGCAAGAATGTTCCAGAATGGTAATATTCCATAAAAGGATAAGATTCCGAGTATATAGGATCGAGGCAAGAGACCCAACGTGAGTGGGGTGTCCGGATAATTATGGGAAAGAGTCCCAAAAGGACTAAGAGTCCCATAATGGTTAAGCTATTATATAGATAAGGGAACGAGAATCCATGAGATACTAGGTTTCCTATATGAGGTAGGAATCCTAGGGCAACAGGGATGCTTGGGCAGCAAGCATCCGCGAATCTATAAATATAAGGTAAACCTGGAGGTAAAAGGTACACAATATTTGGCTATCTCTTATTGCTTTCCTACTGATAATTAGGGTTTGATAACCAGTACGTGATACTAACTTTGCCATCGGAGGGCCTTTGCCACGAGAGGCAAAGGTGCGCTCACCCCTTGTCTGTCTTGCAGATTAGGGTTCCGACGAAGAACTAGGGTTCCGATGTAGAGGCACGTGAAGCCGCTCCAGTTTAGTGTTGTTCAGAACGCTGATTGTTTTCATCCCCCTACAGTCGGCAAGGACCTCACCAGTCTTTGTGCCGAGTTTGGGATACGTTTCTTTAATTCCACACCAGCATACCCCCAAGGGAATGGCCAAGCCGAAGCAACGAACAAGACAGTCTGTGCAGGGATCAAGCGCTGCCTGAACTCCAAAAGAGGCAAATGGGCTGAAGAATTGCCACGAGTCCTATGGGCTTACCGTTCCACACCAAGGCGTTCCACCGACCAGACACCATTTTCAATGGCATTCGGCATGGAAGTTGTGATCCCATTGGAGTCAAAGTTCCCAACCCTCAAAACAGAAACATTCGACCCCAAAACGAACAATAAAGCTGTGGAACAAGAGCTGATCTTAGCATAAGAGAAGCGTGACAACGCTCGATTGAAACTTGCCGAGTACCAGCAGCAGGTGGCCAAGGGATACAACTGAAGTGTGTGGGTCAAAATGTTCAAACTAGACGATTTGGTTTGGTGAAAAGTTGTGCAAGCCAGCAAGAAAATGAAATTCAAGCCCAACTGGGAGGGACCTTTTCATATCGTCAAGATTGCTGGTGAAGGTGCCTACGTGCTAGAGGACATGAATGGGAAACTTCTCACTAACCCATAGAATGCACAGAACCTAAAGAAGGCATACATGTAGCCGAAATCCCAACAGTGTGCCTCATGTTCGGCCACTGCCTATCCTGTTTTTCTTTATTGGCTTCGGCCCAAGTCTTTACATTTCAACTTGTATTTCATGTTTGTCGAATCAAAGAAAAATTTTATCTGGCAGTTGTTGTCCTTTGCAATTCTGAATTTGTTTTCCTTTCTTTTTAACTTCGGCTCACTTGGCCAACCACAAACGTTGACCTCGGTCACACCCACAAATGGCTCTTACGCCCCTGCTTCGGCCTGTATTACTGCCCAAAGAAGCAACCAACGGACACCAGGTCCACCGAGCCTAGACACACATTATGACTGGAATTTAGGCTCCGGTTTGGCTTAGCAAGACAATAAGGTTGGCTATAGCCCGGTTATACTCACGCTTTGGTGAGCAGACCACCCACAAACGTTAAACACCTCATCACCTTGGCTAGGGGCTGGCACCTTGACCGAGTCCCCAACCACAGGTAAGGGCCCTCAACAAAACTTGGCGGCTAACCTAAGCATCATTCACTAAACTAGCAATATAGCCAAGAACAACACCACGCTCGGCAAACTATCCACTCCATTCTACTACTCTACTTTGGTCAAGACTCGACAATCACCTACAGCTAGCCACTTCTACAGCGGCCAACATCCCTACTATTAAGCCGAGCCCAGACCAAAGTGGGGGTTATGGACAACTATTCAAACAAGCATGCATGCCAAACTTGACAAGACAAGAAAAAACATTGCAAAAGAGAAAGCATCCATTAAAAAGAGATCATGAATTCAAGCTCGACGGAATGTTCAAAGCTAGCATTCATTACATCTGGAAAGGCAAAATCCAAACTCGGATCCGTCCAGTCCAACAAGAGTTCAAAAAAAAAATAAAAATTAACAAGTACGAGAAGTAAAGGGTAGTTAACTACGGTGACCGGCCACCCCAAAATCCGGTGCCTGCGAGTATGTTCCCTTCAGCCCTGAGCAGCCTCTTCAACATTAGCACTAGCCTCGGCAACAACAGTGTTAACTTCAGATGCGTTAACATCAGCCTCGGCTTCGGCGTTTGTGACAACATTTATGGGCTCACGCTCGGCATCCCCCGCAGCTTTCTCACCACCATCACCATCCCCCTTCCCTACTGGGCCATCTCCTGTATTGGCGTTTGTATCGGTGAGGTCCTCCACATCATCGTCGCTCTCGGGAAGCTCCTCTGGAGGGAGGGGTGCACACTCTTCCTCAGTGTACAAAAGGACGAGTTCAGGGGTAACCGGGGCTGGAATCAACTTCGTCAGATTCATATCAGCCTCCAGCTCCATCCTTATACCCCGTTCGGTAAACGATAGGGACCCTTATCCTGATGGCATCATTTACCATTGACCAAGCATCACGCATGTACTCGGCCCCGGCTCGATCAAAGCCAGCCTGATAGGCCTTCCCATCCACCTCCTTAATTTTTCTTTTCTCCCTCCTCAATACTCTGGCCACCTCACGCTTGGCCTTCTTCATCCTCTCTTCCATCCCATCTTTTTCCTTCTCAAGCTCGGCGACCTGAGCTTTCGCCATCTTGAGGCTTCCCTTATAGCTTCTTACCTTTTCACGTTCGACCTTCAAGTCCTCGTGAAAGCGAGTGCGCTCGGCGAGAATGAGCTCGGCATTTTTGGATAAGCGGAGAGGACGTTAGCATGGAAATTCTCAATGGTACAATGATGATAAATAAAAGGACTGGGTTCGGATCATACCTGGACAAGGTAAGCACTTGCATGGACTAAGCTCGGTTGAAGGCCCTCGGGAATTTTTTGCATGTCCTTTAGCAAAGCTAAACCTTGGAGAATGGCAGTGGCTAGCCTCGGCTCAACCTTAACAGAATCTTCCACTGTGACGACCTTACCTTCAGCCAAGGCGTAAGAAGGAGCAAACTACTGAGCGGCGACGGCGTCGGCCAAACCTAAAGGCTTTTGGATTGCCTTTGAGCCACCAGCGACCAACGACTTGGTCCTCTTTTGCTTGCCCGTACGAGGAGTTGGCGGTTTGGTCGGGAAAAAGTCATGGGTGAGCTTTTGCCTCTTTTCAGCAGGCTCGGCTAGCCCAAACTCCTGACGGACAGCTTTGCCGTCCCTAATGTTGACACGGACAACGTTCCGTCGGCCCATCTCGCCTGTATGTTTGGGCACGAGTGTTTGAAGTGGAACGTTAATACCTGGGAGCTCGGCCTGCCGACTCTTTCCGAACCAAAACTCAGCCGGCTTCTTGAAAGTCGGCAACTTAACTCTCGGCTGCTTGCTGCCTTCTGATGGCCCAGCCCTCTTCCCTCGGCTTTGACCCTATTTGCTCGGCCCAGCTTCCTTTCCCCTCCTCCTGAGCTTTCCCTTGTAGGACGACTCGTAGCCGAGCAGCGTCGGCGCGTCTCTACAAGCTTGTGACAGGAGGATGTCAACGTGTGCCTCGACGGACAAAGACTGCTGAGTCTTTGTTATGGCTCGGTGATCTGCAGGAGGAATCAATGTTCAGGATAAGAAAATCAAGCATGTATTGTCAAAAGTCGACGTCGACAAAAGCAAAGGGAGTTTGACTAACTCGAAAGTCTTTTATCTTCGGCACCACGTACTTGCGTACGGTTTGGTCGCCGAATTCGTAATTCCCATTCACTTCCATGTAAAGATTGGCCCATTTGTCAGTGTCGGGCAATCCATCTACTAAGGGCTCCTTGTCTCTACGTGTCTCTACGTGTCGACAGGTACCGACGCCCGGTCTGGTCGTGCTTGGACATTATATACGTATGAAAAAGGTCGGCGACCGTGAATTCTAAATTGTGAAGCTCTTTCAACTTGATCACGGACATCACTATCCTATAACTATTGGTTGCGAAAAAGTGGGGGGCCAAGCTGAACCGAGCCAGCAGTTCTCTCAAAAATGGGTGAAGAGGGAACCGCAGCCCAGCCTCACAGATGGCCATCAAAGGAACTGTGATATGCTCGGGACGGTGCTCCCTCTGGTCTCGAATTCGGTTGCTGGCTACCTGGCTGACAACCACGTCATTGGTAATGCTGTAGTCTCTACAAAATTTCTCGTACTCACCGTGCTCCCCGCTAAAGAAATGAGCATGGGGGCAAACTTGGCCCCTCTCGTAGAGATCGGCAAGCTCTCTACCCTCGGATTGGGCTTCACTATGCCCGGACCGTACCGAGGTGGTGGCGTCGGCCTGAGGGATAAATCTGGATTCAGCCTTTGGCCCCAGGTGGGGTTCGGCCTCAGAGTGGGTCGATGGTGTGAATGATATCTTAGGCTCAGTATCGAACTCGTCGGCACCTTACTCAAAAACACGTTCGGCATTTGAATCATTGGAGTCGGTAGACATGTTTGAAGCAATGGAAGATATCTGGCATCGGCTTCTGTGTCTTTCCAAACACTTGCGGATTATCGAGTCCCCAAAGTCGTCCCCCGAGCTTTTAGAGTCAGAAGAGATGACTATGACCAGGTGAGCCAGACCTATCAACACAAGAAGACAATGAGAAACCTTATCATCGGCGACAGATGAGGATTTCCCTATGCTCGGCTACCCTATTGGCCCACCCTGTTTTCGTCCTATGGAGATTCATGCTCGGGAAAATCTGGGACTTTCGTCGTGGGGCTCGGCGTCGGCCAAACCCAACCAACTACAAAGTTGGGGCTCGGAAGAACAGGATGAAGGTGAAGATGAACAGTCGTTCATCTCAACCCTCGTACTGTTCACACAGAATAGGAAACGCCCCAAGAAGCCTAGAATCACATGAGGGAAAAGCGCAAAAACTACCGAAAAACAAATAGAAGAAAGGTTCGAACATATACCTGGAATTTTTGCAAGAGTTGGTGCTAAATCCTCTGAGAATCAAGACCGGAAGATGAACAGGCGTACGACGAAGCTCTGGCTGTGGCGTCTTAGAGAGAGAAAGGAGTCGTAACCCTTCTCTCATCTCCGTCTGCCCTTTATATAGGGTAAGGTTTGGGAATTCGAGTTTCCCGCCCAAATCATTGCACCGCCGAACCTACAGCCATTGAGCACTTGACGCGTGGCCTGATGGGACGTCTTGGCAGAACCCTACGCATGCCAACCATCCCCCTGTCAGCCGTACTCGACAAGAGATAGACACCTGGTGCACCTCCATTGGTCCATGTCCATGACGGTTTGTAGAAAGGTGATTTAGGCTCGGCCAAGTTCTGCTCAGTAACCGTGATTTCATGTTCGGCACTCAGAACACTCGGCGATGGCTGAGATTGAGGGGCTATTGTACTGGACCGAGCTCAGCTGCGACTCCACCGGGGCTCGGCTTGAGCCGAGGTATGCCAGTCGTCGGTTTTGCCTCTGCCTTGCATCCAGCGACGGAAAGGTTTATGTCAAGCTCGGCCACCATTTGGGGGCAGCTCCGCGGATGATATTCGCCTAGCCCGACTTCCCTCCGGGCTCAGCCTCCCTACATGCTTGGCAACCACCATGGCTCTATAGACTCGGCCACCAGCGCGGCCACGTGCCCACCCATGTGCAGAGACGGTTATGCTAAAGGATAATCATGAACGCACATGGAGCATGCCAGCTCACCCCAAAGTAGTTACCAGATTTATCCGGTGATGTCACGGTGACGCCGCCCGGCCCGCGCAAGGCACATGCTCGTGCTTGGAGGGCAAGTCAGGAAGACTCCATAAATACTGAAGGATAACGCCTCTGGAGAGGTACGCACGCACACATGCGAATACCCACTCAAAACCCTAGTCTCTTTCCTCTCTCTCTGCACATTCTTATCCTCTCGCCAGAGCGCCTTGCCGGGCAACCCCCGACCAGGTCTTAGTTGTGCGTTCACAGTGCAGGATAGGTGAAGAAGGCTAGAAAACCACTGAACCAGCGGAGGAAGGAACCAGAGCAAGGATCACGGGCCACACACTACTCCTTCACTAACCTCATGAAAGCCCATTTTTAAACATGTAGGGTGGTCCCTAGTTCAATTGCGAAAGAGAAAGATGTGTTTGTTTTGTCAAAAATAACTTTTTCCATGACACACTGAGGGTAAAATGGGCACATATTTTAATGTATAAAATATCTTTGAGTGAAACAAATTGGGTTAGAAAGAGGACTCATTAAGCTTTCCAAATCCTTGAAGTGCGTTCAAATTCGGGTTTGGGAGTGTCCAGGGTGCGCTCGTGAAATTCGGTGTGCTGTGCTGTCAAAAAATACCATGCAGCATTTTGGAGCACTGTAAGGCACTTCGGAGTGTCATGCGGTACTTTAAAGTACCGCACAGTATTCCAAAATACCGTGCGGCATTTTAAAAGATTCCTAACAACAACAGAGAATCTATCAAAAAGAGCGTCGGGCAGATTCTCATGCGCGACAGACACGCACAACAGAGCGGTTAGAGCACGTTTTTTTTCCTTTGGGTGCTCTCCAAGAATATACATTCCCTCTACTTCCGCCTATAAATGACCCCTACTCATAAAAACCACTATATATGCACCCATTTTAAGCCATTTCACACCACCATATACAACCATACATACCCTTGATCCCTCTTCTCTCTTTCTCTCTCAACATCAAATCACAAACTAGTCTATTACAAAAACAGTCTCAAACTGATTTTTCTTCTTATTCTTTCTACAAAATCTCATTAAATCTTCACAAAACTCACCCAAATCTTCCGTAAACTCAAAAACCAAATTGATTTTAAGGGTTTCCAATCTGAATCAACATTCATTCCTCCATTTTCAAGCACATCTAAGCCTTGAACAAAAGGTATAAACAAATTTCTTGGGCTAAACCATGTTTAGCTTTCAGCAAAGCCGATAGAGACCCTTCTCGGTCTTTCTATACTAAGTTTGAGTTTCAAAGCCTAAAAACAAGCAAAAGTCAGATACCACATTGCACTAAGTGCGCCGCGCGGTATTTCATACAAACTACATGGCACAATGAGGCATGCCATGCGACATCTTTCTTACTTATTTTTCAGATTTTTCAATGTTCGTCGAGTAAGAGGCCTTTTTATTCTCTTTACAGAACATGGTTACATGTTAAAAATCGTTCCCGAGCTTTAATTTACTATTTTAATTCATTATGATTATTTCAAACTTAAAAGATCCATTTTAATATCATGTTTTATATTAAAAGTGAACCAAAGGTCTTCCTAAACTATTTTCAGTACTTTGTGTACACATAAACCTATTTTTATAAGACCATGGTTCACTTTTTGATTGAAGACATAAACTGTTTTTGAAAGGGTGCACACATAATGCTGTACGGTACATCCAACATACCGCATGGCTCATTAATTCACCGCATGACACTTTAAATTATTGTATAGTCTCCTGTTTTATTTTGCAGCTCCATATTGTACGTGCTCACTTGTTTCATACTATACACAATGCACCCAGAGCACGTCAACGTGTTAGATTAAATCCCCTATCCTTTTCCCATACTTGTTGTTTTTCTAAGTTAAAATTTTCGAACTGTAATAACTCTAAAATTTTAATAAATAAAAATTTGTTCATTATTCGAGTTATTATTTAAATTGCTTGGATTGCTTTAATTTTCTTTTATTTTCCTGTAGTTTGTCATAATTATACTTTAACCCCTCAAAGTTCGTTTCTTGACTTTAAGCCCTACTTGGCTAGTCTAGTTAGTTTCTAACTGGCTTATTGGAGAAACTAAACTAGGAAGTCACCTAGTTACATTTCTCTAACCATAAATGGACCTTTTTGCCCATCTTTGAACCTTGTGAACCTTTTCAACCCTAGACTTGAAAATTATTTATTTATTTATTTTTATTATTTTGGTTTTCTTCTTTATCCATTGGACGATAAAAGTTAGGGGAACTTTTATCCATTGGATAATAGAAACCCTATTATTTATATTAAAGGTATTTATGGAAGGATTTGATTAAGTACTACTATTTATATAAAAATGGGATTATATAATTATTTAAAAGGACATTTTGGTTATCTTAATATGAAAATTTCCTTATTACTTTTGTCCATTGGACAATAAATACTAGGGGATTTATTATCCATTAGGTAATAAGGTTAATCTTCCAACTAAGTACTTGTATTTTTTAAACTATCATTTTCTAGAAATCCCCATGTGATGTTATGAATATATATATATATATATATATATATTTGTGTATGTACTTATTAAACTTAAAAACCTAAGATTTCCTAAGTACACTAATAATATTTTATATTGGGATTTTGTACCCAATTGGATTAATTTAGTGGGGAGATGATTTATCTAGTTTGTTTAGTACCTATGTATATATAATATATGTACTAGGATGAATATATATTTGACTTAGTACACATGTGCTTATTAGTTGTTTAATAAGAAAAATTTTGGCTTTTAAAACTCCTTTGATCTCTAGTACCAAAAGTACCTATTATTTTATGTGTTTTTGTACATTGTAGTATATATATGCATGTGTATATACTAGTGCATGAGAGAGAGAGATGGGGAGAGAGAGAGAGGGAGGCCGAGAGAGAGAGAGAGAGAGAGAGAGAGAGAGAGAGAGAGAGGGAGATAGAGAGAGGAGGGAGAGAGAGAGAAAGAGGAAGAGATTGGGTTTGTACCATGGCTTGATCTTCCATTGTACCTAAACTTGAAAACAATCATGGTGATACACTTGTACAAGCAAAATCTATCTTTCCATTGTCCTATTTGTACATTTACCAATATTAAACCTTGTACAATCCTCCTTTTCTCCACCAATTCTTCCATAATCCAATCCAAAGGACTAACCTAGCCATGCAAGCCTAGAAACTAGACCTTGATTTTCCTTGAAAGCTTGATTTTTGGAATAAAAAAATGAGATACGGAGAGAGAGAGAGGGCCGGCCTTGAGAGGGAGAGGGAGAGCCTTGCCTATAAATAGAAGCTCACTCCAAGCTTGAACTCACACCTTTACTCATTGCTCCAACTTCTCTCTAGAAATTCTAAGTGTTCTTGGTTCAAAAGTTCTAGTTTTCTTGAGTTTCTTGAGAACCACTTCCAAAACCACCTCTAGATCTTTAAAGTAGCTTAGTTTAGTTGTAAGTTGTTTCTAGGAAGAGAAAAATTCATCTCTCTTCCTTTCAAAGCAAACCGGAACGGCGGAACCATGACAACACGGTCTACGATGGAACGGCGGAACCATGACAACTGGAACGGTGGAACCATATAAAATTCATCTCTAAAGTAAGTTGTTCTTGGTTCAAAAATTCATCTCTCTTCCTTTCTAGCTTAGTTTAGTTGTGAGTTTTTATGTATTGTATAAAAATATATGTTGGAGAATAGAACGTCATTAGGAAGTAACTTTGATCATTATTCAAAAGTAGATAAGGTTATCTTTTGTTTAAATGTTGGAAATGCATGATTTATGCTCACTCATGATAATTCAAGCATGCTAAATTAATGTGGAAAATCCTACCACGGAGTCGATGCATGAAAACGTGACACGAGAATCAAGAAAATTAGAGACATGACATCTAGGGTTTGGTTAACAAGGAAATAAATGTGTTTTCCGAGGATGGAAATATTTTCGAAACTACACAATGACCATTTTTGGGGGCATTATGTGAGTTGTGTGTCTGTGTGTGCCATTGGGAACCTGGTGCGGCGGAACCATTGTGAGGATACTTGGGAGCTCGGAACGGCGGAACCGAGGTTAGGTGTGTGGCTTGGTTATCGTGGAGAGGAGCCAATGCAATGGTGTGCCAATGGGAACCTGGTGCGGCGGAACCATTGAGAGGATACTCGGGAGCCCGGAACGGCGGAATCGAGGTTGGGTGAGTTAAAAAGGGGTTTTTGAGAAAAGAAAGTGGAAATAACAACACGGTCTACGACGAGTCCGAATAAATGAACACCAACGTTAGCTTGTATAATGAATATGGATTTGATTAACTGTTTTGTCAATATGCATGATCTATGTACAATCGTCGTTATTATGATCTTTTGTTCATAAGTTAAGGGTTAGTGAGTAGGAATTACTATTGAGCCTTCGTAGCTCATGGTGTTACCTTTTTGTGACCCTGGCATATTATATAGGTGGCGATACCGGTATAATCTGTTAGACCTGATAGATGAACATGGCGAACTCTTCACTTTAGAGGCGTTCGGAGCCGAAGAACTCGCTAGGATGGAGGAAGAAGCGGAGCAGTAGTTAGGAGCCCTATCTTCCTATTTTGTGTTTAAGTACTTTTACAAGAGTTAAGTTGTAATAATGAGCAGTGACTCTCTTTAAGTTTTGTAATAAATTATCCTTTTAACGTACCTAAAATTAGGGGCATTACACGAACAATGTTAAATGCCCCTTTCAAAATGCTTATTAGAGACCGGTTTATACTAGGCGAGCGGGGTACTTTTTCAACAAAACCTTGCCCACGCATAACCAGGCTCCCGAACCCAAGATTTTTAAGGTTTTTGCTAGACTAAAAGCTTTATCATTTTCAAAACAAGCTCTCGGTTTCTCGGATCATCCATCTCAAAAATCCGGGTGGCGACTCTCGAAATTTCGCATGCATATCTCCAAGCATTTAGGGGCACAAAAAGTGTTTCTCATTTCATGAACAAAGGCTTGATTACAAAGTCATCATTGTGGTTGCCTTTATAATGTAAATACAATTGTTGCTTGTCTTTTACTAACTATGAACAGGGAAAAAAAAATCCGAAGGCTAGTCATGGTGGCGTCTCTGAGATGATCTCTGAGACAAGGATTGCTCACTAGCACCCACATCCTCCCTACCAGTAGCTGGTACTCATTCTACCTCAAGCTGTAAGAATACAAACACTCAGATTCAAGAAAAGATGCAAACCAAATGGAATACATGGGGAAAACTCATACCTCAAGGATCCGGCGATGCTGCCTCCAGACCAAAGCCTTCGCACTTTGATAAGCGTGCAGCCATTCTTGTACTATCTCAACAGGCACCTGTGGAAATAAACTAAGCATATCAAACACAGGAGCGCAAGATACAATGATAAAACATGGAAGTGAAATCAAAAATTGATACCTGTGAAACCCCAGCTGGCAATGTGTAAAGTTGGGTCGGACAAAGGGTAAGCGCCAAGTGCTCCTCCTCTCTGTCATCAGAATGAAAGGAAACGAAGGAAAAGGCCCGTGGCCAAACAGGAGCAACTGAAGGAGCAGCAGGCGAAGTCAGGAAAAGACGGTAGTACTCCATGTAGTCACCTGCCTGAAGGAGCAAACCCGCCCAGTCTCTAATCCAAGCGTTCCTCAAGTTTTCCTTGGACATTGAGGAAGTGTATCTCATCGACAATGGAGGTGGAGGAGGGACAAGCTGAAGAGCCTTAGCATGTAGGTGCCATTGGCTAGCCACTCGATCGCCCAGATACCAAGCTCGGCAAAAGGGGCTTTCAAATAAGCTACGTGTACGATCCAGAACTCTGGAACGTTCAAGAATGGCGTCTTCTGGTACGCCACTCCATGGGTCAAAATGCACCTGTAGCCAAGGTCAAATAAGCTATAGCAGAGGGAGACAGAAACCTAAAAGACAAGAAACAAAATAGAAGTACCTGGTTGACCGTCAACTGGTCCAAAACTCGCTGCCACTCAAGAAGGCTTAAAACTGGCGACCGCGGCTTCCGTTGGCCCGCCAACCATCGCTCGTAGCGAGGAATATAGTGCGCATCCTCATGCTTGGTGTCAGGAGGAAATTGGAGGAGATGCTCGAAAGCCCAAAGCTTAAAAAAAAAGGGT